>JADHKS010000016.1:602797-744852 GCA_019925295.1 Sporothrix pseudoabietina | reverse complement strand
GTGGGGGGGGGGGTTCATACCTCTGTTTCTTAAAAAATATGCCTGCTTTGATATGTTTTGCTTACCAATTTAAAAAAAAAAAAAAAAAAAAAAAAAAAAAAAAAAAAAAAAGAAAAAAGACCGAGAAGACCACAAAACAAAAACAAAAAAGTCGAACAGGGATTGCAGAGCAAAACACGCTCACACAGAGCTACTGCAACTAGAAACTGGAGCAAAGCGGATCAAAGTCAAAACTTTCAGTAGAAGAAACGAAGAAAAAACACAACCCAATAAGAACAGAGCGCAAAAAGTAGCCCCAGGCAGGATCCATCTCGAAAAAAAGAAGAGCAGTCAGCCACCAGAGACATCCTCTTAAAAACAGAGACACGCCCGCTCACCAACCCCGACGCAAACTGCTACCGAAAGCGCCACATGCTTCTCTGCACACCAGTCAGCTTCTAATACGCATTAGTTCTTTTCAGAGTCAAACCCACAGTGGCTGCCGAGAAGCCGGAGCCTTTTGCTTGGAATACGAGCTGCAGCCAGAAATAAAACGGTCTCGCGCGCGCTGGCTGCACTTCTCGGTCGACCCGACAGGCCTTCATTCCAGCGTTTCCACATCTTCAGCGCGTCATCTAGTCCGTCACGAACGGCCCCTCTGTTTTGTCCGCCGACAATTGCGCCCCGACAACATCGGACACGAAGCCAATTGCTCTTTTCCCTCGACTGGCAGACGTTCCCATTGAACGGCCAAACCGTTCTCTTTTCTCCGCACACCATCTCACATCCTCACATCCTCATACCACACATAATGGCGCTTCTCGACAGAGCACCACAGACCTCTTCAGGGCCGACCCTTTTCGGGATGCCCATGAAGCAGGTATCCTTGACCACAGTGAGCCTCAAGCATAGCCTCTACGGGCGCGCCAATGGCTCGTCAATAGTCCGCACATGTACACTTTGCTAACGCGTTTGCGCTTCTTCTTCCACAGTTGACCTTCCAAAACTCATTATTGACACTCATCCTCCATTACTCCCGGGTCATGCCCGGCGTGCCCGGCGACCACCGCTACTTTGCCTCGACCGCCGTCTTCCTCAACGAGGTCCTCAAGCTCGCCATCTCCCTGACCTTTGCCATCTACGAGGTCTCCCGCACCCTCGCGCCCCAGACACCTGCCACTGTTCTGTTTGAGCAAATTTACAACTCCGTCTTCTCCCAGGACAGCTGGAAGCTCGCCATTCCGGCCACCCTCTACACACTCCAGAACACGCTGCAGTACGTGGCTCTGGGCAACCTGAACCCCGTCCACTTCCAGATTCTCTACCAACTGAAGATCCTCACAACGGCCTTCTTCAGTGTCGCGCTGCTTGGCCGCTCGCTGTCCACAAAGCGCTGGTTTGCGCTCGTCGTCCTGACCATGGGTGTCTCCATTGTCTCTTTGTCCTCGAGCGAGTCCTCCAAGGACTCCTCCGCCCTCATTATCCACGACTTTAGCGACCACTTCTTCCCACGCTCCATGCACGAGCTCGGCCAGATGGTCGACGGCATCGGCGAGGTCGCACGCGAGCTCACCAAGCGCACAGTGGACCACGTCTCGAACGGTGCCCTGCTCGCCAAGCGCTCCGCATCCTACGAGGGCATTAACGAAGACCAACAGGATGGCAGCGCCGTCCTCATGAACTCCTCGCTGGGCATTACTGCTGTCCTGATCGCGGTGGCCGTGTCCGGTCTGACGGGTGTCTATTTTGAGAAAGTCCTCAAGGACTCGGCCTCTCCCGTGTCTGTCTGGACGCGTAACATCCAGCTGTCGTTTTACTCGCTCTTCCCAGCGCTCTTTGTCGGCATCCTGTTCAAGGACGGTGCCGACATTGCCCAGCACGGCTTCTTTGACGGCTACAACTGGGTCGTCTGGATTGTCATCATCTTCCAGGCTGTCGGCGGCATCCTGACGTCGCTGTGCATCAACTACGCCGACAACATTGCCAAGAATTTCGCCACGAGCATCAGCTTCGTCATTAGCTTCTTGTTCAGTGTGGTCTTCTTTGGCTTCCATATGACGGCAACGTTTGCGGTGGGCACGCTCTTCGTGCTCGCCTCGACCTACCTCTACTCCGGTCCCGACCGCAAGCGTGGCCGCCCGCCACCCATCACCATTGTCAGCTACGAAAAGACCACCATCGACCGCGCAGGAACACCCGTGCCGCGGATTCGGTCAGCGGAAAACCTCAAGAACCCGTCCCAAGCATCTTCATCGCACTCCCCACACCTCGACCCGCTCGGCAATGTCCGCAACATGGCCTTGTCGACATCGCGCCCTTCCTCGCCGCTTGGCCACCATAACAGGGTGCAGTCCAGCCGGAACAAGGCCCGGGACGAATAGAGCACCCTCGGTCTTGGGTATTTGGCTTGATCGTCGAATTTGTTTTTCTTTCACTGGTGTTATTTTGTGTCTCCTTTTTTCTTTATTGGCCTGGTCTTTTCATTTTCGATTACACCACTGCGTTTGCTTTACATACATGGATATAAAAATTTGGGGATTAGTTCTGGTGCCCGAGCTGGCTTGTTTTTGGTTCATGGCGTTTGTTATACTTTTTTTATGGTACAGACGGGCGAGCTGGAAAAGCCGGCAGGCAGATCATTCATGGATGGCTAGGAGGGCCTGGACATTAGATACTGGCAACTTGGTAAGGACCGTATGGCATTTTGATGGATATTGGGTTTTCTAACCGCGGAGGTTGGGATACGTAAACAGGCAATACTATCACGGCTGAAAGGCCCATTCTCGCTATTTCTTAATGACTTTCGTATTTTTGTCATGCGGTTCTAATTCTGTCTCCAACTCATGTTTTGCTCTTGTCTATCCCAAAACTGTTCCGTCTTCGTCTTTTGCATCATGCTCGTTGTCGTTTCCGTCCGTTCATATTCGTCGTCGCTCCACAGATTAAAGAGTATCGAGACTTCGGTACCCAAAAGCATAGGAGAAGGATAAAAAATGACAAAGGAAACAAGGAAACATGGAAACAAGAGGAAATAACCAAAGGAAATCGGTAGGGAATAAATGAAAGTTGCGCCAAAGTAAACAGATACGATTATAAACAGTAAAAAGCTGGAAACGCCAATGCAGTGGTGGAAAGGTAAAGTCATGCCAAAACGAAAGTGGAAATATCGAGATCTAGACGTTCCAGGAAGTAAAGGTCCGAAAATAAGACGCCGCCCAAACGAGACGCTGGTACCGATAAATAAATGGACAGAGAAAGGATGACAGATAGAATGACGAGCAGGCTATCAGACAACTAATAGTTTAGTCGTCCAGCTCTTCAACACGGTCTTTGCCGTCAATACTGTCGTTACCGAGACGGCCTTCACGCGCAGCCGTTGCAATCGGGTTCTCGACATTAACGATACCCGTTTTTCTCAATCTATAGTAAAGCTTGTCAGCAATCTGTCATATATCGCAATAGGTCACGGAAAATTGAGCCCACCTCTCAAAGAGAACAAACAGGCGCTCGGCCTCGCGCTCCTTCTCTTCGTCCGTCATCTCGGGCATATCCGGAGCGGTCTCTTCGTCGACAAACTGGCCCGTCACCGGGTTGACCACCCGTCCACTTCCACCTTCTGCAGCAGCAGCGGTGCGGAAGGAATCGGTGGCACCCTCGGGGATGGGCACATTGTTCTGGAATAGGAAACCAGAGGCAAAACCGTAGCCGACGTTCTGCACAAACTTGGTCGCATCCTTGTCTGAAAGCTCAAAAAGCATGTGCGAGACGGAGTTACGGAATTCGGGCGCTAGGGCGTTGGTCGTGTGCTTGAGGATCAACGAGGGCAGGTTGTCGCCGCGGCCGAGCACCTTTTTGCGGTCTGCCTCAGTGGGAAGCAGCTTGGCGTGCATAATCGGCCGAACCGTTTCCACGGGCGCCAGTTCGTAAATCTTGCGCAACGCTGTGGCCAGCGGGAGCACAGCAGTGTCGAGTTCGGTATCGGCATATTTGTGCAACGACAGGTCCAGCAACTGGATGAGGCGTTCGGTGAGCGCCGCGGGCTCGTTCTTCGGGAACAGGGCGGCGGTGCCCTTGTCACTGGTCAGGTTGAGTGTCAAGAGGGCGTTGACGACAGAACCCAGCGGAGGGTCGAGCGGTTTCGGCTCCGGCGTATCGTGCTTGCAAATCAAGGTTACAATCGGTGCCATGGACGGCGTAAATGCATCCACCCGGTCTTTGCAGAAGTGTGTGACGTTGAACAGCAGTTTGACGGTCTCAGCGAGCGCCATGTCGACCATGGGCTCCACTCTAGCCTTAGCCTTGGGGCTGCTGCCGCCGCTACCGCTGCTGCCCGGTTTTGATGGACACAGCTTGGCATGGCGGGCAATGTTCTGGTTGATAGCGTCGGCCAAGTGGTGCTGGTCAATCAGGGTCTGCAGGTTGACGTTGGTGCCATAGGTGGTGAGGAAGATAATGCGTGAGAGGAGGAATTCGTCGTCCGCATTGCCGCTCTTGAGTTTGCTGCAGGCTTTTGCGAGGTAGCCCAAATCTACAAATATTTGCCGGGTTTCTGGCTTGATCAGCAGAGAGTTGGCTAGGCATCGTAGGGCGTTTCGTGATGTTGTGGCGGATGAGCTATTAAACGCATGTTTTGTGAGCGTTTCAATGCCCTGTGTTAAAGAAGAGGGTACTGTTAGCGCGATGGGTCCTAATAAGGAAAGGGGGGATGATGGATGGTGGATGGATGGAGCGGAGGCGCCCGCCAGAGAAATAATAAGAGAGCGAGGAAAATCTCTCCCCAAAATGAGAGACAAACTAGATCTAAGCTTGTTTTGGATCTTTTCAACTTACTCCCTTTGTAAAGATGGGATCGGCGTCCTTTGGATCCCGTCCGTAGACCTTCAGTTCTTCCAAAGCTATGTCTCGTTCTGTGAGCCATTGAGGGCGTCTGTTAGTTGTCTGGATATCTTGCTTGTGATCTGGCGGAGCTCCTTCTGGCCGAGTTTCTGAGATATGGGGTGAGACTGGAGGATGAAAGGCAGAGTGGTGCCAGCCATCGTCGAGGGTCCAACCAAAACCAAAATTATGGGCGGGGCCGGCACAATTCGGAGACGTAATACTAGAAAAAGGGATTCCACTTACGTTGTGAACGCATATTTGATTTCGTGAGGTCCTGCGTGAGTATGTTGACCAGGTCGGTCACCGCCTTTAATTTAGCTGGAAAAGGCGAAACAGTTGGTTAGCAAATGCTCAAGGTTGTTTTTGTCCAGTTGTGTGGTTCTCCGCGGCTCTGCTCTTGCTGTGTCGGATTTGGGCTGTGGAAATGAGACAATGGCCGCAAAAGGCCGTGACGTGCCACTACCGCCCACGAGCAGTGCGAGGTCCGCGCAGAGAGGCACCAATGACCAGAAAATAAGCAACAGAAACGAATAGAAAAGAAGCAAAGGAGCAAAAGGAGCAGAGTTGTCACACATACCAGCGCCGGTCAGGCCGCTCTGTGGGAGCTGCTGAGCCATTTTTGTCTTTTCGTAATGTGGCCGAGCATGTGTAATGAGGAGTGTGGATTTGGCAGCGCCCATGTGGACTGGCCTGGATCAACAGGGCAATCTGATGCGATGCGGAAGCGTCGCGATCGAGGAGAGAGAGGCGACAAGATGTCGTCAAAAAGTGCGTTTAGGCGATGCGCAAAACGAAAATTGCGCAGAGGCGTGGAAGAAGCACGAAGCTGTCAAGGCAGTTATGATAGAGCGGTTGCGACAATGCGCGGAGAGAGAGAGAAGAGAGAGCAAAAGCAGCTGGGAAGATGGCGAAAGGTCGCACGCGGAAATCGATCTGGCAGAGTCGCTGCTGGGCTGGGGGATCTCTTATTTAAGTCCTTTATTCGTTGCGTCGTAGAATGGCAAGGTTTCTTTGCACGTCAGTCGCCATGCAAAGGAAACGCAAGGGTGGTGGGGCGGTGTCAAGCGGTGCCGAGGGCGCCGGTGGTGCGATGAAGCAGAAAATGCGAGAAAGTGGTATGAGGCTGAAGCTGGGCGGGCGATGGCGAGAAGATGTTGGGGGAATTGTCAACAACGAAAAGAGGAAGAAGAGGAAAGAGGAGAAGAGAGGGAAGGTGCAAAGAAGGAAAACCGAGGACGGGAGGCCATCCAAAGAAAAGGAAACCGGGAAAGAGCGCCGCTGACCGAGAAACAAAACGGAAGGAAGGCGGATGGGGAAGGAGCGAGGGGACGGTTTGACAAGAGGAGCAAGAGTGAGGTAGGTCGGTCCTGCAGGCTGGCTGGCTCGCCTTGCGCCAGGGTGTGGTGGTGATCTGCAATGTCCGATGGATGGGGGATGGGGTCCCTGGACGGGAAAGGGGAATGAGAGACGGCACGAAGCACGAGCAAGGAGCAGAAACAAGAAAAGAGAAAAGCAACCCATAAAAAAGAGACGGAAAGAATTAGAGACAAAAATAGAGAGGGAGAATATCGCCCGACAGACCGACAGCCTGGCAAAACAGCAGGTGCGAGCCACTTCGGCCGCTCTAACCAGAATCTGCGTCCCATCGCGCCTTCCTAAAGTGCCGGCAGACGCTGTCATGCGGGCATTACTGGGGGCACGCCCAGCATGAGACCGGCCAGTGACGACAACTGACAGCACACACCGCTGCAGGGCAAGAGCGTTTCAAGCGCAAGGGCAGGAGCGCCCCGCCAGGCCAAGCACAAGATCGCCCAACCCGCAGCAAACGTACATAATATACATTAACGAACAGCAATGTATTGCAGCAAACGTACAGCAACGTACAGCGGAAACGCTCATCGCCGGCTCTCAAAAGGCCAAGCTGACCAGGCTGAATGGCCAGACGTCGGTCGGACTCGCCCTAGTGCTGTCGAGCATCCGCTAGCAGGCCCCGGCAACGGTCGCATCACGGCAGAGCAGCGGTAAAGCAGCAGTAGTACGGAGTTGAGGGCCGGTTGCAAGCTGTTGGGAGCCATTGAGAGCTGTGAAACAGCCTTTTAGAGCCTTGAGAGGCCCTGTGAGAGGCAACGCAAGGGGATGCTGTGTCGTCGATCCCGGCGGGGGTTGCAAGGGGCGGATAGGGGCCGAGGGGCAAGAACACAGGATAGCGGGCATATAGCGAGACATTAAGATCGGGGAAGAGAAAAGGGCTCAACAGAAAAGAAGAAGAAAAATTCATAGAAAAAGAAGAGGACGTACGGAGGTCTAGCTGGACGGCCAAGAAAGAGGCCCAAGAGACAAACGAGCCGAAAGAGGCTGCAGCGGAAAGCTTGACGCCAGAACTGCTGTCAGTGCGGGCTTGCGCTCTGATGTCGTGCAGGGAAGGTGCATCCAAGATGCGGCCGAGGTGCAGGCAGCTCGAGGAAGGTGCGCCGTGTACAGGCGAAGTATACAGGCTGGCAGGGAAGGTGCGAGGCCCGCAGCATATATGTACACCGCACAAAGCGCAGAATACCTCAGTATGGAATATGCCGTTTGCTTCAAGCAAACAATTACGCTGAGCGCAAAGACGCAGATGCCTGATTGACAAGTCTCACAGGGACTGAAATACGACCAGTGGCACAACCCCGCTATCTTTTTGGCGGTCAGGACACCGCCGCCCCGCCGCTGTTGCCGCCGAAAGTAACCCCTGGCCGTTGCAGGGACGTTTTCGTACTGTGTGGAGAGTGTCAGTAAATGCTTAACACGGTGCTTTGCACTGTCTATTTTCACTGTGGCCGACACTGGGCGCGCCGGAAGGCACGCTAAGCCCGCGCAGAAGCCACGTCCCAGCCTTTTTACGCGTAAATTGGCGATGGGGCAGAGACGCGACCGGTCGCGTTCAGCGCTGGCGAGGCAAGACCAATTTGGCTCATTTGGGGAAAGACCCAACGAGGCTTCTACGCTTCCACCTCCCTTCCTCGTCTGGCACGCTCTCCCGCCAACACGACGGCCTCTCCTTCCCGCCACAGAATCCCCTCCGTTCTTGCATTCCTCAATTTTCAATACTTCTTTTTCGTTTCTTAAGTCTCAAATCTTCAGCCTTTCCTTCATTCTGCCATTTTGCCTTTTCTTCGTCTGTCGACTCGATCCCGGACTCTCGTCAATCTCTGCATTTTCCATCTCGTCTCTTCATCCTGCGTTGCATCGAGGCCCGTTTGCCGCATCCCGACATCCTCGACTCTCGTTTTCGACTCGTCTCTCTTTTCATTTCGATTTCTGCTTTTCGTCTTTCGGCCCCTTTTCTATCCAGATCACCAACTTCAGCCTCACTTCTCGACTTCGGCTGATCACGAGCACCCCGTTGCACGACCGCTCCCTTTGCCAGTCCTCTTTCCTGCTATGCTCGTCTGAGGGACGATCCGATACTCGAGTCCGCTGCCTCGCAGCGTGCCACTCTCCTCTCTTCATCCTTCTTCCTTTCTTTCTTCCTTCTCTTTCTCTCTCCTTCACACATCGTCGGTATGGCCGAAGTTGCCCCTTCTCGGCTTCTAGAGTCTCTGCCGGCCCGGCCACCAACACCGCCCCGGGAGACACAGGTGGTTGAGGCTCCCCGGAAACAGCCTTTGCTGGCTGCCAGCCGATGCAACCCTCTCGACCCCCGCTCGAGCCTTCATACTCCTCCGAGTGCCCAGTCTCTCGTGTCCTCTGCCACTAAGACTGGCAGCACTGGCTCGCGGCAGAAGAAGGTCGAGTTCTCTGCCCAGCCCGACTTCAAAGAGGCTCCCGTCTATCCCGAGGCAAACACCAACGGCCACTCCCACACACATACAACGCCGCCCGTCGTGGTCCTTCCTCCATCCTCGAGCGCTTCTCGACCGACCAAGTCCATTCTCAAGGCCACCGCCTACGAAGCCGCTCCCCCTTCATCTCCGACTAATATTTCCGACATGCTCGCGTCAACGGTGCAGCAGCTGGTCGGTGCGGACCGCGACTCCAAGCTCGACGCTTACATGATGCTGGCCCGCGCTCTCAAGACCTCCGACAACCTCCCTGACCGCATTGCGCTCCAGAGCAAGATGTCGCTCTTCACACAGTTTATCCAGCGTGATATCACGTCCGCCAAGACACCCGAAGGTGCTCTCGACTCGACCCTCGTTATCGCCGCCCTCGACCTACTCAATACCTTCCTCCGCTTCTCTGCCATTGCCTCGACCCTCTCCAACGACTTTGGCGTGTTCATCATCGACCACTGCATCCGCTCCTTTGAGGTCTCTAGTGTGCCTCGGGACGTGCTGCGTACACTGATGCGTGTCGTCGCCCTGCAGAGCTTCCCCGCCAAGGTCATGACCTCCGACCGCGTGGGCCGCCTCGTGTCCGCCCTGCACAACATGGACGAGCAGTACGAGAGCAAAAACACGATTGTCATGCGTTCTATCATCTACCGGACGCTCGTGAAGAACAACAAGATGCTCATGACGGTGCACCTCGACTGGATGCCAGACCTGCTTTCCGACATGGTGAGCACCGTCCCGCACATCCGCGAGGCCGCCATCAGCCTCGGTCTTGAGGCCTCCTTTGCTCTTGGCCGTGAACGGTCCACGTCCCAGCGCGTCGCTGAGCTGCTGCAGGCTACGGTGGATGACGAGAGATACCTCGACTACTACGCCAACCGCCTGCAGACCATGACCAAGAACAAGGCCGAGGCTTCGTCGGTTCCGCAGGTCTGGAGTGTTGTGACTCTGTTCCTGCGCACCCTCGAAAAATGGGACTTTCTTATGAAGTGGCTGCACATCCTCCAGGCCTGCTTCAACAGCAGCGACTATCGGACCAAGGAGGAGGCCAACTACGCCTGGAGTCGCTTTACGTATGCCCTGCTCCGCAACAACCGCACTTTGTCAAAGAAGATGACTGTCGTCCTGAACCAGGCTCTGGTTAGCCAGCTGCGTCGCCGTGGCTCGGGCAAGCAGGCCGACGACTTCCGCAAGGTTGTAATTGGTTGTGTTTGCAACCTCTTCTACTATGCCATGCGCGATGCGAGTCAACTAGACAACATCTGGGACAATGTCGTCAAGCCTGTTGTTCTGCAGCTTCTCGAGCTGTCCTCTGCTGAGGAGTCGACACGAGAGAAGCGGAAAGCCAACTTGACATCTGCCTGTGCCATCCTTACTGGTCTCATCGACTGCTCTACCGTCCGGCCCTGGAAGGAAGACCACATTGCTAAAAGCCCTATTGTGTCTCCCGAAGACCTGCCGGCAGTCGATGCCAAGTGGATTCGGCGCAACGCCGACCGCGTCTTTGCCCTTGTCGGCCCCATTCTCGAACGCAACTTCCTCGAGCTTGCTACGCCACGCAGTGCTACCCAGATTCTTTGGCAGTCGGTTGTTGGAGCTGTGAGCGCCGCCGCGGCCAAGGAGATCAAGGTGTCACCCGAGACGGCTGCTTTTGTTGGCCACTCGCTCTCCCTGCTTCTCAAGGTGTGGACAAACGGTGTTCCCTCGTCAAACAGCAGCTCGAACAACAGCAGTTTGGCCTCGTCGACCAGCTCAGCAAACGACACCGACAACAACAACACTTTTGCTACGACTCGGTACCTGGCTGCCGCTCGCGAGTTCCTCCTTACTATGGTTGACTCTCTCGGCTGTCTTCCCTTTACCGAGAAGCAGCTGTCCAAGGACGAGAGAAACGCCTTTGTGCCCGTTGCTACGCCCTCGCAGCGTGCCGGCAAGGGCCACTCAGTCTCCCGCACCCCACTCCGCCACCTCTTCTCGATCCTTTCTTCTCTCCCTCCCGGTGCCCAGGACGACGATGACTTTGCTGATTTCGTCGAGTCCGTCTTTGCTCCTTTCTTCTCCGCCAAGTCGGGCAAGGGCCGCCGCACTCTGGCCTACGAGATGCTCCAGATGGCGCCCATGGATGCCCTGTGCCCTTACGGCCCGTGGCAAGTTGTGGCCTCGCGGATAGCCTCGAGTATGGCCCCTCCTAGCAGCGCTGGTGGTAGCGTTAGTACTGGAAGCGGCAGCAACAGCACCAAGGGCAGCCACGGCGACTCGATTGGCAACAACTACCACTACTACCAGATGTCGCTCTCGCCCAGTTCGGGCAGTGCCAACGTCACGCCTGCTGGCCATGAGTACCGTGAGGTCGTCCGCGTCCTCGAACGTGGTCTTCGCTCCACGCCCAAGCTTCCCTGGGCTCGCTGGCAGTCCCTTTTCTGCACTGTCTGCGACCGAGTCCGTGAAGATTCCGGCGAAGCTGGCCTGGCCATGTGCGTTTTGGACCCTCTGGCCAAGACGATCATGGAGCTCCGGTCCCAGCCTTCAGCCACTTCCCTTTCCCCCACGGCATCTCGCGCGGTTGTCGAGCTGCTGTCTCTGGCTACTCACCCGCGTGACCGCCAGGCTGTAGATGCTGCCAAGCGCCGTCTTTGGGGCTCGGCCATTGCCGCCTCTGGTCCCATGGCGCCCTTTGATCCCTTTGACCACTTCTACCGTCTGGTGAGCAGCGCGCTGCTTCAGTCGTACAAGACGTATGGCTCTGACAACACCGATGCCGCTGAGTCGGATGAGATGGTGACGGCACTATTCAAGGAGCTTGCTGGCTTCTTGGGCCGGTCCAACGAGCAGCTCTCGGTTAAAGCCCTAGCTGCGATCCAGGACGGCCTAGCGGTCTGGGTACAGGACTTGCAGGGCAAGGTCCACCGCGGATCGAGCATTGCTGATTCGGTAAGTTGCAATGTCACTGTAGATACATCAGACGTTGCACAGAATACTGACTGTCGTCTTCTCCAGGTTACTGCTGTTTGGGATGCCGTCTGCTCTCTGTTGGAGCGCGCCGGCAGCGAGGCTTCCGGCTTGCCCATTTCGTCCCTGGAGCCCATCCTCCACGCGTCGTTTGCCAGCAAGCACCGCCACATCGTTAACGCGACTCTGGTCATGTGGAACCATATCTACAGCGGCTACGTCGGCATGCTTGACTACCCTGAGAGACTCCGCGAGGCACTCATTACTCTCCAAGTCTACGTCGACACACCCATCCCCGGCCTGGATATTACACATGTCCTGTCTGGCGGTGCCCAAGAGCCGCTGTTTGTGGAGGACGAGGACAGCCTAAAGGATGCTGTGATTACTCTTTCGTCCGCCGATACGCACATGGATGACGTTGAGGTTGACAACACCCCACGCCCGACAGCATCCTCCGGCAAGCTGCACGCCACGCCGACGCACACGCCTCTGTCGGCCACCTCGCCCTCGTCTGTCAACAGAGCCTCCAACAGCAAATCCGCCAAGAAGTCGGGCAAGGACAAGCTGCTGCGCCGCGAGAAGAAGTCGACTCCTACCCGCCTCCGCCACGACGACTCGCAAATTGAGTTTACGGCCATTGATTTCCCCAGCGCCGCTCCGAGTAGTGCTGCTGCTTCAGCCACCAAGGACGTCGATGTTGTCGAGGAGTCACAGATTCTCACCGAAAGACAGCGTGAGGTGCGTGACCGCCAGCGCGAGACGAACGCCCTGTACTCGGACGTGATGAGCTCGAGCCCTACTGGCGAGGCTGCTGCCCGTAAGATGGTAGCGGCATCAGCATCGCGGACTGTTCCTGTTCGTGAGTCGAGCGTGTCTCTTCCCCAGCAGGCCATTAAGCCTGCTTTGGCCGAGGCCAGTCTTCGTCAAGAGGGCGAGCAAGAGAAGCAGACGTCGTCCCCGGCGCCTGAGGACGTGGCTCTGCCTCAGCAGGTCCGTGCTGCCACACCCGAGCCCGCCACCGCGGGCGATGCTGCTGGCGCCCGTTCGGGCGCCAACAAAGCCGAGATGGCAGCCGCGGAGGACGAGTTTATCGCCTCGACGCCGACACCTCGCCGCGGCCAAGCGCTCGTCTTCCCTGACAGCGCCCACGACAACGAGATCGACTCGCCCTCGTCACCGCCCGAGCCCCGCCGCTATCCTCTGCTCCCGGACATCTCTTCACGGTCCCGCAGCAGCAGCATTCTTGATGAGTGGCAGTTCTCGTCTTCGCCACTGTCTGGGTCGCCCATTGCGGCCCGCCACACGCTTCCTGAGCCGGAACTTAGTATCGACGGCGTTCTTGAAGCGAGCCTGCGGGACCGTCTCCAGCAGGAGCAAGAGCAGGAGCAAGAGCAGGAGCAGGGTGAGGAGGCCGAGCAGGCCGCTGCTGCCCCCAAGTCAGCTGTTGACGATGTCGACATGGAAGACGTGGCCACTCCTGTCCCGGCTCCCGTTCTTGCCACTGCCGCTGCTACGACCGCTGCGCGCGACAACTTGGCTGTCGAGATCTCGCCTCTCGCCCACAAGAAGGGCCGTTCTGCGCCTGCGTCTCCTGCTACTCCCAGACAGACGCGTCGCCGCAGCGCTCTCTCGCAGGAGACGACGTCGCAGGAGAACAACGCTGATGATGAGAGCTCGGTTGGTGGTGGCGACATTAGCTTTTCGGGCTCCGTGTCGGCATCCGCTCCGCAAAGCCTGCCCCGCCCCTCGCGCAAGAACCGCAAGGCATCGTCGTCGTCCAAGGCTGTCGCCCAGTCGAGCCCAATCCGCTCGTCCAACTCTACTTCTGTTTCTGGGAGTATCAGCCACCGGCGCTACAGACTGATGGCGATGCCGCCGCCGTCGATGCACAACGTGTCGTTCCGGATGAGCGACGGCGAAGAGCGCAGCATGCTGCGGCTGGCGATTGAGCTGGACATGGTCAACAAGCAGTCGCAGTCGCAGTCGCAGTCACAGTCACAGTCCTCGCCGGTGCCCAGCGCACCGCCCAGCACGCGCAGCTCCAGCAAAAAGAACTTTACAAAGGACACTGGAGCACTTGACTGCATTACCGTTTATACGAGCGACGAGAAGGCCGTCAAGAGCGAAGATGACAAGGAAGGTTCACCGATGAGCTCGCAGAATGCGACGCCCTCGCAGCGCTCGCGGCGCAGGAAGCGGAAGCGGTCTGCTTCTGCTCGTGCTGAAGAGGAGGCGGCCGCTACGTCTAGCCCGGCTGTCGCCTCCAGTCCCGCTGCTGAGCGCAAGCTGGCACGGGCCCGTCGCCATACCAGCGAGGCCCGTTCCGAGCGCAGTGTGCGTAGTGAGCGTAGTGAGCGCAGCCAGAAGACGGCCAGCCCTGCACCGGCCGTCGTTGAGGAGGGGGTTGCCGACACCACGGCCGATGTTGCTGCGGACCCCGGCATGTCCTCATCCAGCAAGAACGCCATGGCCGACGAGACGGCCAGTGTTGGTTCCGAGGGCGACCACGATGTACAGTCGCAGCTGGCCCTCGAGTTTGAAGAGCTGAGCAGCCGCAGCAAGAATGTTGTCGATTTGACGGCTGTGGCCGACACATCGGCCATGGCAGACGATGCCGAGCCGGAGTCGGTCGTGGAGGTGGAGGCTCCTGCTTCATCTTCGGAGGAGAGCCCTCCCGCCAAGAAGCCCCGCCTCGCAGGTATTCTGTCTATGCTCCGCGGCAGCCTGTCGCTCCTGCAGGCGGCGACACTGTCCCGCGACGAGGTGGGCCAGATTGAGGATGTGTGTATGGATGTGAAGCGGGCACTCTACGATGCCGAGCGGCGTGGGCGGGATTAGGAGGGAGAAGAGGAGGCTACTGAATTTGGGACATACTTTTAGGGGGTGCATATTCTTTTCTGTTTGTTTTTTTATGATGGCGTTTTTGGTTTACAGGGAAGCAAAGCAGGGCAAGCACAGCAGCACAGCAGCAAAGCAGGCAGGCATCTTGGCATATTTTGGGTTTTGTTTTGTTCTTGTTCCTTTTCTGTATTGTTGTCTTCTTATTGTCATTTTGCGGTCCTGCATTCATACGTCGTATATACACACTCTTTGCCCAAGCCAGCAAAAGATTCAAAAGTCTATTTTAATCAAAACAGCATTTACGGAGTGCTCTGGAAGTGAACTGAGACGTCGTAACGCTGCATTTTCTGCTATGTCATTAACAAATAATTGTCTTCGTCTATATTATCCTTATTTTGTAGTGGCCATCCTCCATCCTCCTAACTACCCACCATCCCACCCGCTCTTCCGCCACCCACACACTGCTCCGCGGCTTAGGATCCGTCAGTCTGGCCGGATGCTCATCCGCAAAGACAAAGTCCCCCAAAAACAAAGTCTAGAGTCTAGAGTCTGGATTCCCGAGTCTGCACTCCGCATTATTTGTAGTACGACGTACAGTGTCGCAATACGTCGTACGTCGCATACTATTAGCTGTTTGCCATTGTCGTTTCCCTCCGTTTCCCTCCGCTGTTTTTATTGCAACTCGCGTTGACCGTTTTCTAGCAAATCTTCTGAAAATGAAGATACGATACGCCGCACAGCAACATTCAAGCGCTTTTTTTTATATATGACGAATAAAGGCCTTTCTCGTTTGCAATGACACCTTTCTCGCACAAACTCCCCGGTTTCGGATAGTGGGGGACAAGGCGAACCATTGAGATGTCGGGGATATATGTAGGAGTCTAGCGGCTGCAAAGTCGGAAATCCGGGTTTACGGGCCGCATATTTCGTATGCATACATGGACTGCGGAGTACGTCGTAGTTAAGGCCAACAATATGTAAGATAGGTTCACGCGTGTGAGGGGAGCCGTTTTGTTCAGGTCCAGTTCTCAGGATACATCGGATGGGTTCCTCCTTATTTTGGCTTTTGCACTTGCTGACAATTGATTTGTAGTCGCGCTCCCTCTCTCTGCCAGAAGGGGTTCCCCGACATCCTAGGGTTGGAGATATTGGGCCATTTCGGAGCAGTACGTCGTTCGGCAGCGACCCGCGGCAGTTTTGAAAGACGAACTACCGTCGCAATAGATTCTTGGCGGAAAAGCGTGCCAAACGGTGCCTGGCGCGAGTGTAGTTCAGTGTAGTCTACGGAGTAGTGATGCCCGGGTAAGCGACCGGGTAGATTGGGGGGAAGGAGAAGGGGGGGGGGGGAGAAAAAAAAAAGAAAGCAGACGTTGACGACATGCGGGGGTACGTCTTCCCCATGTTTCCTAATCACAGTCCCTACATGGTCGTCGGCGTATTCTTTCTGTCTTTTCGCATTTGGCTTTTCACATTTGCTCGTTGTCGTCCTCTTCTTTTCCGTTTCTCGTTTTTCGGTTTTCTTTTCTCCTCTTTTTTCTCTCTTTTTGCCTCCTTCCTGTTTTCACTTTTTTGACTCGACGTCTACAACGTATCGCTCCTTCCCGTCTCACCCTCTTTTCGTGCTACGTCGCTCCTTCCCACCCAATCAGCTTACACCATGTCCGACAGCCAGACGCCAGCGGCTTCGGCTCCGGCCACGTCGTCCTTTGTCGTTCCCTTTATCCTCAACGGCAAAGACGTCGTCGCTCCCACCTCCGACCGCACATTCCCCGTCGTCAACCCGGCCACCGGCAAAACCGTCCACCTCTGCAGCGGCGCCAAACCCGCCGATGCCACGGCTGCTGTCGAGGCCGCCAAAGCCGCCTTCCCGGCATGGAGAGACTTGCCGCCACGCGACCGTCGCGACTTGTTGCTGCGTGCCGCCGAGATTATGAAGCGCCGCCGCGATGAGCTGTCTGGGTACCTCGAAACCGAGACGGGCCAGCCGCGTGCCTGGGCGGATTTCAACTTGAATACCGCCATCGATTTCATTATTGATGCTGCAGGACTGGCAGCCAAGGCAAACCAGGGCCGGGCGCCCGTGACACAGGATCCGAGTATCGGTGCCATTGTGCGGCACGAGCCGTACGGCGTGGTGCTGGGCATTGCGCCCTGGAACGCGCCGTACATTCTGGGCACTCGGGCCATCCTGTATCCCCTTGCCGCGGGCAACACTGTTGTCCTCAAGGGCACGGAGCTTGCACCGCGGACAATGTGGGGCCTCGCCTCGGTCTTTGTTGAGGCGGGCGTGCCGCCAGGTGTCGTGAACCTGGTCTATGCGGCGCCCGGCCCCGATGCAGCGACCGTCACAGAGACGCTGGTGGCCCACCCAGCGGTGCGCAAGATCAACTTTACCGGGTCGACGGCTGTTGGTCGGATTCTGGGCCGCTTGGCGGGAGAGCACCTCAAGCCGTTGCTGCTCGAGCTGGGCGGAAAGGCACCGGCGATTGTGTGGTCCGATGCAGACCTGGACCTGGCTGCCGAGAAGGTGGCCCTCGGTGCCTTTCTCAACTCGGGCCAGATCTGCATGAGCACAGAGCGGGTGATTGTGCAGCGGAGCGTGCGCGATGCCTTCTCCCAGAAACTGGCGGGCGCCATGGCGGGCATCTTTGGCTCGCCCGCCGAAGCGCGCAGTGCGCAGGTACTGATCCGCCCTGCAGCTGTGGACAAGGCCAAGTCGCTGGTCGAGGATGCTCTGAGCAAGGGTGCCAAGCTGGAAGCCAACGGCGATCTGTCGACGGCCATCACAGACGATGGCTGCCGCTTCCGCCCATTGATTCTTTCGGGCCTCACAAAAGAGATGGACTTGTTTTATACCGAGAGCTTTGCACCGACAGTCGGCCTGTTCGAGGTCGACACCGAAGAAGAGGCCATTGCACTGGCCAACGACACTGAGTACGGCCTGACGTCGGCCGTCTTTACAGAGGACCTGCGCCGCGGCCTGCGGTTTGCGCGTGCCATTGAGGCCGGCGCCGTGCACATCAACGACATGACGGTGCACGACGAGACGATCCTGCCGCACGGCGGCATGAAGTCGAGCGGCTTCGGCCGGTTTAATACGGACCTGTCCGAGTGGGTGCAGACCAAGACGATTACCTATCGGGTGTAGAGTCTGGAGTGTGGGTGAAAAGTTGTTTGAGGAGAAAGTATCGTACGATTTGCTTCACGATGCATAATGATTCATTTCATGCCATTTCTTTGGTAAGATATTTTGATAATTTGATATTCGATATTTTGATATTTTGATCTCAATTTTATCGTATTACTCCATCCCGTGCAAGGGAGTCGTTTCCCCAAAGCAACGTTGAAAAACAAACTCGCTATCGTACATTATTATCCAACACCTGCGGCTGCTTTACAGGAACGCAACCAGACCGACAATCGACGCGGCCGCCAGTAGGATCGGCCGGCCCAGGCTCAGCGTGCCCCACCGGTCAACCAGCTGCTTGGCCGACTCCTCCTCCTGGGCCGTGTAGACGGTGCCCGCACCAGCCGCGCGCTCTGCCTTGCTGACCTTGGAGTCCTGCTCGGCCAGGGCGGCCCTGGCAAGCAGCTCGTTGTTGGTCGGGAGCAGGAACAGCATCGTGTAGGGGACGATGGCGAGGCAGAGACCGGCGGCGACAAGGGGCAGGCTGCTGGCAGTGACTTCGAGAGACGAGGGCGACGAGGCGTTGGCCGTCTTGTAGTAGACATAGCCAAAGGCGGCGGCGGCAGCCGTGGCCGCGCCGGGGAAGACAATCTTGCCGGTGTTGTACATGCGGCCCCACTGGCGGAGCATGAGGCCCGTGGGCGCTTCGAGGATGCGGGGGACGACGAACGTCGACAGGCCCAAGCAGCCACCGGCGGCCGCGGCGCTGATGAAAATAGAAGCCGCCTGGGCGCCGCGGACGGCGTCCGAGGTGACGGCGGGAGCGTTGATGGAGATTGACATTGTTGTGGTGGTGTGTGGAAGTGGTGTGATGTATGAGGAGAGGTGTGGTTGAGAGTGGTTGAGAGAGAGTTGTTGATGATGTGGAAATGAAAAAGAGGGAGTCGAAGTTGGGAATGGCCCAATTATAAATATAAATATATGTCTCAATGACAGCTCGTGGTCTCGCGTCGTTCGTCCGGGAAAGAGCAACCAGGAACAGGAAGAAGCAGGAAGGAGCTCTTCGTTCTTTGTTGGTTGACGTCATGCATTCAGGCAGAAGCTAAACGCCTTGTGGGGTCGTGCCAGCAGCAGCTTGAGATGGCGTGAGTTTCTGCCAATTTTTAGTGAGGGGCGGCTGTTGGAGCGGCGCTAGCTTACCCGGTCAGTGGGAAAAGCAGTATTTACGTCGTACCTAGAACTGCTTGGTGAGCGACGACAGCGCAGTCAATGACAGCTGCCAATACGCCAACGTGGCAGGGCCTGGCCAAAAGGGAAACATGGACAGCATTTTGAGATGCCGTCGATAGACGATATCCTCGGATATTCTTTGAGCAAACTAAGTTCTTACTTTTACGCTCTTACTTACGCTCTTACTTTTACGCTCTCGCCTTTAAGGCTCTTACTTTTAAGTTCTTACTTTTAGGCTCTTACTTTTTTATGTCTTACTTTTTTATGTCTTACTTTTGGTTCAAAGTGGTTCCTCTCCTCGATTCCTTTGTATTTTCTCTGCTCGGATCTCTGCTCGGACGAAGTCGGTAGAACTCGTTCGTATCTGTAATAGTAGCCATATGGACTGAGTATGTAGAAAGAAAAGCAAGGCGCAGGAAAAAGGAATGAGGAAAAAAAGAGAAGAAAGAATTCTGGACTCGCAAGTTTGTAGACTCGTCCGACTCAACTCGGCTCAATGGCTCGAGGGCAGAATGATGAAGGATTAGAGACAGGAAGGAAAAGAAACGGACCAGTCCGTGGAAAAGAAAAAAAAAGCACAGAACAACTCAGGTACCTCAGAAAAAAAGAGCACAGAACACTTCGAAACCCCACTTTCACTTTGCAGAAAATCGACCCGTTCGCAGGCTCGGAAGCTCTCAAGCTCCTCCACAAGGTTCTCGAGCTAGGTCCACCACATACGTCAGAAGATGTTGAAGACGTCGGTCTGCTGCTGCTGAAGTTGGGGAAAGGTGCAGTTGGTCGGGAGTAACAAAAAGACAGGACTGGAAACAATGGAGACAATAGAGACATTTTCGACCAGACGACAAACTTGGAAGACTGAAGACTGAATGACTGAATGGCTGACGACGAAAATCTTGAGACGAGACATTGACGACAAGATGTTGAAGACCAAAACAGAGGGCTTGAGACTGAACATCTGACGGGCGGGGACTAAAGACACTGGCGGCAGGGGGTTGAAGGTAGACTCTGGCAACACTCGGCAGCTCAAACGTTCGAAAGCACGACTCTCGGCAGCTTGGCAGCTGGACAACTCGGACGAGGAACGAATTGAACACAGACTGGCCTATGACCAAATGCGTTTGTACATCTCCTCGGTCAGCCGCTCCTGCACACTCGCTGGGTCCTCGTCGCCGTACAGGTCGCCGCCGCAGCCACTGCACAAACACCAGAAGCCAAAGCGCTCGTGCAGCATCCGCCGCGACTTGCCGTACGAGATGAGCAGCTCGGTACCCTTCTTGATGCGCCCCACGGCCGTCATGGTCAGCACGCCGAGCTGTCTGTCGTAGCGGTAGCTGACGTTTTGGGCGGGCGACTCGGTGCAGGCGTGGTTGAAGCGGGAGGCAACAACAAACAGGCCCTCGAGCTCGCCGGCGACAAAGGTGTTGGCGGTCCAAATCTGGGCGTCACGGGAGACACGGGGGTCTGGGTGGTAGCCGGTGAGGGAGTCGTACTGGGCGCGCTGGTCGGGGGTGAGGCGGTCGAGTTCCTGCTGGAGGTGAAGCATGTTTGTGCGGATGAGAGGACGTTCAACCAAAAGGTGGTCACCGCGGAAGATGTCTTTGAGGGCGAAGCAACCAAGACCGCCAAGGGCAGAAGGACGAATCGCAAACAAGCCGTTCACCTCGAGGGTGGGAGGCGGGAGAGAAGAAGGTACGGTGGTTGAGACAGTCGAGACAGGCGAGGAAACGGCAAGTTCGGCAGCTGTAGCAAGTCTGGTATTCACAGGACGGCTGTCGGTCGTGGCAGTCGTGGCAGTCGCAGAGGAGTCAGTCGAAAGCTTAGCAGAAGAAGCCGAAGCAGCAGCAAGACCGGCGTCGGTGGAAGCAGCAGAAGAGTCGACAGCAGGCACAGTCACGATGCGGGGCGGACACTCTGCAGCTATGTCGATGTAGCAGAAGCCGACGGCCGTCTTCACCAGGTTCGCCCGCAGGACCTCCAGGTAGGAAGACTCGAGCTTGTACACCCGCTTTCCCTCGTTGAATCCCCACAGCCGGAAACCCTCGCCGGCGCTCGGGTCGCCGGTCGGGTACTCAATCTCCACCACGCACGGCTGGGGCGGCTTGCGCTCGCGCTGGTGGTGCAGCTTCCGCCCGTTGCGGAGGCGAACCTTGTTGGTGAGTTCGCCCCCAGCAACGCGGCCGGCCGAGCGTTCCTGGAGCTGTTCCGCGCGTCCGAGCCCCGACAGCACCCCGTGGGAACGGGACACTGCCGAGCGGACACGCTCGTCGGCGAGAATCTGGGCCCTGCTCATTGCTGAGCAGTCGGAATCGTAGTCAGAGTCCGGGGCGTAGACGATCTTGTCGTCACTTTCGTCTGTGAGCCAGAGCGGAGCCGGGGTAGGAGGAGAAAGAGGAGAAAGAGGAGAAGGAGGAGAAGCAGGAGAAGGAGGAGAAGGAGAAGAAGAGGGTGAGGGTGAGGGGACGTCGTCGTCACTATCGTCGTCGCTGCTGCCGTTGCTGTCGTCGCCGGAGAAGGAGGCACCTGCTTCTGCAGGAGTGGAGGAGAGAGGAGGAGGGCGAGTGGCAGGCGTGACTTTGGTCTCGGTCTTGAACTTTTCTGTCGCAAAGACAAAGTCGTTGCCGTCGTCGCTGTTGTCGTTGCCGCCGTCGTCGGTGTCGCTAGTGCCGTTGGTGTCGCTCTCGCTGTCACTGTCACGGTCACTGTTCACTGTCTCACCGGAAAGCTTGCGAGCTTCACGAGCGTTCTCTTTCGCCTCCTTCTTCTTCTGCTTGGCAAGAAACTACAGTCGCAGTTGCCGCATTAGTCTTGTGTCTTTGGAGAAAATCAAAATGGAAGGAGCAGGTGGGGTTGGTGCGTTCTGTGATGGTGATCCCATCCGGGAAGGAGCGAATGGCGCAAAAAGAACAGATCAAAGACAAGAGAAAAACATACCTTGCGCCGCTCGCGCCCCTTCAGAGGCTGCCCATTGGGCTTGACGAGCCCAAGCTTAACGAAGCGCTCAAACAGAGGCATAACTGCGTTGGCAAGCGACTGACGAGATAGGTGAGAGGGGTGTGAGGTGTGGAAGAGAGAATGAGAGAGGAGAGAATGAGAGAAGAGGGACTGCACAAGCCGCTACTTGGCACAGAGGAGGAGTGACGTGTGGAAGAGGTGACTGCTGCCTGTGTGTAATGACTGGCACGAGGCACGGGGCACAAGTCTTGAGACTTGCTTGAGCACGGAGCGGCAACAAAAGGATGTTGGAGAGGTAAGTGTGAGTGGGAGAGGCGCGCGAGAGCAACTGTCGAGTGTGAGTGTTGAAGGTCGAACGGCGAACGAAGTTGGGAGGTCTGTGCTGTGATATGCACAGCACGAATATTTCGGAGAGGCTGGAGAAGAAAGAAAGAGAGAGAGGGAGACGAGAGAGGGAGAAGGATGGAAGAGGGGGGAGGAGGGGGTATTTATACTCGGGAGGAGGGCGCCGACTCGGAGACTGGGGCAGCGCGTTTGCATGGCAAACAAAAGGTGACTTGCAAGTCAGGTCAATCAAGAGCTGCTTGTCATTGTTGGGTCAATGGAAGGCGGACTGAATGTGACAAGTGGGCTGCCATGTGGTGGTGGATATTTTGGGTTGGCAAAGGTGAGGAGGAAAGCGAGAAGAAGGTGAGCAAGATGTGACGATTTGGTGATATTGGCCAAGGTATTGGCCAAAGTGAGAGAGAACCGACAGAGGTCAATGCAGTGGCAACAGCAGACCGAGGAGAGTGCAGGTGCAAGCGAAAATAATGCTAAAAAGATAAATTCGATCAAGTCTTTAGAGATTAGTTGGAGACAAATAGAAGACTTTAGGATTTCTGTCTCTGGTCTGTTGTCTGCAATGGCAAATTTGTGGAGTTGGCCTCGACTTCAACTCGGCTAGCTCGAGTCGCCCAGACATCACTTTGCCTTGTCTATTACTGTGAGCTGCGTAGTATTGTGGCTTCTGCTTGATCATGAATAAAACTGAGTTGTGGCTCTCATGGTATGTATATCATCTCACTTCTGCTCCCAAATGCTGCATACCGTGCTCTGATATCCACATCGGTTCACAATGATGGCCAGCTTCTTATTTCCTCACCCATTCAGTTATCATCCAGCTCTCTTCCGAACTCACCTCCGAGCCTGAATATAATAAACAACCCTCTTGCGTACATCTCAACATCCATATTGATTCATTCGAGTACACTTCAAGTACACTTCTTCACTTGCCCTCCACTACTGCTTCACACCGTCCTAAACACCACATCACCGACGCATGCGGCACTTGTCCAATTCTTTCCAGAACGGCCAACTGAGACGGGTGTGTAAACACACGGTCCTGCGCAGCCAGTGGTGGCGGGTCAAATGGTGGGATGTCCGGGAGGGTGATGTCATGATTGTCTCTGTCATTCTCCAGAGAAGATCGAATCTGTCCCTCCCGACAGCCCGCCAACAGCCATTCACACTTTTTGTAGAGCAGCCACTCAAGAGCGCGGTTTGGGTCGACGTCGCGGACAAAGTTTTGAAAAAGGAAGTGGCCATGCCCGCCGTCCACATCACCAGAGGCAGCGTCGTCGTCGTCGTCGTCGTCATCGTCGCCCTCATCACTGTCATCACTGTCATGGTGATGATGGTCATGGCCGTGCCCATGATCACCCTGATGATACTTTCTTAGGCATTGTAGACAGGTCAGCAGCGGCTTCTCTTCACTGTCTTTTTCGTGCACAGTACCATATCCATGCACATAGTGCGCTGTTTGATAGCCTGCATAGTATACCCCCGGCGGTGCAAACCCGGTGTGATTGCAAAACTCCTTGTCGGCTATCAACAGTAGGGCGCGGTCTAGATCTTGCTCCTCCAAGAAAAAGAAGACCTGGTCTAGGCGGAGTTCTTTTTCGGCTGCGTCGGTCGCACCCCCGTGCCTCTCCATCTGGCGGGCATTGTTGTCCTCCCGCCGCCGCTGGTCGCTGTGTCTCTCGGCGGCAGCCTCTTCGCCTTCGCTTTCGCCTGAAGGAGCGCCAAACATGCCCATGCGAATTTCGTCGCAAATTTGTAGGCCAAAAGGAAATTCTCCGTTGTCATCTTCTTGTTCTTCTTCTTCTTCATCTTTCCCCTGCACTTCATGGTTAGCCCTCCCCGGCTCATCGACACACTGCAGGCACGTCTCAAGCCACCAGAGGTCGCGTGGAGCGTTGGCCAAGAATAGGAATAGGGCGAGCTCGGCCTCGGCTTCGGTGGCAGCCTGGGCGGCATCGCGGGAGGCCGTAGCCAGGCGGGAGAGGGGATCATTTCTCTCTACCTCCAACGACATCCGCATACTCACATCAAACCCCCACTGCCGCGCCTGGTCCACAAACGCCGGCCGGTCATACGAGTACGCTGGCACCAGCGGCCGCACATGCCCCGCCACTCTCTCCTGCACCACCCGCTGCAGCAGCCACCGGACATGGGCAATGTTTGGCAGCCACATGGCATGCACCAGAATGGCCGTCAGTTTACCGCAGTAGTTTACGTAGCCCTGCGTGTCTTTGGGCAGAGATGGGCGCAGGCCGTACCGAAAGAAATCGTCCAGACCGCATCGAAAGCGGTGCTGCAGCACCTCCCACAGGCGCAGCTCGGCGTCAAACGGGCCCTGCTTTCCTGGGGCGACAGGCGTCTGGTACATGCGCAACTGCTCCTGCTGAAACTGCTTGAAATCAAGCGAGTCGGCAAACTTGTGCTGGCCGTGGTGCAGACTGTGCTCGTGTTTGACGCTCCAGAGGCCGCGGTCAAACAGCTTGTCGGCCAGCCCAAAAAAGCTGCCGGGTAGGAGACTGCGGACATGGGCGTCGGTCAATATGGGCGGCTGTTGTGGTCGTGAGGGAGGGTGGTCGTGGTCGTGGTCGTGATGGCCATGATGGTCATGCTCAGTGTGAAAAGCAGGCTTCTTCTCCCTTTTCTGTGTCGGGTTTGCCTTGTGCTTCCCTCTTACACTCTTTGGTCCTCCCTTTGGTTGTTTCGCAGCAGGTGTCTGCTCTTCGGTCTGCTTTCCGGTCTGCTTTTCGGTCTTCTGCTTCTTGCTCTTGTCCTGGCCCTTTTGAACAACAGATGAACTCGATTCCTCTGGCTCTGCAGAGTCGTCCCTTTTTCGTTTGACTCGGGTGCTCCTTCGAACCGGGGGTGGCGCTGCGGCCGTCTGACCTCGTCGTTGTCGCGGCATCTTTGTCGGTCGGTGTGAATGTACGTAGATGTAGATATAGTCGACGGTGTTTTGTTTTGTGTGAATGTGAATGCTCTTTTTTTTTCCCTTTCGAATAGAACAAGCATTTCAGACAGAACAAGCACATTCTCTTTTACCTTGCCAGTCTACGATTTTATCAAGTCTTTTGGCATTCCATCAGGTCAACATTCGGGGCCATCGCCGGGTGCGGCATGGCTCCATGGCTGCCAACAGACACACAAGAAAGGTCCATTGTAACGGCTGTTGATGTCTTTGTTCCTGAAAAGGAGACAAAAGTCCAGGGGCTGTGCCGAGTATGTAGTTGCTCTTTGGACGTTTCTGTCAGTGCCTTTGTTATGGAAGAACAAAGGCGACTCGTCAAAGTGATGTATGCAAACGGCGTGCGCGACACCCAGTCATTGGACGTCAAAGTACCCAAATGGGTATCCAGAAGAAATAGGAGGATATGGAAAGAAGATAGAATCAAGTGGCTGGTTTACTTGTTGAATTCCAAGATGTACTCATTGCCGACAGTTTTCTCATGTTTTCTCATGTTTATTAATGCCGTCCTTGTTAGTGCTGGATGGCGACTTGGCCGGAGTTTCCCGATTGGGAAATGCACTCAGGAACGCTCGCTTTTTAGATGGTGCTTGTCAAAGAGGCGCAACAGTCTGTCTTCTAGAAATGTTCCGCCGCTCCCTTTCGGCCTGTGGGAGACTCTCTTGTCATGTTCCTCTATTGGTATTTGTACGAAGTGTGCAGACTCGGTTTGTCTCCCCAGGTTATTTTTTCTGTCCTTTTTTCTGTCCTTTTTTCTGTCCTTTTTTCTGTCCTGCTGATGCAACCCCCACGCGTGCTTTTTGTACTCTTTTCTTCTGTGGCAGGGGGTACGGAGTACTCCATAGAAAAGAAAACAATGTGAGACATTCCCCTCGTTGGCTTGCAGCCTCACCGCTCTCTTGTACGAACGTACTCCGTACTCTGCATCTTACCAAAATGCTAACAGACTCTAGTTCACCGACGTTGCTGTTGCCCGTTTTGTCGTGGCGGGGCAAAGCTCGCTAGCTCCAGGGGACAGAAGAGGAAACAGCAACCCATCCAGACGAGGAAGCAGCAACCCATCCAGCTCATAGAGCGTTTGAGTGGGGCCAACGTCATTGACAGCTCGCAGCCCGAGCGAGGAAAGAGCCTAGACTCGTTACGAGGGCAAAGACGAGAAAATAAGACTGCTCCTTCCAAGCTGTCTGCGAGCTGTCTGTGCAACCTTATCGCTGTCCCAGCAAAAGCGCCCGCTGCCGCTACACCCCGACTCCGCAGCCCGCCCACTCTCCTTCTGTCGTGCACTCCACGTCCGCCGCCTGCCACCAACCCCACAACCCAGCAAGCAAGAGGCAAGCAAGCAAGCGGCAAGCAAGCAAGCAGGAAGGAGAGACAGCCATACATACGGAGTACGTCGTGTTTCCTACCTTCCTCGACCCAGACTTTCTTGACACCGACAAAAGGCTGAAAAATAGTTTTCTCAAAGAAGCAGGCAAAAAGCAACTCCGACAGCAGAATCTGTGCCCAATCTTTCTCTACACTTTTTACCTCTGCCGTCTCTTGTCAACAAAACAGCTCCCCGACACTCTCGGCCCACTCTCGACACAATTCACCTCTCCCCGTCCGCCTAACCTCACTCTGATAACAAACACCTGCCTCCTCTCAAACTCTTTCGAGCTCGCCTCACGTCAACGTCGACCTCCTTCACTTTGACCTTTCTTCCTCACTCACACCCCCCCACACACATTCACAATGTTGGCCTGGTAGGCTCTCCTCCCTCTCTGTCTACAGTCTCTTATCTTCACGTCCCTAACACCCTTACAGGTACAAGGCCCGCCTCGCCGCCCGGCCCCTCCTCACCCAGTCCGTCACCACCGCCGTCCTCTTTGCCGTCGGCGACATCACCGCGCAGCAGCTCGTCGAGCAACGCGGCCTCAAAAAACACGACGCCACCCGCACGGGCCGCATGTTCTTGTACGGCGGCGCCATCTTCGGCCCCGCGGCGGCGACTTGGTACGGCATCCTGCAGCGGCATGTGGTGCTGAGCACGCCGCGCAAGACAATGCTGGCGCGCGTGGCGGCGGACCAGGGTCTTTTTGCGCCCGTCTTTATTGGCGTCTTTCTGAGCAGCATGGCTGTCCTCGAGGGCGGCTCGCCCAAGGAGAAGCTCGACAAAAACTACAAGAGCGCGCTCACAGCCAACTACATGCTGTGGCCGGCGGCGCAGATGGTCAATTTCTCGGTGGTTCCCCTGGAGCACCGCGTGCTGTTTGTCAACTTGGTGTCGATTGGCTGGAACTCGTACCTGAGCTATCTGAACAGCTCAAAGTAGGGGCGAGAATGGGCGCTTGACGGAGGGGGAGAATACGACATCGTCATGGACTTTCACGACCTTCTCACCGTCTCTCACGACCTTTCCGGTCACTCAGAGGCACAATCTATCATCTATCATGGTCTCACGGCGTTTTGATGTACTTTAAAATCGTTTCAAACTTTCATGTTTTGCGTTTTGCGTTTCACTAAAACAAAAACAACGACGGCGGTGTCCCCTCGTTTTCCTTCCTACTTTTATCTCAACAAGTAAATCCAGACGCTTTATAAAACTGCGTAAACAGTACAATGTGTATCCTTCCAAAACCCGTTCTTCTTTCTTTTTTCTTTCTTTCTTTTACGTTTGACCTGCCTCTCTGCTCCCTGCTCCCTGCTCCCTGCTCTCTACAGGCGCGCACTTAACCCTCCAGCAGAGCAGGCGCCACAATCGCCTTGCCCTTAAAGCCTTCCAAACCCTCGCCGCCATAGCTGACCAGTGGCGGCACTTCAATGCCCGTGTCGGCGGCAGCGACATCGCTCCGTGCGTCTTCACTGACCGTCACCGTGGCACCAGCGGCCTCGAGCCACCGGCGGCCCTGCAGCAGAATATCGCGCTTGCTGGTATCCGGGTTGTCGTCCGAGGTACCGCGGCCGTTCTTGAGCGGGGAGAACTCGTCCTCGCGGCGGACCTCGAGACAGGCAAACTTGTCCAGAGCCAGCCGCGGGAAAACGTCAAAGACAAACTGCTCGAGCTTGATGCCGTTGGGCGTCGAGGGCTTGACAGTCTCGCCGCTCTCCAAATCGGCATAGGGAATCTTCTTGCGGGCGACGTGGTGCGGCAGGTCGCGGGCCCACTGGGGGATGGTCTTGAGGAAGCGGAGGGAGTAGTAGTGGTTGACAATGTTGGCGGCACGGAACTTGAGCACACCGGGGTGGCTGGGATCCTGGGCCTCAGCAGTGGCGGCGTCAATTTCCGAGTACTCGACAACGTCCGGGCGGCCGTTCTTCTGCAAAATCAAACCGACAGACTCGGTGGCGTTGCGCTTGCGCACGACTTTGGTGGCAATGTCGACGTCCTTGCTGGCGGCGAAGCCCAAGAACACCGGGTCGGCCACGCGGACAAGGCAGTTGTCCACACAGTAGGCATGGACGTGCTCGATGCCGCGCTTCTTCAGGTCGGCCAGGACACCCGAGCCGACCATGGCCTGGTACAGACCGCCATTGCCGTCGGGCGCCACAGCGACCTTGCCCTTGCCCTCCAGCAAAATCTTACCCTCGTTGGAGATGCAGGGCAGAACACCCTGCTCAAAGAACAGAATGTTGGCCTTGTCGAGGCCAAAGTAGTTGTTCTCGACAAAAAAGGCCTCCGTAGGACCCCGCGTCGGCCCGCTCGTCATAATGTACCAGGGGACGACAGCGTTCGCACCGGCCAGCTTCTGGATCTTGAGGATACGCTCGGCCTGGATCTGGAAGAGCGACTTGGACGAGGGCAGACCAATGTCGTAGCAGCCCTTGGGTGCCGAGCTGCCCAGACGGGTACCCTGACCACCAGCCATTAGCACGACGCCGACCTTGTTCTGAGCAATGAGCTCGAGGCCGGCCTTGTACCAGCCGGCAATGGCGCCGGCATCGGAGTCGAGGATGCTGGCGGTTGCGGATTCGGGGAGGGGCTCGAGGACGGCGGGGCCACTGTCGGCGGCGGGTGTGGGGTGCAGGGCCTCCTGGGCGAGCTCATTGATGCGAGCCGGGTCGAAGAGGGCCAGCTGCTTGACGAGGTCGGCCTGCTCGGAAGAAGAGAGGCTGTCGTAAAAGGTAAACACCTGGCCCTGGCCGGCGGCGGTGTACTGTTGCCGAAGCTCGGCAACGTCGACGGAAGCCATTGTGATGTGAGGGGGTGGAGGTTAAGGCTAAGGGATTTGGAAAGAGGTAGAAGCCGGAGAGTAGTCGAGTTGATCGAGAAAGGGGGTGTTGAGAGAAACTGAATTGCCGAGATGGTTAGCTTGGGAAACCGCAGAGCTTAGTTTGGTGGTGGGGTAGTAAGGAGACCGGTGTACGGAGTACGACGTACTGTACGACGTACCTTTCGTGTACTCGTAGTGTAGTATCGAAAGTCTGGGAGAAGAGAGAGATGACGAAAAGCTGGGAGAGGATGAGGATCGTGAGAATTTGAAAATGAGGGGCAGAAAGGAGAAGAGAATAGCGAGCGGAGTAAAAAGGGGGAAGCGAAGTAAACTAAATAGAAGGCGCGGCGAGGGGAAAAAGTACGGGAAAGAACGAGGCAAGTTTAGAACAGAACGCCACGGAAGGAGAGAAGCAGCCAGGAACAAAGTCTCACATCATCACCCGGCATGCAAAGCACAGTGTGGTGCCAAATATAGACGCTAATGGGGGGAACGAGGAACGAGGGGAGCAGGGAAGCTGCCGTACAGGGCCGGGCTGCATTTGGGGGGGCAACCTCGCGTCAGTGTGGGATTGAAACAAGGCACAGGCACCAAAACGCCACACAAAGCCAAACAGGCCTGGGCGAATACGGGTCGAGGGGGGCAGTAGCGGGGCAACGCAAAGGTGAAAAGGAGGAAGGCGCTGTAAATATAGGACAGCGAGCGACAGCGAGGACTAAACATAAACTACGGAGTACGAAAAACACCTTGTGGTAGCCGCGCCACTTCCCATTCGCCAGGGGGCTTGTTGCTTGCTAGCGAGCCGAGCGACTCTTTAGAGTGGGCCTAGGCTGGGCTGACAGCACTTTGCAGCCTTTTGCAGCCTTTTGGCGCACTTTCAGGCCGTGCTAGCGGACGTCCATTGAAAAGATCGATGCGACAACGGTAGCACAGCCCCACCGGAGCACTAAAAGCACAAAAAGCACAAAAGCACAAACGAGACGAAGAAGCAATCGCTGCCCACTTACGACGTACAACGTATTACGAAAAGAGCTGTCCACCGATACGAGGTCGACGGCAAATTGCAAACTAGGAAGAAGGAAAGGGACAGAAAAAGAGAATGCTCAGCTGCCGCGGAATACGGACTTGGCAAGCCGTCCGGCGTGTTTTCGTCGTTTTGTTTTACTTGAGAGGACGTGTCAATTTTCTAAAGAGACTTCAGATTGAAAAGGAGCAATAAATGAGACACAGTTCTCCTTCTTGAGAACGCCCATTCCCATGGCATCTCACGCAAGTCTGATCCTAGACCGGCTGGAAATGGCTGGGCAGGAAATGGAAATGGAAATGGAGATATGCAAGCTCAGCCTCGCGTCAGCAGCCCTGTTTGTAAGCGGTATTTCAACTGCTATACGAACGTAAACACCATTCATTAGATCAAGTTTACAATAGGCATCAAAAGAACAACCATCCTTCTTGGGCTTGACGGTGATTGTCTTTGCTTGGGAATTGCCGACAAGATGGCCAGTGCTCTCCCTTGAGGAGTGCCGACCCTGGACTTGCTGCAACAGCCTTACTCCGTACAGGCCAATATTCCGTCCATTACGACGTAAAATGCATCTTATTACTCCGTACATCTCCGCAGCTTTCAAAAAGAGAAAAAGAGAATAAAGGTGCACATTTTTGTTTTGTCGTCCTGTCTGCTGTTTTCAGGGGTTCAAGAACTCGACAGTCGACGCTAAGCCGGACCTGGCCGCTGCTGCCTGTACTGAAGCGTCCAGAATGCCAGGACACCTTACCCATTGGAGAGCAGCCGCTAGTATTATGCTCCCCGTAAATACTCCTAGGCAGACCGTCAGGCTTTACGGCTAGCTTCCTCAAACGTGCATCTTAAGACGAATGGCGATCCATGAATATTCTTAAAAAGTATATAAATTGTGTGCCCAACCGGTACTCTTGTTGGCAGGTATTTTGGCAGGTATTTTTTATTCTTCTCAATCTACGACGTACTCCACACCCAATGGCAGAAGACACAACACCGCTGCCGACATTTGGCGGCCGTCTGGCCAGCTTCACATATGCCGGCGGTGATGGCCCTTTACCCGCCCGCACTCTCCGCTCCCGCAGCATACCGGCGCCGACGCCTCGCTCCGTCTCGGGCTCGCTCACCAAACTGCCATCCAGAGCGTCCCCCAGAGCGTCCCCGGGAGCATCGCCGCGGTCATCCGTAAAACGGAAGCTGGAGGACCATGACACTCCTACAGGCCTCGGCGCCATACCCCAGTTCCCTGCAGCTTCTGCCTCTCGGTCCGCCTCCTCCGGTCCCTCCCGGGCCAAGTCTAGAAAGAGTCGCCCCGCCAAGCCATCCAAATATGCACCGCCCACTACCTATGCACACCTCCCTCTGGTGCCGGACGCCATCGCGCCCAACTTGCTTGTGCTCTTTGTCGGCCTGAACCCAGGCATCGAGACGGCGCGGTCAGGCCATGCGTATGCGCACCCGTCGAACTTGTTTTGGAAGCTCATGTACAGCAGCGGCGTGCTGCCCGAGAAATGCACGGCACAGGAGGACCGCACCCTCCCTCGACGGTTCCAGCTGGGCCTGACCAACATTGTCGCGCGGCCTTCGCGGAATGGGGCCGAGCTGAAGCCGGCAGAGCTGGATGCGGGCGTTTCCATCCTCGAGGCCAAGGCACGCAAATGGCGCCCCGAGGTGATGTGTTTTGTCGGCAAGGGCATCTGGGACAGCATCGTGCGTGTGCGGGCGCGGCAGGGAAGGCCGAAGCCGGCGTTCAAGTATGGCTGGCAGGACGAGAGTGAGAATATGGGGGCTGGTGAGGGTGGTGAGGGTGGTGGGGGTGGTGGGGGTGATGGCACGGAGATGGACGTCAAAGAAGAGATTCTTGGCGACGAGGCGGGTGTTGACAGTGTGGACGACACACCTGCACCTGATGTCCGCATCGACCCCGACTGGAAGGGTGCGCGGGTGTTTGTTGCATCAAGCACGAGCGGTCTCGCTGCATCACTTTCGCCGGCTGAGAAGGAAGCCATATGGCGGCAGCTCGGATCGTGGGTGGAACAGAGACGGAAGGAAATGGCAGAGGCGGCGAACTAAGTGACAGTATTGACTGTTGTTGAGTAGATCTGGTTTAAGCACATATACAGCGGCACATACAGCGGCACATACAGCGAGCGCATATTATAAAGACATATGATAGATGAATCGTCATGGTTTTTTGAACGTAGTGATACAGGTAAACGTGACAGTCGTGGGAAACCCCAAAGATAAAGAAAGAGGAAAATCAAGAGACCCAACCCCAAACCCAGCAAACGCACCAACAGTTTCCTGTGAAAGAAAGTGTCTGGAACATGAATATTAACAAGAGTCTACTGTACAATGTACAGAAAGAAGGAAAAGAAAGAGCCACCCCCAACTGGGTATTTCAAACGCCGTAAACAAATCTATATTCCGTGTTGCTCGTCTGCGTTTGCAGACACGCCGATCGCGCGCACCCCGCTCACTTTGTTCGCTCGTTCACGTCTGCTCACGCCTACAGAGCAAACACAATTGCGGCGACCGTGACAACGGCCGGCCAGTAGCCTGCATGCTGCAGCATCGTCTGCATACCGCCGGCGGCATTGGGGCTGTCCGTACCACCCGATGCAGTCGTGCCGTTGGCGAGGGTGCCGTTGATCAGCAGAGTGCTCGTGCCGTTGACGTCGGCGACGCTGACCTGGTTGGCCGCGAGAGCAGCCGTCGAGCCGTTACCGAGCAAATCGTTCATGTACGTGCTGTTGGTGTTATCGTCGCAGCCGCACTCGACCGTCGCGTCGCAGCCGCAGCCGACATTGCGGGTCTCGTTCTTGCCGGACGACTCGTTGTAGTACGAGTACGGGTGGCTGTAGGGGTAGTAGTAGATGGGGTGGTACCAGAGACCGGGCCAGAAGGCGAGGCCGGCGATACCAGCACCAGCGACGGCACCGAGAGCGACGGGGGCGATGCCCGAGGGCGAGGTGGCGCCCGAGCGGTACGGCTGGGCCGCACCGCCGCCGTAGTAAGCACCACCACCGTAGGCGGGCGCTGTGCCAGAGCCCGTGGTGGTGCGGCCACCAGAGTTGGAGGACGAGGAGCCGGCGCCCTTGCCGGTGCTGCCTCCTGAGCTGCCTGAAGAGCCACTGCCTGATGAGCTACCACTTCCTGACGAGCTACCACTGCCTGATGAGCTACCGCTGCCTGATGAGCTACCACTGCCAGATGAGCTACCACTTCCTGATGAGCCGCCTCTGTTCGGCGAGGAAAAAGAAAGAGAAGAGGAAATGTTTAGTAAAGGAAAAGACAAAAGAAAACAAAGCTTCGGACAACAGAGAGAGGATAGGATAAGGATAGAAAAAGAAGGATAGAAAAATGGGAGCAGAGGAGAAGAGGATGAGAAAGAGACAAGGAGGAATGAGATGCTTACCTGCCACTGCCCGATGAGGAGCCACCACCAGAGGAGGAGCCGCCGCCAGAGGAGGAGCCGCCGCCAGAGGAGGAGCCGCCGCCAGATGAGGAGCCGCCGCCACCGCGGCTACCACTACCGCCGCCACCCTTGCGACGGAACAGCTTCTCGTCAAAGGCCTCGGCAATGTCGCGTTTTGCGTCGTTGGCTGCGGGGGCTGAGGGATCAAAGCGGACGGCAAGAGCGGGCGCGGCGTTGTCGAGCGCGGGTGCGGCGGGAACGGCCACGGCGTGGACGATGGGCGCGGACAGGGACACTGCCGCTGTCACAAGACTGAACTTCATGGTGAGGTGATGTGTAGTCGGAGTGAGTATGTGTTGATGCTAAATGCAGATGCGTCGATGATGTTGGGCTGCTGATGTTGGTCAAATGTGTACTGAGCGTCGAGAGTGTGTTTCGGATTGGGTGGCGATACTGGGTTGTGTGGAGATGCGAGGCGAAGAAGAAACAAAGTGACACAAGGGTAAGGGGAGTAGGTTTGTTTGTTTTATATATTTGGGAGGCAACGACGATGGAAAAGAGAGACCCCAGGAACCGGAAAGTTGGGAAAGAGCAGAGAAAAAGGGATAAAGGTACAAAGCAGGCAGGCGCAGGAAGTAGACTTTAGAAATCAGGAAGTCGCGAAAAGGGAAGGGACGGAGGAAAGAACGAGGGAGCGAGGAAAACGGTCCAAGCCTCACTCTAAACTCTGTTGTAACATGCCTCGGGATCAGCCTACCAAAAGACTAAAAAGCTTGGCTCATTTTCGTTCTCTCGCATTTCTCGCTTCAACGTCTCTCGTTGCCATCTTTTCCGTCTTGGCGAACAGTTGTTTTCTGCGCTCCTTGCTGGGAGGTGACTTTATTAAAGTGGATCTTTGACTAGAGGGTGTATCGTCCCCATTCTGACACCAGTTCTTTCTCTGGGGTTTGGCTAGCGCAAAACAGGATACACGAAAAAGATACATCCATTTCGTTGTGGGTAATGTATCTGACAGAAAGTCAGATGACAGAAAGTCGGAAAGAAGGAAAGAGCGACTTGACATGAACGCGCTTCTGACTACGTGCAGGAAGGAGCACTCTGTCGTGACAACAGCTTATAAACATCGACCCAATAGTAAGCAAAAAGGGATACGGAGTAAAGTGCACTACGACCATTTCGTTCCAGCGCCTCCAGGTCCTGGGACCTCAAAAAAGCCTCCAACAGCCCAACAGCCATTTAAACATTATGCTTCTTCCATAATCAGGGGTCCGCCCGCGCTAGCGTGACCTTTATCTCGCTTGTCATAGGCGGGCAGAGAAAACAAAGAAGAGGCAGACTGAGGTTCAAGATTACTGTACTTGCAGGACGCTAACACACGACCAGACGACCCGGCGTGGCTGGGGTTCCCGCCTGAGGCAGTACTCGGACAAGTAAAATACAGCGACCACATGCACTAGCGAGACTTGCAAAGAAGCAGCGACGACGGCGTTTATTGCTTTTTTTGAACACAGCCACGATGGGACGGGTTTTGTCCGGGCCAAGTGGCTCTCTGGGTACGGGACGGAAGATCGGCTGGTGGAAAGACTGAGAGAATGTTTTTTGTAATTACCTCCGCGGCGGTTCAGTTTCTGGGGCTTTGTTTCGTTGCGGGGTTTTGTTTCTTTGGAATTAAGAAACTTCGCAGCCAAGGCAAAACGCCCAAACAGTGACTACAATGACGTCGTGACACATTTTGTGTGGCTCTTTTCTCCGTTGGCCACAACGACAAACGGAGCACATTGTCCTTTACTTTGAGGCCGTTATTCCACTTGCCATGTGCATCGCTTGTTCTTTGCCTGCAAGGCTCGTTGCACGGCAGATTGCCCCATTCGGCCGCCGCGCCCCGATCATTGGGCAAGGTACGGAGTAATGTATGACGGAAATGCCTGGGAAGACAATGGGGTGATCACATGTATGTATGGGCAAAGAACTGTTCCAACTTCAAGACTGAGGTCCGAGAGGCTGAGTATCCTTGTACTTACACACATAAATGTAGATGATTACTGGAGAGGATCGTTGCACGGTAGGCAAAGCCAAGCCTTGTGAGAGAAAAAAGGTTCCCATCCCCGAGCCAAGGCAGTCTACAGGTTTAAGCTTTTCCTTCGAGAAGACTGCCAGATGCTAGTTATCCAGACAGTTTGGAGAAATAAAAACTCACCTTCTTCTGGTAATGTATCTTGATATGTACAAGTCGCGCGAAGCTGGAGTTTTGAAAATGCTTTACTTGTAAAATTATGTGACAGCTAGAGCAATGTCTGTCAAAGCTGCATGATTCGACACGTAAACTTCAATGTGCACTTTTATGTGTCAATTATGCATGTGTTCGTTGACAGTATTTGGCAAAGGGCAGGTAAGATACATGTCGATATAGAACCTCCCTGTACGAACGTATCCGCAAAGTAATACACGCTAGAAACGCGAGATTCCAGCGCCTGGGTCACCTATCCCTCCAGCCCTTTCAAGCGCCATTTTTTAGGCCGCCCACCGCGCCGCACCTTCCCTCCACACTAGCGCGAGGCAGAGCACAAGGTTTCCCAGAACGGACACAAGCCAGCCCACTTCAACGCCCCCTTTTCAGACGACACTCACCAACGGCAGATACAACAGGCACGGTCAGAACAGTCGACCCCGGTCACGCCGTTTACACACACATACTACTCCGTACTCAGCACCTTTGTCTCTTTCTCCCTACTCGGCAGCCGTACCGCTAATCCACGGCGCCCCCGGGCCCGTTACTCGCTTTGCTGCAGGCTGCAACCCTTTCCCATCGTTTCCACCTTTCCCCTCATCCACCTGCATAAACAAAAACATCTGAACATCTGAACATCTGCACAGCCTCGTTCATGAGTGCACCTACAGTTACGATTACACACACCGCACGCATTACTCTGTACACACCGGTTGAATTAAACTACACCCCGGACATACACCGCATGCACAATGTCCAAACCGGACATGAGCTTGCTAGACCGGCTGAATGCGTTGAAGCCGTCGAGTGTCTCCCTGGGAAAGAAGAAGGGTATCGAAAGTAGCACCACACAAGCACCAACAACTACCAATGTCAATGGGCCGTCTGATCTATCTCTTGCACAGGCAACACCGCCAACGAGAGAAGACCGCCTTGCTGCGCGGCTAAAGACGTTGAGGGAGGCTCGTGATGATGGTGGTGGTGACAAGGACAGCGGCAGTGGTGGAAAGGGGAATGAAACGCCAGTAGCCCCGTCACTACAACCGTTGCAAGGGAGTGGCTCGCCAACCAGTGACAGCAGAAGCTCTGGCAAGGCTGAAGCCGCCACAGAAGACGCATCAGACGACCCGCTCTTTCATGTCGACGACGATGCTGTGAATGACTTGCTGTTACAACTGGCGGCCGAGGGCGGTGGCCTGGAAGATGAAGACCTTGGTGACTACGAAGACGAGGCTGACCGTCTTGCTCGAGACGGTGGTGACGGTGGTGACGGCGACGAATTCATACCGTTGCCCAGCGTCCCCAAGAACCTAGATGACGACTCCAGTGGTGACGAGGGCGAGGATGCAGACAATTCCAAAATGGTCGAGGACCTGCTGAAAAGTTTGGCAGGAACGACTATCAAAGATGACGGGGTGGCCAGTACAAAGGAGAAGGCCGCTGAGAAGGACGACTCGGACGATTCGGACGGCGAGACTATGGAACGAGAAGTACGCCGGGTCCTCGAGCAGGCCCAAGACGAAGTCGGTCTGGCCAAGCAACAGGGCGGGGACCAGGCCGGTGAAGAAGAAGAAGAAGAAGAAGAAGACATTGATACCAGCCCCCGCCGGCGCGGTACCGACCTAGAGGATGACATCTTGCCGGGCGGGAAGCCTCATACCAAGTCCAAGACGGAAGATGCAGATAACTTTTTGGGCCTGCCGACTGTCCCGATCAAACTTGTCGACCCGCCACCGTCACCACCTTCTCTGCCCTCCCTCTCCAACGACCTCCCTTCGGTTCCCACGCAGACTCTCCCTAAACGTGGCGATGACGACGACATCTCGGCCCGACTGGCTGCTCTCCGTGGTCTTCAGGGCAAAGCGGCAGGTCTCGGCCAGACAGATGCGTTCGGTTTGCCGTCGGCGCCAACTTTCCGCCCGGGCGAGGAAGAGGGAGGTGTCTTGAAGCGGGGCCACTATGGCCACGGCCGCCGCAACTACACCGATGCCGACCAGAAAGCATGGTGTGTTGTGTGCCTAGAGGATGCCACGGTGCGGTGTCTCGGGTGTGCCGATAACAACGCGAGTGAAGACGACGAGGACCAGAACAATGCCTACTGCAACCGTTGCTGGCGGGACATGCATGTTGGCCCAGCTGCCGGGTTTGACGAGCGGGGGCACAAGCGAGTGCCCCTTGTGCGGTGATGACTGACGAGGAAATAGATGACACTGTACATAATCACGACTAATGAGGAACGTTGATAAATTCGTATATTTCTTTTCATGTGTGTGTGTTGTAATAAAAACAAAACCCGCCAATAACCCAAATTTCGCCCGTAGATGCCAGTCCTCCTTTCCGTTCCGTTTGTGTTTGTGTGTATGTGTGTCCTCCATAGTCCCCTACGGTACCATAATATGCAAAGCCAATATGCTAAACAGGGGGAAGTAAGAAAACAAGAAAACCCGATAACCATCCCTTCCAAATACCAATCTGATCTCACACAAAAGCCCAAGAACCAAGATAATACTACAAAAAGAAAAGAAGAGGAAAAAAACTCTGCAAGCTCAACAAATTGGCACAGTCACAATCCCCTATGTCTGTGAGTTGGTGCCGTAGCTTGTCCGGCCATTATAGTTGCTGTTGTTCGACCGGCCGCTGTTGCCCGTCCGGCCGGTGATATCCTGCCACGTAGCGCCAAACCGCCGGCCCGTGCTCGCCAGCAGACCTTCTTCCTCGTCCGCCTCAGCCTCCTCATCAATCTCCGACAGGTTTAGTCGCGGCGTCCGGAACAGCGACGTCGTAAACACGATCAAAAACACGCCCAAGAAGGCAAACTGCGCCCAGAAGTCAATAGCACCAAACACGGGCCAGTTGAGCGCCACCCGGTTCAAGAAAGTAGACATGACCGTCGGCGTGCACACATCCTTGGCGGCCTTGTCCTGGTAGGCCTCTGAGCACGGCTTGATCCAGTCTGGGTGGCCTGTGCAGTCGGGCTGCTCGCCCGGGTGCAGCGGCGGGTTCATGCAGAACGTCTGCGTGCCATAGTTGCTGTACTGCGGCGCCACCAGCATGGCCACGGCGTAGTTGATGGCCAGGATCATGAGAGCAAGCATGATGGTGGCGGCCAGAATGGCCTGGGGTGCGGTGCGGCCCTTGCGGATCTGGAAGATGCGCACCCACAGGAAGCGGATGCCAATCGCCGCCAGGCCGGAAATAGAGCTGCTGAAAAAGTAGAGCACCAGCAGCGCCATAAGCACATAGTCCACGGGGAATGCCCGCGCCGCCTTCATAAAGATCCAGTTCATTGGCTGGAACACGTTAATGTGGCCCAGGATGTAGCCGCAATGCTGTTTGCACACTGAGTTGGCCGCCTTGTCGATGCCCGTAATGATCATCGAGATGACAATCAAGAGCGAGAGCGCCAGGAGGAAGATGTCGCCGAGCAACTTCAGGGGACGGAACACTGCTTGCATCTTGTTCCACACCTTGAACACCCAGCTGCGGCCCTCGCCACTTGCCTCGGCCGCCAACCGCTCGCGGCGAACTAGTGTCCGCTCCTCGCGCATCAGCGCCTCCAGCTCGCGCCGGTCCTTGGCGGACATGCCGTCGTTGCGACCTGCATTGCGCAGCTCCAGCTGCCGCTGCCGCTCGCGGTTCTGCTCGAGTGCAGACGCCGTCGTCTCGCTCAGCTGTGGTGCCGAGATCGAGGGAGCCGACTTGATGTAGGAGATGGGCAGCAGAGCCAGACCTGCACCCGTATAGAGGACGTACAACAAGGTGCCGAGCGTCACGAGCAGGCCCACCGAGAAAGTAAGCGCCTTCTCGCCACTATTCTCGGCCAGAAGCTTACGGAAGTAGTCGAGGTCCATGTGTTTGCCAGCACCCTTACGTCCGGCCGCGGGCACAAAGAAGCCGATGAGGAACAGGGCCACCACAAGCACCAAAAAGATAATGGTGTACTTGAAGGCACCCCAGAGTCTACCGCTAAGCGGCTTGTTGCGGTTCTCCTCTTCATCTATCTCGTCGTACTCCTCGAACCAAAAGTACGTGAACGGGATCACGACCAGGCACAGCAGCGCGTCGAAGCTGTAGAGTGTGTAGTAGGCAATCTTGAGCGTACTCAAAATGCCAGCGATGTGCTCGGGCGTGGCCCAGTCCTTCTTGGCGCCGAGGGCCGTAGCAGTGGTCGACGAAACGAGGGCAATGTCGACGGGGAGGAGGAAAACAGTCGCGAGGAGAGCCGTGATGCTGACAATCGCGACGGAGCTGACCACTGCCGACCGGTCACGCGGCGCCTGCCACGTAAACGTGGTGATAACGGCAGCCACGAGCGCCAGCCCGACGGCCACCGCGTAGGCGATCCAGATCAGGCTGGTCTGTAAAAGGCCGGCCATCTTGGTGGTGTAAGAGGTGGAAGGATGTGACTAAATCTGGAAAAGTAAGACCCGAGATCTTGTCGCAGCCTGTGCGGGAACGGCACAGAACGGGAAGAGAAACGGGAAACGGGACGGATAACGGGTGGAGTAGTATTCGTGCTCGAAAGGTAAAAGGTAACCGGTGTAGCCGGTCGAGCGGGCTTCGAATGAGTGAGTGCGGATCAGAGATCAGAGAGAGAGTCGGTTGTCAGTTTGCTGACTCGGTTTGTTGACTTTGGTTTGGTCGATTGGATCCGCGGGATTATGGGTTTAAAAGGATGCCGCTCAATGGGGCTGCAGGCACATGTTGACCCCCTACGATCGGCTGGAATGCGCGGCGCGATCGTGTTGTGGTGCCGCGGTACTTGACGGGGTGGTGGGTTGCTTGGAATGGGAGAGCAAGGGAGAGAAGCAATGTGATGAAAGTCGAAGGGAGACAACGAAAGGGAGAAAATAAGAGGAAGGAGAGGATACACGAAATGTTGCCTTTCGTAGCTCTGTGGAAAGTGGAGGAGAGACTGAGGAAAGAACGATGGAGAAGTCGAGGCGTGTTGAGCGGATCCAGAAAGTCCGCCTTCCCAAAATAATCGACTTCGAATTCGAAAAGCGGAGGAGAACACGAGCCTCTCAGTCGTGCCTTCCCTCGAAACAGGGTTTCAGGTCGTGACGCAATAGAGCATGAAGGACCTAGGGCGCCCGCTCGCCACAAGAAGCTTATGTGGGGCACTTTCAATCCGACAGCCAATAAGGAAGGCGTATCGTACGCCCAAACTAGCAGCGGCCAGCCCTGGAGCACCGCCTGAAGAAACTGCGACCCTGCAAAGAGTGCACCTTCCAGTGCCTGGCCGAACTGCGTCGCACCTGCCGGTCCAGCCAATCAGAGAGCTCCACAACCAACTGCGCGTCGCTTCTGCATTTGGCAATTGGCCTTTGTTCCTGCTTGTTGCAGTGCAAACAGCATCGCGACACTAAGATTTTGCTGGCATCGAGTCCACAATTTAACGTCTGTCTCAACAACACCTCCACCAACGACTTGTCACCGCACCTCCCACCCTACTGATCACGCGGTAACATGGTCGTCCGGTGCGCACGACGACAATGCAGTGCTACACCGAGCTAACGCCGCCCACGGGCGTCACGCACTCGCTGACCCTCGCCCTGACCTCGCCGAAAAGCAACAACCTCGTCGTCGCCAAGTCGTCCTTGCTGCAGGTCTTTACGACCAAGACTGTGGCAACCGACATTGACGCGCAGGCCGACGCCAGCTCGACTACCCAGGCACTCTACACCCCGGCTGCGGCCTACGACATCCGCACCAACAACGACGATGGCGACGGCCTCGAAGCGTCCTTTCTCGGCGGTGATTCTGCCCTCTTGCGGTCCGACAAGGGCAACCTGACAAAGCTGGTGCTGGTGGCCGAGTTCACGCTGGCAGGGACGGTCACGGGTCTGGCCCGCATCAAGATTGCCGGCACCAAGTCGGGCGGCGATGCGTTGCTGCTTGCCTTTAAAGACGCGCGACTGAGTCTTGTCGAATGGGAACCCGAGTCCAACGACCTCTCCACCATCTCCATCCACTACTACGAGCAGGACGAGCTGCAGGGCGCGCCCTGGGCGGCACCATTGGGCGACTTTGCCAACTTTCTCGTGGCCGACCCGGGCAGCCGGTGTGCCGCTCTCCGATTCGGTGCACGAAACTTGGCCATCCTGCCCTTCCGCCAACCAGATGAGGAGGAGGACATTGATATGGACGACGACTGGGACGAGGAGCTCGATGGACCGCGGCCAGCCAAAGATGCGGCATCCGCAGTAGTCACCGGTGCCGGCGCGCCCATCGAAGACACGCCGTTCGCGCCTTCATTCGTTCTCCGCCTCTCCAACCTCGACCCGAACTTATTGCACCCCGTCCATCTTTCCTTCCTCCACGAATACCGCGAACCTACGTTTGGTATCCTGTCCTCGTCGACACGACCATCGACTGTCCTCGGCCGCCGTGACTGCCTCTCCTACATGGTGTTTACACTCGATCTACAGCAAAAGGCGTCCACAACAATTCTCTCCGTAGCCAACCTGCCCCAGGACCTGTTCCGCGTTTTCCCTGTGCCGTCACCGATTGGCGGCGCCCTGCTCATCGGCACCAACGAGCTCATTCATATTGATCAATCCGGCCGTGCCAACGGTGTGGCAGTCAACCCATTCACGAAGCAGAGCACATCGTTTGGCCTTGCTGACCAGTCCGATCTCGGCCTGCGGCTCGAGGGCTGCAACATTGAGGTTTTGTCTCCCGAATCGGGAGAGCTTCTGTTGATTCTCAATGACGGCAAGATTGCAGTTGTCAAGCTGTCCGTGGACGGCCGTGTCGTCTCTGGTGTGAGCATAAAGCCTGTCACACAAGAGGCCGGCGGTGAGCTCATTCTATCGGGCGTCGCCTGTCTCAGCCGAGTCGGCCGACAGGCGCTGTTTGCCGGCAGCGAATATGCCGACTCTGTCGTCCTGGGCTGGTCACGAAAGCAGACCGAGACGCCACGACGCAAGCAAAAGACCAGCGACGAGTTCCTCGACGACGACCAGGAAGAGGGCGAAGAAATCGAAGACGAAGAAGACGACGACGATTTGTATGGCGATGGACCGTCGACAATACAGCTGTCCAGCCTCTCAGGTGGTGGTGGTGGCTCTGCAAAGAATAGCGGCGACCTCAGCTTCCGCATCCAAGACCGCCTCATCAGCATCGCGCCCATTCGGGACTTCACCTTTGGCACGCCTCCATCATCAGGCGACGCCGGCAAATCAGACTCTGAAAAAAAGATCCGCAGCGACTTGAGTCTCGTGTGTGCTGTCGGTCGCGGCCGAGCAGGAGCGCTGGCGCTTCTGAACCGAGAAATCAACCCAGAGCCCATTGGCGTCTTTGACTTTTCCGAAGCACAAGCGTTGTGGACCGTATGTGCATCCAAGCCGATCCCGAAAACACTGCAGGGCGAGAAGGGTGGTGCAACAGTCGGCGACGACTACGAGTCCCCAGCTCAGTACGACAAGTTCATGATTGTGGCCACGGAAGAAGACGACGGTTTCGAGCGGTCTCACGTTTATGCCGTCACTGGTTCGGGCTTTGAGAAGCTCACGGGCACAGAGTTTGAGCCCGAGGCTGGGTCGACAGTGCATGCCGGTACCATGGGCAAGCACAAGCGCATCATCCAAGTCCTCAAGTCGGAGGTGCGCTGCTACGATGGAGGTGAGTTTATGCCAAAGCACACCGTTATGATGGACAGTCCTGCTAACCCTTTAGACCTCGGATTATCACAGATCCTGCCAATGGTGGACGAAGACACAGGTGCCGAGCCCAAGATCCTGAGCGCCAGCATGACCGACAAGTACCTGCTGGTGATCCGTGACGACGCAAGCGCGTTTGTTGCGGAGATGAACAAGGACTTTGAGCTCGAGGAGATTGAAAAGGAAGACAAGACGCTCACTTCGACCAAGTGGACAACCGGCTGCCTATACCACGACACAACGGGCGCCTTCTCTGAGGCCGGCAATGCGGCCGACAACATCCTCATGTTCCTTCTCAGTGATGCAGGACAGTTCCATGTAAGACAAGCCCCTTTCTGCTGCTGAACCGTCCGGCGACTAACCATGTGCTCTTCCAGATCTACTCTCTTCCCTCTCTCAAACAACTCTACGTTGCAGACGGCCTCAGCTACGTCCCTCCACTTTTGTCGGCGGATTACACGGCAAGACGTGGCACGACGAAAGAGGAGCTGACAGAGTTGTTGGTGGCTGACCTAGGTGATACGGTTGCCAAATCGCCGTACCTCATCCTCCGCCACGCCAACGATGACTTGACCATTTACCAGCCCATCCGGGCGGGTACGGCAACAACATCATCGGACAACCAGCTCGGTAAGAGCCTGCGCTTGTTGAAAGTACCAAACAATGCGTTCGCAAAGGCATCTGCCACACCCCCTCCTCCGCCACAGGATGACGAGACCTCGGCACCCCGCAGCATGCCGCTCCGTGCTTTTGACAACATTGGCGGCTACAGCACCGTCTTCTTGCCCGGCGCCTCGCCCAGCTTTGTGCTCAAGTCGGCCAAGTCGTCGCCAAAGGTGCTCAACCTGAAGGGTAGCGCCGTGCGCAGTCTGAGCTCGTTCCACACGCAAGGCTCGGAGCGCGGATTTATCTACGTCGACGACGAGGGGTGCAGCCGTGTCTGTTCCTTGCCGGCTGCGACCAACTTTGCCGAGCTCGGCGTGTGTGTCCGTAAAGTGCCGCTCAACGTCGACGCCAATACCGTCGCGTACCACCCGCCATCTGAGGTGTACGCCGTCGGCGCCAGCACGCTCGTCGACTTTGAGCTGCCCAAGGATGAGAGTCACCGGGCAGAGTGGGCGAAGGAGAGTATCACGTTCAAGCCACAGGTGGAGCAAGGCCAGCTGCAGTTGGTGAGCCCCGTCAACTGGACCGTGATTGACACGGCCGAGATGGAGCAGTACGAGGTCATTATGTGCGTCAAGACACTCAACCTTGAAGTGTCCGAGTCCACCAACGAGCGCAAGCAGCTAGTGACGGTAGGCACGGCCATTTCGCGCGGTGAGGACCTGGCCATCCGCGGCCGTGTGTATGTCTATGATGTCGTCACGGTTATCCCCGAGCCGGGCCGGCCCGAGACGAACCGCAAGCTCAAGCTGGTGGCTAAGGAGGACATCCCGCGTGGTGCGGTGACAGCGCTCTCTGAGATTGGCACGCAGGGCCTGATGCTGGTGGCACAGGGTCAAAAGTGCCTGGTGCGCGGTCTCAAGGAAGACGGCACGCTGCTGCCCGTGGCATTTATGGATATGAATTGTTATGTTACCAGCGCGAAAGAGCTGCCCGGCACAGGTCTCTGCGTCATGGCAGACGCGTTCAAGGGCGTCTGGTTTACGGGCTACACGGAGGAGCCGTACAGGATGATTTTGTTTGGCAAGAGCAACACGCGGCTGGGCGCGATCAACGTAGACCTGCTACCGGACGGCAAAGAGCTGTTTATCGTGGCGACGGACGGCGAGGGCAACATCCATGTCCTGCAGTTTGACCCAGAGCGTGAGTCTAACCCCCTTGTTACGGCACTATTTTGTTTGCAGCATTTACTAACATTTCCCAGATCCCAAATCACTGCAGGGCCATCTGCTTCTGCACCGCGCTACATTCTGCACGGGCGCCCACTTTGCCACCAGCTCGATCCTGCTGCCGTCGACATCGGTCAATGATGATGAGGCGACGGCCAACGGTGTCTCCAACGGGAACGGCCATGCCAATGGAGATGACGACAACGAAGACACCAACGGCATGCATGTCGACGCCGATGACGAACACCAGGCCGGCCACCCGCCACCGCAACATCTGCTGATGGCCAGCCCCACGGGCGTGCTCGCTTCGCTTGCACCTTTGTCCGAGTCAGACTACCGGCGGCTGTCGTCCCTCGCCGGTCAACTGGCCACTTCCCTGACACACACAGCCGGCCTCAACCCCAAGGGCTACCGCATGGCCGCCGGTGCTGACGCCGACGCGGCCATTGATGCACCCGGTGTGGACGCCGCTGTCGGTCGCAGTGTTGTGGACGGTGCCCTACTGGCGCGGTGGGTCGAGCTGGGATCTGGACGGAAGAGCGAGATTGCTGGCCGCGTCGGCTTTGCGAGCGCACTGGATGTACGGGCAGCCCTTGAGGGCGTCCTGGGCTGGTCGCGCATGTCGTACTTTTAGGTGAAGGTTGCGGTGAAGACTAAGATACCGGGCAGATTTCTTCTTTATTTTTTGTAACATAGTGCGTTTTGGGAATATTCAAAATAAAAAGCGGCTTGAAAGAAGAGGTAAAGGAAGTACACGTCCTGTCCAATTTGAAGAAGATTGCCCTGCATGATCTCTTTTTAGTAGATTTTTCCTCATGCCGGTTTATTTTTGCTTGACTTGTCCCCATATTTAGCAGCTTGTGATTAAATTGTATTAGTACTATATTGGTGTCTCATTTTTTTCTCTTTTTTCTTTTTATAAAGAGCCAGAAAAAAGAGCCAGAAAAGAAATCCCAACCTCTTCTTCACAACAGTAAAACGTAAACAAACACATCCACCATATACTCAACGGCCCAGAAACATGAGAAAACAAAACAAAACTTACAAAAATACCCTGCCCATATCATCCATCCCAAGTCATATGTCATCCTTTGTAACAAGACGAGGCTGTTGACCGCATTGACGGCAGCCTGCTTCGCGCCTTCCTTTCGATGTCTGTCATCTCATTGGCCATTGGCCAGCCTGCTTTGCTCTTTCCTTGACAAGACCGGCGCTAGTCTTGTTTGGGGGTTTCCAGAAAATTTAGTGTCTCCCCGCATGAATTGGAAAGTGCAAATGGAAGGGAAGGGTTAAAAAAGAAAGAAACTAAAAGAGCGGGCAAGAGCAACCAACAAGTGTTCTCACAAAAGGCGTTAAAAACTCGAATCGCGCGAAAACGACGCGAAAAGGGGCTCAACACAAAGAAGAGGGAAATTAAACCCAAGCCCTCTACGAACGTACGCCGTACCACGACCTGGCTACACGACAAAGCGGAGCGCGTTTCTGGCGAGAGCATGCCACTTTAACGTCGGGGTCCATCTTTTTTTCATTACTCGGCATTGCGAACAGAGTGGGGGGTTTGTCCTCTTTTTTGGCTTCCTTTTTTGTCTCTCCCTTTTTTGCCCGTTTTTGTTGAGTTGGCATCTTTGATTCGTGTTTCTTGTTGACTTGCTCTGTTGGCTCGTCGCATTGACTTCCTCTTGCATCAGTGCCATTGTCTGTTCTCGACCAATTCGTGCCTCAGGATACACCGCAGCCTTGCATGCATCAAACTCTCTCCACATCAAGGTACGTCTTCCTCCTTTTGGGATTGGGACCCGTTGTCCCCAGTCTTGTTCCCCCACCGTGGCATCTTGCGCCCCTCCTCGTCTAACATCATACTCGCGCAACCCAGTGACCGATTGATACTGCACCCCCCCTCCTCTTATCAAAACCCCGCCATGTCGTGGATCGCTGCCAACGGCGCGCAACGAGCCGCCGTCGCCGCTTGCTATGGCTGCCTCGTGAACGGCGCCGCGCCTTCGGTCGGTGCTGTCGCGCGGCAGACACCTGCTGCCGCTGTCCGCTTCGCATCCTCTTCCTCCTCGTCCTCATCTACGACAAAACCCCGTGCAACGCGCGCCTCGCGCGCTACAACATCAGCCGCCGCGACCGCCCCTCCCTCTGTCGCAGCCGCCGCCGAGGCCGTCCAGACAAGCACAGCCGCCGCGGCGACACGGAAACGGGCGAGCAGCAAGGCGGCGACGACCGCGGCAGCGGCAGCAGCAGCAAATGCAGCAGCAGGCACAGACGCGGCGCCGGTACCAGTAAAGGCGACACGGGGCAGGAAGAAGAAGGAGGTCGACCCGGCGGCTGAGGCAGATGCGGCGGCGGCTGCACCGACATCTGTGAAGAAGACGAGAACCAGCGCGACCAAGACTGCAACGGCGACCAAGACGACGACGACAAGAAAGAAGGCGGCGGCAGCAGCAGTAGCCGCAGAGGCAGAGGCAGAGACTGCGACTGCGACGCCAGAACCCGTCAAGGCAGCCGAACCGATAGCACCTGTTGCGCCAGTCAAGTCGGCGGCGCCTGCTGCCCCCGCTACACTCGCCAGGCCTATTGCTGCAGCCAAGCCAGCCTCGCCAGTCGAGCCGGCTGCTCCCGCAGCACCCGCAGCACCCGCGACACCTTTCGCGGCCACAGCAGCTACCGCAAGAAGAACGGCGACGGCGGCGGAGACCAAGAAGAAGACGGCAGCAGCCACAGCAGCAAAGGCAGCTCCTGCGACGCCCGCGCCCCGCTTCGCCGCGGCAGCCAAGCCCGCTACGTTGGCATCTCCACCACCGCCGCCTGCTGCCCAGCAGAGTGCCTATGCAGCCGCCAGCCAGGAGGAGGCCCTGGCCGAGCTGCAGCGTCTGCGCCAAGCTGCAGCGCCACCGACCACGCCTATAAGCCCGGCAGCTGCTGCTTCTGCTCGTGCGGCTCTTATGGCCGCGGCTACGTCTTCGTCAGCAGTTTCCAACCCGTCACCTGTGCGGGCCCGTCTCTCCCTCAGTCACGAGGACAAGGAGACCTTCCACGATGGTGGTGGAGGTGGCGGCGCGACGGCAGTGCCCAACATTGCCGACACGCCCGAGTACAAGAAGGCGACGCGCCAGTGGACATCGCTGATTGTGGCCATGCCCATCCTCCTCGTGACGTCCTACTATTTGTTTGATAGATGTAAGCCTCCCTCCATTCCCTACTACTCATTGACCATCGCTAACACTTTCAGTGGCCCTTGGCAACGTCCCGACCGACCTGTCGCAGTACCGTGATAAGCTGCAGCAGGCCGTGGACCAGCTAGGCGAGGCGGCTACGACGGCCCTGGGCGGCGAGAACAAGCCCAGCACGGCCGCCGCAAACGAAAGCGAGTTTGTCGAGGACGATGCTGAGAAGAAATGAAGAGAATAGAGAGGGTGGATGATCTGGTAGAGGAAGAAAGTAAGGAAGGTGACGGCTTGTACGAATACGTTGACGATAACGACCGATCACGACTCTGTTCCTACACCACAAAGTACAGACAAATTGCATACATACATGCAATTTGCGCGCTTTTGAACATAATGCCCGAGAGAGGAAAGAAAACCTCCATCTCGCAACTCCATTCTTGACTTTATTTCGCCGCCGTTTCATTGTTTGTTGTATCGTGAGAAGCTCTGAATAACTTCATGTGCTACCTTGGTGATGTCACGTGCTGGGGAGTTACAGAGTGAAAGATATGCCAGCTATTGTCTTATCTATCCGTCTGATTGAGCTATCTACGGCGTCTCCGTGGAAGTTATCGTTCTTCGATGCAAACTACAAAATAAGGCTAGCCTGGCACAGTTGCTGCAAGTACTTTCTCTCCAGCCACGGACAATGAATACGCAGGATGGTCCTGGCTCGAGGGACGCTGGCTCTCAGGATTGCGTTGGGGGATGCCCGGCTACTGTCGGTTGACCTTTCCCGGCGCCAAAACGTCGGTGTAAGCTGTGGGGAGGCGTAGGACATCATACATCAACATCGAGGACGGAGACTGACACAGCACGCATTTGTGAGAGTCTGAGGATGAGTTCACTCTCATCAAGTCACTTTTGACTTTGCTCATGTTGTTGACTTGATCGATATACAATGCTCTTTTATAGATGTGCGGATGTACAGCTTGATAAATAGCGACAAAAATGTGTAAAACAAACTGAACAAACCAAACAAGATAAATGCAACAAAAATAAGAAAAAAGTTTTTTTTCTCTCTATAATCGTATAAAAAACAAACGATTCGATGTAGATGCATGTCCAAATGTCCGATATCCAAAATGGCGATGATGGGCCGGGTTTGAACGTGTTGTTGGGTTTGAAAAGCCCCTTTGCATGAAATGTCCTTGATCCTATCTTCACACTCCCCTCTCTCTTCTTCTCTCCTTGCTGCGCTCGCTTCTCCCGTCTCGCTTACAGCTTCGACTTGTTGCCGGCGGCGCGCTGCTTCATAATCTCTGCCGCATCGCGCTTGGACCACTCGCGCATCACCTTGCGCTGGATCTTGCCCGACGCCAGCTTCGGCACCTCGTCAACGAAGACGACACCGCCCGTCAGACGCTTGTGCTTGGCCACCCGCGCCTCCATCCACTTTTGGATATCCTGGGGCGTCACCTTGCCCTTGGACGCCTCGTGGATCGTCACGTACGCCCGCGGGAACTCTTCGCTGTTGAGCGTGATGCCCACGACGGCGGCATCGGCGACATGGTCGTTCTCCAACAGCACACCCTCCAGCTCGGCGGGCGCCACCTGCAGGGCATTGACCTTGATCAGCTCCTTCTTGCGGTCGACGATCCAGAAGTAGCCCTCCTTGTTGCACACAGCAATGTCACCCGTCTTGAGCCAGCCATCGGGCGTCAGGCACTCCTTGGTGGCCTGCTCGTTGCGCCAGTAGCCCAGGCAAACGTTGGGGCCGCGCACGTGCAGCTCGCCGGGCTCACCCAGCTTGACCTCCTTGCCGTCCTCGTCGACAAGGCGGCACTCGCAGTTAGGGTCCAGACGACCGACACTGCCCGAGTTGTCCTTGATGCCACCGGGCACGTGGGTGGCGCCGCAGGTCACCTCTGTCATGCCCCAACCCTGGTTGATCTGCATGTTGAAGCGGCGCTGGCACTCGTTTTGCAGCTCCCGAGAAAGGGGAGCGGCCCCGCACAGTACGTCGCGCACTGAGCGTAGGTCATAGCGCTGGGTCTCGGGCCGCTTGGAGAGCATGACCAGGATGGGCGGTGCAATCTGCAGACTCGTAATCTGGAACCTGCCAATATTGAACAGGAACTCCTCGTAGCGGAACTCGGTCATAAGGTAGATGGGCACGCGCAGCTTGATGGCCATCAGGATCGTATACAGCTGGCCGTAGGCGTGGTACAGCGGCAGAAAACCAATCCAGCGCTCCTGGGGCCGGTCCTTGAATGCAAACGGCTTATGAGCGTACCGCATGAAGACGGTCTGGTCGACGTTGGCAATCAGGTTGGCGTGCGAGACCATGACGCCCTTGGGCAGACCGGTCGTGCCGGAGCTGTAGTTGATCGTGGCCACCGTCTTCTTGGACTCGGCCGGCGTAAGCTCAGGCCAGTGATAGCGTGCAGCCTCGGCATCAGAGCCCGCCAGGCCCTGGCGCCAGTCGACGATACCCTGCACAGGCGTTGTGTTCTCAACATCTGAGAACAAAAAGATGCTGGACTTGGGAATGCCGGCCTTGCTGGCGCCGCTGAGCGCAGCGTCGACGAGGCTGGGGTGGACGAGCAGAACCTTGGCCTGCGTGTTGGTCATCTGGTGAACGATCTCGGGGACAGTGTAGCCCGGGTTGGTGCCGCTGAAGATGTAGCCGGCACCGACGATGCCCAGGTAGGAGATGGGCACAAAGATTTGGTTGGGCGTGAAGATCATGACAACATCGCCGCGCTTGAGGCCGAAGCGCTCAAGGCCAAAGGCTAGCTTCTTGATCCATTTCAGTGCCTGGGCGGGCGACAGGTTCTTGCCGACCGGGTCGCGCGTGTCGTACCAGAGCGGCTCCTCCTGCGGCTCCTCGTTCTTGGGGAACAGATAGGACAGGATGTTGGTCTGGGGGATATCCAGGTCTGGGTAGGGCGATCTGTACAGCATTTTGGCGGTGTGAGGAGGAGAGGAGAGGCGAAGAGGGTGGTGAGAAGAGAGAAGGGGTACTAAAGGCGGAGGGATCAGAAAGAGTAAGGGAAGAATAAGATAATGGGAGATATACGGGGTGAAAGAGTCAAGAATAAGAAATCAACAGAAACTAAAGAAAAAGGGAAGTTCAAGAGGCAGATTAGTTACGGGAAAAACACAATAGCAGCCGACCAGGCAAACGAAAAAGCGAGGTAGTGAAAGGTAGTAAGGTAGCAAGGTAGTATGAGTAGTAAATACCCAAACAAGAAGGACGAACACTACCTCTATGCGGCACAAAAAAAGAACAAAAGAGCCCCATAAAGCCTTAAAGGGACGGGGGTCAATGGGCCAGCAAGCTACTCGCCACGGAAAAGGTACCAGGAATTGCGGAGGAGAAGACGGCTCATGGACCCAGCCTCCAGGAAAACGGAGCCAGCTGGACATCCGGCAATAGAGAGACCCCTCTTGAGGAGAGAAGGAGGAGGGCAGAGTCAGTGAGGCACAGTGTACGGATTATGGAGTAAACATTGAGACAACTGCAGAATCCACCATGGGATGCGGAGTGTAGGCGTCTCGGAGGATCAGAGGGCGAGCTGGAAGAGAAGGAAGAGGGTACAATGCTGCAAAAATTATGTGTTTGAGAAATTGAAGAAACAGAGTCGACAGGGAGGGCTGGCGGGCAAAATGGAGCCAGCCAGCAGCGTGTGTCTCGTTCGCCGGCCATCATACTCCGCGTGGTGTTAGGGTTCGTTGGTGTAAGTGGAGAGATGCTGTGGTTGGTCGTTTTGGTTAGTCGATGAGAGGAGGAGAAGACAAGAGAGAGAAAGGAGGCTACAGATTTGCCCTCGGGACGTCGGGGTTAGGTCGGCGGGGAAAGACAGGGGTGACTTTGGGTGAGAAGGAGGGAAGGACACAGAGAGAGACACTGGAAACAAAGAAAGGAAGGTGCAATCGAACGCCAGTAGGGCTGCACCAAAAGGAAGGAGCGACTGGTCTCAGTCAACACACTGGGGAAGGAGGCACCGAGGTGCCAAATCCAACCTGCAAACTAACCGGCAACTGCCACGGTATTAAGTTGCAGCTGGGCCTGGGGAAGAACCACCGTCCCAGGTGGCGTGCGTCGTAGCGTGCCATGGCGCCCCCATTCGCGCGCCCCGGTTTTACTGAATCAACATGTGGAGAGGCCCTCCACTAACACGGCCTGGCCAGCAGAAGCGACATGGAGGGAACGAGAGGAAAGAGGGGAAAGAGAAGAAGGACAGGACAGGAAAGAGGGCTCTATTCAGTAGGAACGACTCGTAGGAACGCACCTACCTCGACTGGAGACTGGGAAAAGAAGTTACGCTGCACGGAAAGCGCGATCGTCAATGCCTTCCTGTACGATAGCGACACGCTGCTTCCTGTGATTGACATTTTGACTTCACCTTTTCCATTCCTTTTGATTTGATTTTCTCTCTTCTTACTCCTACCAACTCACCTCACCACTCGTCACAACACACAGCCACCAACATGTCCGAACTCCGCAACTTCGAAACCCTCTTCTCCCTTGAGGGCAAGACCGCCCTCGTCACCGGCGGCTCGCGCGGCCTCGGCCTGCACATGGCCACGGCTTTCCTGCGTGCCGGTGCCTCTCTGGTCATTGTCACCGCTCGCAAGCTCGAGGGCGAGCAGGGCATCAACCAGGCCGTCGAGAAGCTCAACAAGCTGCCTGGCATCAAGGGCCGCGCTGTCGGTCTGGCCGCCAACGTCGGCGACTCGGACGCTATTGTTAAGCTGGTTGCTCAGGTCAAGGACCTCGTCGGCTCCAAGGGCCTCAACATTCTGGTGTGCAACGCCGGTGCCTCATGGGGCTCGCGCTTCGAGGATGCGCCGCCGCACTCGTCCGTCAAGATTCTGGACCTGAACGTGCGTGGTATATTTGAGCTTGTCCAGAAGTCCCTGCCGCTGCTCGAGGGCCGCGCCACGCTCGAAGATCCCGGCCGTGTCATCATCATTAGCTCGACGGCCGGTACCAACGTGCCGCACGTCGGCGCTACTGGCACCATCATGTACTCGGTGTCCAAGGCCGCTGCCAACCACCTGGGCCGCAACCTGGCCATTGAGTTGGGCCCGCGCCACATTACGTCCAACGTTATTGCTCCCGGTTTCTTCCCCTCGAAGCTGGCCCAGGGCCTGATCAAGAACCTGGGCGGCGAGGAGGAACTGAGCAAGGACAACCCGCTGGGCCGCCTGGGCCAGCCCGAGGACATTGCCGGCCTGGCCGTTTTCCTGTCGTCGGCTGCCGGTCGTTACGTCAACGGCGAGGACATTTCAGTCGACGGCGGTGCACGGTTATCCGCGGGCCGTCTGACAAAGCTGTAAGCTGTGAGCTGTAAGCCGGGGGTTGTGGGATACACTCTGTACATTTGATCTACTTTCTATTTATTTTCTTGTATGACATTGGCCATGTAGCGTATTAAAAAATGCATTTTTATTTGTTTACTTTTACACAGCACATTGAAGTTCTTTCAGGACAAATTTCGTGGTCAAGCGTGTGATCCAATCGTGAACTTCTTGTTGTCCAGTTACTCAGTGAGTGTGCTTTCGATGGTAACACTTGGAGCCGATCACGGAGCCGAATCAGAAGCCTTGCAAAGCCGGGGTAATTTCTCATAACTCTGAAGAGACTGGCTGGGTGGACATTTTCAGTAGCTTGATATCTGAGGGCGGTGGCAAAGGAGTCTTCTTTTCTTCTCCTTGGCCTTTTACGGAGTAATTACTCCAATTGTGGGGTAAGCTAGGATCCAGGGGAAGAAAGAGAGATTGACAGAGAAAAAGAAAAGAAATTCTGACAAGAGAGGCCGTCTTGCCGAGCTATCTTATCAGAAGGTGGCGTTAGTGGCTAACTATTTCCGGGAAAACAACACCCAGAGGTACAATGTATTAACAGCGTGTGGACAGAGCTGTATGGTACTTTGACAGGCTCGACAGGGCAGTAAAAAAAGCAATGGAAAGGAGAGGCGAATTGGAGAAGTGAAAACGAAAAAGGACAGCAGACAGCTCGCAAAGTAGCATTGAACCGAGCTTCAAGTGCAGCAGCAACTCACAGTCGCGGCTCACTATTTGGTGACATTCAGAGCATCGTGTATGGACAGGTTGGTATGAATTGGGTGCAGTTTATTTACAAGGTATTGATTGTAGTCTAACAAGATCGATACACGTCCCTATGTACCGTAGAAATAGACAAGAAAGTAAACAAAAAGAAAACGTAAAAAAAAAATTAGACACAGATGATACACGCTTCAAAGTTTCTTTTTCACCAGACACTCTCGTCTGCACACCTCTTAGTCAAACGACTCGTACTTGAAGCCGTACTGCTCCGTCAAGGCCTTGGCCTTCTCGTTCGTCTGCCGCAGGCGCTCAATGAACTTGCCAGCAGTCTTCATCTCCTCACGGCCGACCTGGTGCCGGTGGGCAGCGTCGGGGCCGTCAGCCACACGCACAAAACGGGCGTAAGTCCACATCTCGGGCAGGGGCGTGTGCTGGGTCAAACCCTGGCCGGCGTAGATTTGCATGCACTCATCGATGATCTGGGTAGCCAGGTGCGGCACGAGGACCTTGCTCTGGGCAATGGCGCGCTTGCCGGCCTTGTTGCCACGGACGTCCATGGTGTCGGCAGCCGACAAGACGACCAGACGGGCGGCGTCAATCTCCATGCGCATCTGGGCAATGCGCTCAATGTTGCTGTCGAACTCGCCAATGAACTTGCCACGGGGCTTCTTGCGGGGGTCCTGGCAGCGGACAAGGGCGAGCTCGTAGGCACGCTCGCACTGGCCGAGCAGGCGCATGCAGTGGTGGATGCGGCCGGGGCCCAGACGGCCCTGGGCAATCTCAAAGGCACGGCCCTCACCCAGGATAACGTTGGCAGCGGGGACACGGACGTCCTTGTACAGGTACTCGCCATGGCCCTCGGGGGCCCAGTCGTAGCCCATAATGGTGAGGTTGCGGACCTGGGTGATGCCGGGGGTGTCGCAGGGGACGAGCAGCATGGTGTGGCGCTTCCAGCGGTCCTTGTTGTCCGGGTCGGAGCAGCCCATCAGGATGTAAAAAGACAGGTCCTTGTTCCACAGGCAGTTGCCGTACAGCTTGCGGCCGTTGATGACATACTCGTCGCCCTCGCGGCGGATCTGGATGCTGATCTGGGTGGCGTCGGAGCTGGCAACATCAGGCTCCGTCATGGAGTAGGCCGACGACGCGGTGCCCTCCATCAGCGGCTTGAGCCACTTCTCCTTCTGCTCCTCGTTGCAGTACTTGGCCAGCAGCTCAATGTTGCCCGTCTCGGGAGCGTGGCAGTTCATGGTCTGCGGCGCCCAGTAGCAGCGGCCCATAATCTCGGCGCAGCACGAGTACTCAAGGTTGGTCAGACCAGGGCTCTCCTTGAAGTGGTTGGGCAGGAACAGGTTGAACAGGCCCTTGACCTTGGCCTTCTCGCGCAGCTCGTGCATAACAGGCGGTATGGCCCAGCGCTTGCTGGCGAGCTGCTGGCGCATGACCTGCTCGCGGGGGATGACCTCGTTCTCGACAAAGTCATAGACATCCTGGATCTTCTGGACAGCGAGCGGCGACAGCTTCTGCTGGACCCAGACTGGTATCCGCTGGAACGCGGGACCGTCGAAGACGGAGACTGGGACGGACATGGTGAATGAGGAGGAGGGTGGTGAGGGAGTTGACGAGGGTGAAGGGGTTGTTGGAAGACGACGAGGAGGATGTCGAGATGGCGAAAGAAAAGAAGACGTGAGATGGAGGATGGAATATAAAAGGAAGAGGAAAAAGGAAGAGAGGCAGGATGGAGACAGAAAGTAAATATCGGGAGAGGCCAAGATAAATAAAGAAGAAAGACAAAATAATAAGGGAATAGAACTAGATACAAAAGAAGAGAGTGAGAGAGACGGCGAGACTGAAAAGCTGACAGAGAGACACGCTGAGAGGAGACAGACGACAAACAATGGGCCAAGTAATTCCAAGGGTCAAGGGCCAAGGGCGGAGGTCAGTCGTTCGTTCCTTCCCCAATACTGGGGTTTGTACCGAGGGGATCAAAAGAGGCAAGAGTGCCCTGGACTGCTGCTGTTTCCCCCCCACTTTAGCGAGTCAGGAAGACTCCAAATTCCAGCTGTATCCTAACCCGCTTACCCGTCTACAATATGGGGTCTCAAGACTTCTTTTTGGACACGACTGTGAGAGAAAATTGCCAATTTGGCTTCTGATTCTGCAGTCTCTTTTTGTGTCTGCTGTGCCCTTCTGCGAGAACGTGTTGTTTTAGCCGACGCCGTCTGCCCGTTCCCCATATCCAAGATACATTGGACACAGCACATTCTGGGGCAGGAGCAGCGCTGGGGCTGGCGCTAACCACCGTCTGCATCACAAACGCTCAGGGCCCACTCCATCACCTGCGGCTGTCAGTTTTTCCCTCTCATTTCATTGCCTCGGTTAGGTACTTTGGAAAAGCACCAAAGCACGCGCAAAATGCAAGTACCTATCAAGAACGATCCCATCTGCAACCACTCTGCACCAGTCTACAGACTACGGGGCGCGGATAGGCAATTATTCATCGCAGTGTTCGATTTATGCTTCTCTGAGGAAGACGGGTCTTTGATCTTTTGTTTTCTTTCTTTCTCAAGTCGTGATGGAGATCTGATCTCGGCCCACCGATTCGGCATGGGTAAGGAAGTTGTCACAAGCCAGGTCACAAGTCAGTCGACTGCAAGGAAGGGGTTCATGGTGATGGCTCATATTTATGTCAACTGCTATGCTGTGGCTATCAAAGCTAGATGGCAGCCATGTCATACAAATCAGTGAAAATGTCATCCGAAACGTCGTGAATGCATGCAATTGCCGCGGTGAATCCCCCCCCTCTCTCTTTCTTTTCTCAAACTGTCCACTTACGGGATGATCTTGGCGGCGCGGAAACGGTCAAAGGCAGTGTAGAAGGCATCCTTGGTCGTGTACTCGACCTTGTCCTTGCCCATCATCTCGAAGCACTTGGTCATGTCCATCTGCCGGTCGAAGTTGAGCATCGTCATGATAAAGTAGGCAAAGCCGCCAAACGCCCGCTGGCTGCCGACGCGGCCGCTCTTGAGGCCGTGCTTCTTCTCCAGCGCCGTCCACTGCTCAAAGTGGTCCGCCAGGTAGTTGACGGGGTCGGGGCCCTGGCCGCCGGCGGGAGGGGCAACTCCCTTGAGGCCAAAGTAGGCGGCAACAACGGGCCACTTCTGGCTCCACGACGAGGCGTTGTTGCTGTCGGCAGCGTTGTAGCGCTCCTCGGACGTCTTCTCGGGGTGCAGCGAGGCCACAATCGACACCTTGGCACACATGTCCTGGCTGCTCTCGATGAACAGGTTCTTCCACGAGATCTCGCTGCCAGGGAACTGCACCTCGGCGCCCTCACCCTCAATTTCGCGGTACAGCGACAGGTACGTGCCGAGCTGCTGGGCCAGGCAGTAAATGTTGTTGTTGGGGACAAAGCCGATAATCACGTCCGGCATGATCTCGCACCAGGTCCACGGCTTGCCCTTGGACATGGCCGACAGCATGTCGGTCTGGCCGTAGTAGAACATCTGCGAGGCGTACGGCTCGGGTATCCGGGGCAGCGACTCCTTGAGGGGCAGGTCATTGTGGAAGGGGAAATTCTCCTGCAGCAGGTGCACACCGTAGGCCTTGGTGCCTGTGGGCAGGACCACGAACTTGAGCTTGGGCGACAGGTTTTCAATGGCCGTGACGGCGCGCTTGATGAGCTCGACGTTGATGCTGACCTCCTTCTCCGGGTCAGCGTCCATAATGTAGGCAAAGAAGTAGACGTGCGTGACCGTGTCAATGTCGGCGACGCGCTCCTTCATCTCGGCCTCAAGGCCCTCCTGGCCCTTGTTGGTCAGAATGTCGATGCCGCTGACGACATTGAGCTTGGGCGACGCGGGCCAGTTGGCGGCCTCGGGGGTCAGGGGACGGTTGGTCAGGGCCGTGACCTTGTCAAAGTCCTCGGGCGTGGGGTAGCCCTCCAGGATGGCGTTGACAATGGCCCAGCCGGTGATGCCGCTGGCACCTGTGGACTGTTAGTATGGGTGCCGCATTTGTCGAGATGAGGCCGCGGAGGAGCTTTTGGGGTGGAGGGTAGTCTCAAGCTCGTCTCGCCAGAGTCAATTGTTTTCCGTTTGTAGCTTACCGTAGACGAGAGCGTGGTTACCCATGACGATTGATATGTATGTAGATGGTATGTGTATGGGATGGCTTTCTGGTGATGCTGGTGTACGGTGTTGCGTGGTTTAGGGAACGTCTTCGGTATGGAGAGGAAGGGTATTTTTGAGACGTCGCGATATGTTTTGTGTACACGATATACATCGGGTTGCCCCTCTCAACTATTAATGGCAGGCAGGCCCTCGTCTTCAAGAACCAAAAAAGGAAGGCACGGCCATGCTGGCAAAACAATACCCTTCCTGCCCTCTACGTAAAAGTATGGAGAGCTTTGGCCAAACGTAGCAGGGACTAACACCAACAAAAAAAAGTGGGGGACCGCATTGTGAGGAGTGTGCTGGGCGCCCCTTCCTGTTGCGGGCAAACATCTTCCTCTAGCTCTTTCCTTCTTTCCTTGCTACGAGAGCTGTGCCTGTTTGGGTGCCTGAGTCATTGGGAAGCAGCTTATCCGGTGCACGGAAGGGGACATGCGGTGCTGAGCCATGATTGCGGTGCCATGATAAATAAATGGGTTACAGAGTCGAAAGCGCGAGAGAGCGAGGCGCGAAAATACAGACTCGCAAAAGACATGAGGAAACCAAGATTTGCGTGGGTGAAGTTTGACAAACGCGTGGTAAACACAATTGCAGATAAGGAAAGAGCAAGCGGAGCAGAGTTTGTGGTCTTGCAAGGTTTGTGGTTCACATCAGGAACGGGAAGCTGCGACCCAAGTTTGCGCCTGCCGTCGTTTGTTGGGCCGCTCCATGCATCTACGAATTTGCGATGCAATCCACAAACGCGTTTACGAAGAGCGTCGTTGCTCTCGCCCGCTAAATGACCCCACGAGCCTTCCTCACTGCCCTAGATGGACCTGACTCGTTCGCTTGCCGCCAATATTGTGTAAGTCCGCGCGCGGCGTTTGTTCTCTTTTCTCGAAATTCGACGGAGTGTATTGGCACCCCTCGCAGAGCATCATTAGGTCGAAGAAGGAAGCAGCCAGGGCAGGTGCGACTTTGATCTTTTTTGGCTCGTTTCTTTTGTTCTTGAAGACCCTGGGAAGGCTTGCCTCGCACGAAGCGCGGAGTATCTCGAGGAGGAAAGTGCGCAATACGTTGTCCCTTCCTGTTGTGGAAGTCAATCAATGAGAAAGCACGAGTACCTACCTGGTTGAGGCAGAGGCGCCCCACCAGCGCCAGGTACCCCACATGTACTTCTAGTTTCCATACAAATTATGTGTACAGAAAATGAACCTCTTACGATTACATGTCCTACTCCAATAGCAGAAAGGCACAGAGGGAAAAAAAAGGCGGGGAGGAGCGACCAGCCTATCTGCGTCCGTCCCAGTCCCAGGGGCTCTTTCTCCGCACAATTTGTGGGAGTACGACGTAATTACTGAATCATTTCCCGCACCTCCCTTCCCCGGGAAACATTTTCCCCACGTCCCAGGCGCTGCCACTACTGCCACTTCTGCCCCACCCCTGCCGCAGCTTCAGGTCGGTGAACTTCCGTCCCCACAAACGACGTCGATTGATATCCACTGTCCCGCCACGATGTGGAAGGCCGGACTCCATGACTCATGTGGCAGACAGCACAAGGTCGACAGCAGGAAAGAAGCAAGAGTAATTGAGAAAGAGGAAGAGAGAGTTGGGTGAGCAATTCAAAATCAAAAGAGGCTGAGGATGTTGAAGAGTGAATCGAAGAATTGGCAGAGGAAATTCCGAACTCAAAGTAAAAGGAAAAGAAACTGGACAGCCGGCAATGGTAAGTCAAGGGCAGTGTTTGGTATTCGTCCCGTCCTTGTGGCTTCTGCAGTCAGACGGTGGCACTCTGGGCACGTTTTCGAGTTGCACCAGAATGCTGTCGTCCAGATGTGAGGCCTCAATAGCTGCCTGCCACCTTTTCTTTTTCTTTCTTCCTCTCTCTCTTCTGTCTCTCTCTTTTTTTCTTCCTTTTTTTTTCTTCCTTTTTTTTTCTCAGACTTCCGTCTTTCTCTCTTAAATCCTGATAAGATAACATCGTATCCACGAAGTCCCGTGTTGCGTACCCCATGGGTCTTAATGTAGTTTGCCTTTCGCCCCCTCTCCACAATGACAGACACCTCTTTTTTTTTCCTGCCCCTACTCACGCAGTTTTGTCTGCTCTCCTGCTCTCCTCTTGTCCTCCGGCCAGCGTAACGAACTCCGCACGCGAGAAAAACCACGGACAAAGCTTCCGTGTGGCCCAAAGGTCTCTGTATTGTTTTCCTGGTCCCTTTTTCTCTTTGCCTTCTGGCCTTGCCTTGGCGTGATTCTCTACTTGCTCTTTTCTCCAAGGGTACTGCCGATCTTTTTTCTTCTTTGCATTCCTTTTCTCTCATCCTCGTTTGTTCCTTTCATCCCCAAAGTCGCCTGTCGTCCTCTTCGGAAATGCACATCCAACGCTCCAAGAAGCTAGCGTGGTCTGGCCGGCAAATCTTGGGGCTAGAGGGGATCTATTTCTTCCTGAGTACGGATTACGGGGTACTAGCCTCAGCCTTCTGTCTTTTTGGTGTCACTGGTCTCTTTTGCTGCAGTTGAACGTCGTCTGTGCTTGAATCATGTTGCCTGTTGCCACCAGCTGGCCCTGTGCCTGGTGTGGAATTGCCGTTTTGGGTTATTATCCGGGTGAAAATGGTCCGCTGGAGGGTCACCAAATGGCACCAAAACGACACCAGACGACACCAGACGACACCAACAGCACCCAAAGGGCTCCACAAAGGCACCTGCAGACCACCTTCGCGTATGCCCAATCATATCTTACCTACTGACCTCTGGGGTCTTTGTAGTTGAAGTACTCCGTAGACTAACAGAAAATAAGGCCAGAAAATATAGAAGAGGAAGCTCTGGAGAAATACATGCAGTACGGAAACCGACATGCTCACGTCGTCCAGGACGCCGGATCGCTAGTAAAACGAGATCCTGGACTGGTCGATATGCGTTTACCCAGACATACTGACAATAGAGAGAAGTAAAGATACTGCGAGGACACCCAAGTCCGTTCCGACTTGCCGGTACCCGCGCCTCCGACATGCCTCTTCTTCACACTAGTCAGTCGTCTTCACACTGCACATGTCTTTGTGCCTGCCCAGTCTTTTTTTTCCTTGAGTCTTCTGTTCCCCACCCTAATGCTATTGCCCCCCAAGGGAAACGTGCAAAACCGTAGCCGTCGTTTCTATGGCATTTCTGGAAAAGCAGTCGCTGGAGAGAATCGCAGTGGTACGAGAACCCGCCGTCATGCCCGGCAGTCAGCCCATGGCGTGCCACTGATTCGATCGCCATCTCTGTGGTTCTGCCCTGCAGGCCTGTTACTGAGTTGAGCTCACCTTGGCCTGCCCTCTTTGTCATGATCTCAGTCCAGATCTGGGCATTCGAGAATGCACAGCATCGGGCCACCTTGCTGTTCCTGCTGCTCCTTTCTGGTCCCCCTGCTCCGTTCTTGTCAACAGGATCGTCAGTTTTTTTTTTTTTTTTTTCGTTTCCTGTGTCCATGTTCATATTTACGCTCATGCTTGAGCTGACGGACTCTTGGACTTTGCGAGCAACACAGAGCCTCTTTCCGCCGGAACGGCCTTGTACAACGGCCGCAACACTTCCCCTAATAGTCCCCCAAAGAGACAGAGTCAGGAACGGCAGTAACGAGTAATAGAGTACGTCCTTAACACAATAAGAAAGAAAGTAAAAAAACATACAAGAGGATTCCACTAATATCTCCAGTCAATATCCACATCGAGCTAAGTACTCCGTACACAAGCACACATATAATATCTGGGGCCTCCTCCTCTCCCTCCGCATTGTCTTTTTCCTTTCCCAGAAGAAGAAGTAACCACACAATAAAACCTGCCTGCCCTCCCCCTCCTTTTTCTCCTCATAACCCCTTTCTGGGTTTCTTCTGGGTTTTTTTTTATTCTTCCCTCCTTCTCCTCTTTCTTCTTCCTGCCTTTCATTCTTCCCTTCCCTCTCCTCCTAGATCGGACAGGACACAGTTTGCGCATAGAACATAAACAGCGTCTTTTTTCAGTTTTTTCTTTATATCCCTCGACGACAACAACAAGAATCAGCAATCATGTCTCCGGCCGCGACGATAGGCACGAACGGCGCCGACAAGCGCGCCAACGATGCCAACACCTACTCGTACCCCGAGATGGGCACGCCGTACCGCGTGCTGCAGCAGTACCACTCGAAACCCACCAAGCTCCGTGTGGCCTGCATTGGTGCCGGTGCCTCTGGTATCTGCCTTGCCTACAAGATGGTATGTGCACTCTAAACGGTTTTCTTTTCCTTCCGAGTTTACTCCGTTTCCTTGTTGTCGGTGCACTTTTTCGGAGTGCACTTGTTTTTGGAGAGCGGGAAAAGCTTCCCGGAGGCGACCCTGGACCCCTCTTTCGTGTAATTTGGGGCTAAGCTCGCTTACACGCTCATGAACGACGAAACGGAGTTTCTGGGTGCACGCTTCTCATCCAAGAAATTGTGTGTTCACGTGCTCTGTTATGTTCATGAACTATGACTTGTATGCGTTATGATTTCAACTTCATGTCTGTTGTTATGTTCTCATTGTTTACTTTGGATCTCATAAAATGCCTGAACATCAACTAACACCCACCACAGGAGAAGCAGATGGTGCCGGGCAGCTTCGAGCTGGTCCTGTACGAGAAGAACGAGGTCCCCGGCGGTACCTGGGTTGAGAACACATACCCCGGTGTTGCTTGCGATGTAAGTTTGCGAGCTTCTTACTTCTCACCGAGACTGATTCATGATATCTCGAGTCATGATATCATCACCTCTCCGCTCCCCATCGATCGATGACTATACTGACCACTCCTTAGATCCCTGCCCATCTGTACACTTTCTCGTGGGACCCCAAGCCGGATTGGTCCAACTACTATGCCTACGGCGGTGAGATCCGCAAGTACTTTGACAGCTGCATCGAGCGCTTCGGCACGCGCAAGTACATCAAGGTCAACACGCGCGTGATTGAGGCGCGCTGGAGCGAGGACCGCGGTGTGTGGGACATTACGCTCGAGGACCAGGTCACGCGCGAGACGTGGAAGGACTGGTCGCACGTGCTGATCAACGGCACGGGTATCCTCAACAACTGGGTGTGGCCCGACATTGACGGCCTGCACGACTTTGACGGCCCCGTCATGCACTCGGCGCACTGGGACCACAGCGTGTCCTTTGAGGGCAAGTCGGTCGGTGTCATTGGCACGGGCTCCACGTCGGTGCAGATTGTGCCGTCGCTGCAGCCCGTCGTCAAAGACATGAAGGTGTTTATGCGCTCGTCGACGTGGGTCAGCCCGCCGTTCGGCGCCGGTGTGCTCAACGCGGATCTGCTGAGCAAGAGCAGCACGGGCGGCGAGGACGCCAAGCGCCAGTACACCTTCTCCCAAGAGGAGAAGGACAAGTTCGCCAACGACCCGGCGTACCACCTGCAGTTCCGTCGCCGTATCGAGGCCGAGATCAACTCGCTGTTCGGCATGTACCAGCAGGGCTCTGAGATGTCGGAGCACTTCCGCAAGGTCATCACCGAGGAGATGACCCGCCGCATGGGCCCCGGCCATGAGAAGCTCAAGGAGTTCATTATCCCCAAGTGGGCTCCTGGCTGTCGCCGTATCTCCCCCGGTGACGGCTACCTCGAGGCTCTGGTCAAGCCCAACGTCGAGCCTGTGTTCGGTCCCCTCAAGAACGTCACCAAGGAGGGCATCGTCACTGCCGACGGCCAGCTGCACAAGCTCGACATTATTGTCTGCGCCACCGGCTTCAAGGTCGCCTTCAAGCCTGCCTTCAAGCTCATCAACGGCTCGGGCCAGACTCTGGACGAGGACTGGGGCGAGAAGGTCAATTTGTACCTGGGTGTCTCGGCACCGCGCTTCCCCAACTACTACACCATTGTCGGTCCCGGTGCCACGTGGTCGTCGGGCACACTGCTGCCGTCCATTGAGACGACGGTCGAGTACTCGATCAAGATGATGAAGAAGATCCAGCACGAGAACATCCGCTCGATCGACGTCCAGCAGGAGGCTGTCGACGACATCTACGCGCACTTTGACGAGTTCCACAAGACGACCGTCTTCCAGGAGGAGTGCCGAAGTTGGTTCAAGGACGGCAAGGTCAAGAACCGCATCTACCTGTGGCCCGGCTGCACGATCCACTTCCTCAAGACCATCAAGAACCCGCGCTTTGAGGACTACAACATCCGCTACCGCTACGGCAACCGGTTTGCCTACCTGGGCAACGGTGAGGTCAAGGCCAACGTCACGGGTGATGTCAACGGCCTGGCGACATACGTGCGCAACAACGACGAGGAGTGGGATGTGGAGTAAGCGTGTCGTTCTTTTTTCAAAAAGAAAAGAAAATATGTGGCGGACGGCGCGAGGATGACGGACGACGGCCGGATACGACGACGACTACGAACTACGATCAAAGAACCCTTTTGACGACAACAAACTACAAAAATACGACACTTTCCTCCCCTTTGCATCCGTATGCACGACGAAATATAACAACGGGACAAGAGATGGACACACACAATACGGAGAATAGATGGTGATGGATGATGGACAGTGATGGCGATAATTCAATGGACGGCAATGGGGAAGCAATTGACGGATGCATCGATGCATGGACAGCAAGACGGCGGAACGCGCATCGCGAATACGACAATTTCTTTCGCACACGCAGATGCCGATCACTTTTTTTTTTTTTTTTTTTTTTGGAGAGCTTAGAGTTTCTCCGTCGTTTCTCCTTTTTGCTGGCCGCATGACCTGCATCTTTTCAATTTCGTCTCTTTTTTTCTCCTTTTCCCACTTCCTCGCATGGTTTCCCCTCTTTCGCTCCTTTTCTTTTTGTTTCCCCCCCGCCCCCCGTGCGCGCACAAACCCATGCAAGGCGCAGGGCCAGACAACAAGCTGGTTTCCCGTTTTGGGTATTGTCTTCGTAGACTAAAAGTTAAGCCGATTCGACTTGACTTTTTGGTTCAAATCGACGAACCGGAGAATACCCACGAAAACCGAGAGGGGGGAAAGAGGAGACAGACGAACACAACAGCATCTCACAGATCCGACCAAAAAGAACAAAAAGACCTGCTCGTTCTGCTCTTCTTGTCCGGTTGGGGGCCAACACCACTGATTCATCACACCCTCAAAGCACAGCTTTTTGAGTTCTGTTGGATGTTTGGTTGTTGGTTTTGTCTGTTGCCTTCGGCTGCTCGTCGTCTCGGAGCATCTGCGTTCTCTTGTTCTGTTTCGTGTCACCTCCTATCCCGTTTAGTGTGCATCTTTCCTCTTGGTTTATTTTTGTTATTTTTTGTTATTTTTTGTTGTATATTGTTGTCTCATTGCTTGGTTGAAACTTTTTGCTTTTCTCTGCGGTATATATTATGTTACTTTTTTCTTTTCAATTTATCTGCAAATACATTATCAAAACTACTCAACCGCCCAATTTTCTAGATTTTTATGCATCGGCCATCATCACATCACGTCTTCTGGTCTTCAATATTATGCCTCATCGTGTTGGTTATTGCCGATCCGTTGACCTGTCGCCCATTTGTTCATTGCTGTCACATCACATACACATATGGTTGTCACTATCTGTTGGTCTGCCGTTGCATCTCATCTCATCCCGTCGCATCCCATTACCTCATTACCTCATTGCCTCGTTTTCCTGATTTGTCGCCTTGTGTATCTATGTATGTACTTTTTACGGAGTATCTCGTCTGTCTTTCTCTTTTTCGAGCTGCTTCATCCCACACTCCACTGCGATATGCGTCATACTGGCTATTGCTTTTATTTGCAGTATTTTCTTGCATTTTTTTTCCACGTTATCCTGACAGGCACCCGCACTCTCCTGCCTCTTCCTCGCTTCCTTTCTCCTTTATTCACACATTTCTCTTCACAGTGGCTCTATATTACGACGTCCTTGCACCTCGCACCCCCGCTCTGGCCGTCAAATGCAATCATCAATTTTTCATCCTCACTTTCATCCTGTCTTCTCGTTGGTGGCCTCGAGTGACTTCTCCTGTGCTTGCACATATTTTTTTGTTTCCTGTTGAACCTGTACGACCTTCAATGTAAAACATATGCTACCGTTTCAGTATATTGTTGCTTCCCATCCCGTTTCTACAATATCGACAACCGTTGCCCCATTATCAAACCTCAAGCGTAGTATTATTTTGCTACTTTCACCAAGTTTCAAGTTTATTGCCTTTGATCGACTCCCGTTGCACCTTTTTATTTGCCTATTTTTTGCCTTGTTCTTTCATTCTTCTCTTCCCTCTTTCTTTCACCATCAAGGCAGTCTTGGGAACTCGTATCACGGCCCATCACTCAGTGCAGCAAGGGGGGGCAAACAAAGAAAAGAAAGGATTCTCGCTAAAAGCTGTGTCTTGACATAACGAGTGGGGACTGTATTTCGTACGAATCTTGCACACTCTTTTCTTACTTTCTTATTCTTCAAGGCCTGGACGACTGGGCGCCGACGCCACCAAAACCACTCACATGGACACAAACGTGCATCATCCTCGTGTGAGCCTTGATTTGTGCCCACCTCGATCCGTGACCATCAAATATGAACACCCATCGGGAACCAGGCAAGCTCCCGACTCTTTTTTGTATGGAGTAAAGATTGGTAGGGAGGGAAGTGGGCTTTGACGACTACCTCGTTATTCTGGTTTTCCTTTTCATCGTTTCTCCTGCCCAAGAAAGCCAAGTAAAACAGACGTGCTCATCAACTACTTCCTTCCCGTTAGTCAAGGCGTAGCAAATATGGCCACTGGCGGCTACGGACGAACTGCTGTGCTGTGCTTTGCCTCGAGTGCCTCCTCCTGGCTTCCCCGACACACCCCGACTACTCCGAACACGGGCAAGTCTTTGGAGACCGAGTGGAGAGGATTGCTGGCACTTGCCCTCTTGTTGCTCAGCATTGCTTCTTGCCAGGCTCTCGTTGGAAGCTTGGCACAGGGTCCAGACACGTCCATGGCCCTTTAAAGGCTGGGCGGCGTGGAGAGCCGTGAGGATAGACTCATGTAGTCAAGGCAAAAAGTCGTAAAAAACAGCGAGCAATTGTACAGACAAACGAAGTGACTGAAAAATACAATGCCCCGACAGTTCAGACAGTCCACAATATCATATTCACAGCGAAATCAGTCCGCCTGTCGTCTGTCAGTGGAAAAATCGCCACTTTTGTCTGCAGACAAATCCCGGAGACATGATTCTTTCTCGTTTATCTCTCGTCTATTTTCTCGTTTATTCTTGTCCTTTTCGTCAACGGTCGTTTGGCCTCGTTTCGTCTTCGTTTTCGTCTCGTTTGCTTGGCCCTATGTTTTTGTGCCGTTTACGCCCCGTCCGTTTTCGTGTCTTTTTCTCGTTCGGTCGCGCATAGAAATACAGATCTGACACCGTTCGAGCCGGATGTTCCCCTCTTTCTTCTGCTTCTTCTTGCTGGGTTCCCCCTCTCGTCCCTGAAAGTCTGACACTCAAAGGGCCGTGACCTCGGTAGAAGCGCCGGTTGGAGAAGCTCGTTGTGGTGGGAGACGGTGCGAAATGCCCCAGACAGCCAGCAAGGAGTGAGATCACAGTGTGTGTGAGAGGAATGCTTTGCAAAATCTGGGTTCAAACCGAGAAAACAAGAGGGCAAAAAGGCAAAAAGGCAAAAAAGAGGAGAAGGGAACGAGTGCGGGGTTGCTGGTCGTTATTGCCGGGGTTAGAAATGCGAGAGGAGATTTCCCCATTTTCCCCCCCTCTGTCTGTGCGTGTGGGGAAAGAGCGAACGAGCATAAAAAGGACACCAAGATGGGGACCACATGGCACCAAACCGACTGAACTGGGCAAGCTCCATTGTGTCAATAGCCGTTCCACTCATGTCACCCTGGGAGGCTCCTTCCTTTTGCCTTGCGCGCTTGCTGCCGCTTGTTTGATCAGGCGGCCAAGGACAGGGCAGGAGCGCTCTTGCCGTTTTGCAATTCTCACGTTTGCGACTGTTGTAATTACTCCGTACTCGGTACCTTCTTGTCTCATTTTGCAACTGCTCTTCGCTCTTTCTTCCTTTGGCTGGTTTCTCCCGGTCTCTCCTTCTACGCGGTCCGGGCTGTTGAGGTCTGGCCTCGCCAGCTGCCTAGAGCAGCAAGGAGCAAGGGTTGACAATTAACAGAAAGAACGAACGTAAAAGCCATAAAGTGACAGAACTGGAAAGAGGCAAAGGGAAAGGGGGAAAGGGGACAACAACAATAGGAGTCAGCTAAGTCGCAGAGGCGATTTGTGTTTCCCTCTGTTTTGTTCTCGTATGAAGCACCACAATAACGCGACACCAACCGACCATCATTGCTTCGTTGCATCGCAGCTCCGGTCGACAGTGCGGTACTGCCCGCTTTCGCTCAACTGGCCGACCAAGAGGTTTCCGCCGTTCAGACCGTCCTCGTTCCAGCAATGGGGCTTCTTTTCAGCGCCAAAAAAAATAAAAAATCCCAAGACCCAAGGGACATCCACAATTTTGACGTCCGCCGAACCATCTAGCCATCCTGCATCGTCACCGCCGTCATCGCCTGGTCACATTGGGCCCCAGGTCAGGCTCTTACAAATGCTAAGGCTTCAATATCCTTCGCTCTCGCAATGGCGCTGCCAACAACCCTGGTCCTGGCTTCAAGTCTACTCCGTACATGACTCCGGTGCGTTCTCCGTGCCCTGGTCAGTCAGAAATCCTCTTCCTCCACCTCTTCCTCCACCTCCACTCCCGTTTTATGCTCTCCTTCCAAAACGACTCCAGATCAGCAGCGCCAGCGGCCAATCTGGCGCTGTTTGCTGCTGGTTTGGGTACCTTAAAGTCTCAAAGTGCATGGTGTCTGGCGCTGTTCCTTTTTGGCCCTTCTCCATTCCCCACATCGCAGTCCGACAGGATGGAGGATTGGAGGGAGGGCTTAGGCAGGACCTGAAAGAAAAGGGCAACACTGCTTGAAAACGGCTACAAGGCAAGCCTTCGTATTGCTTCGCCGTCATGCTCTCTTCTTTTAACTTTCTGCTCTACGGCGTGTTTTGTTTTATTTGCTAACACTCCTGCTACTCGTCGGCTACCACGTTCTCACTGCCAGACCCTGGCGTACCGGGAATAAAGAGGTCTCGGCGCGTCAGAACGTTATCTCTTTCAACAGAGTACCAGTGTTACTGGTCATATCTGTGCACTCACGAATTTTCAGAGCAAAAGAATAATAAATCCTTGAACGGCCAAAAAGACAGAAAGCCGGAACGGCACAACCTTGTCGGCTCTTCCGTATTGCCAGTCCTCCCAACTCCCATCCTCGGAGTCGTCAAATACAACAACGCAGTCTTCGTACTTGCAGCTGCAACTCGGCTACGACATACACCAACAGTCTGCTCGGATGCGTTCCGACCACCAACCGACCAAGGCCAGCACTTACATGCAACAAAGCCACACACACACTATTGAATGCGTATCACTGCGTAATTGGTACCCCGTACTTGGGACTTGGCAACTCAATCACCAACACAACTCGTCCACAACACCTAATAGCCGCCAGTTGCAACGACAAATATACAAACATCGTCCCACATACAAAGTGACTTACAGGGTGTCTTTGAGGCATCGCCCAAAATGTCTTGATCCCGCAACCCCTCTGCCGGCTACCCCCGTCCAGTCTCTCGGATGCAGCCAACCCCGTGTTTTTCAAAGCTTGCTTTTATGCATCCCGTCGGGCAGTGTAGGATGTCTTGATGAAGCCAGTTGCCCGCCAGGTACTGGTCTCATGCAGGGTAGGCATGCATCCTGACTCCCTGAGTCAGGAATATGTCAAGACATACCCGCGGCATGATAGCGTCCTCCGCGGCACAGAAAATACAGCAGTACAGACCAAAAGTACAAACGACAACGGACGGTGTTTCCCCCGGACCAGCGGGATGCCACGAGGCACAATTGAAAAAAAAAAAAAAACGCCTGAAAAGTTATGAGCTAAAAGCCCAAAATCCCAAAGCAACGGTTAGCACTGTTATTGGTGTCCAGACGGCGGCCGTTGGTGTCTCTCGTTTTCCCAACAGATCACAGACGTCTACCGAATGAATTCATTTTCCTTCAAGTGCACGTACATTTGCCATTAAATCAAACGTCGTTGCCAGCCGCCAACAGTCGTGGCCCTGCGACGTTTCGCCGCCTCCACACGATAGTCTGAGACCACGAGCTGAAGAAATTAAAAGTTGAAGAACCAGAAGAACCAGAAGAACCAAAGACGGACGACAGCTTCACAAACTTACTCTACAAACTCCAACTCACCGTCTCACACTAGAGTCACACTATGGTAATTACCCCATACCCCGTAGCGTGCACATGCCTCACGATAGTGCTGTCTGGGGCCCCAGTTGATCGTTGACCGATTGTCGGCCCTGGTTTGCATCCGCCTCTCACCAAGGCGCTAGCTAACTTGGAAGAGAAAAAAAGAATGATAAACGAGGGCGGCTTGACCAACGCTTGACCACGCAATCAAACTGCATGGAGAAGGGCCACAAGAAACCAGAAGCCCGAAACCCAGCAGAAATCCGACGCCGCTTTGACTTTTATTGACTACCTTCAGCCCTGGCCATAGTGGGCATGGCTCCTGGCTACTGCCACCTGGCTCATATTGGAACTCACCTGCAGGGCGCGCTATTGAGACATGATAGAGATAATGTCCTCCCCTTCACCCCATTCAGTATGAAAGATACGTTCGTACATTGTACACGAGAGCACGTCCACATGACTCCTTCCGTTCTGTCACCCATCTCTTATTTGTCTCCGTTTTACGTCTTTTTTTCTCAGGTCTGTTCACTGTCTTCCTTCCCACTTCTTTCTGCCTCAACTCCGTACGCATATGCTGTTCGCATTCTGTCCCCAGATTTTGATGGCTGTCTCCGTGAATGACTCCACTACCGAGTGAACTTCTTCTCTCGTCATGTTGTTCTTTTGCCGTGCTCGCCGTTCTCTCATCCCTACGGACGGACACACGCTAAAGATTCAAGACAACAGAACCAAATGGAAGAATCGAAAACCCCGCAAGTATGTTTAAATGTCCGCCGGTACGGGGACTTTTGCTGGAGACTCCCTTCCCCTACCACCTCTCTGCCTCTGCTGCCTGCCCAAAACTGCACACCGGCCTCCGGCCTCCGCGCATGCCGCATGGCTTTTGCGTTTTGGGGCGCCGTTTGGGTTGTTTATTACCCCCGGGCTCCATAAATGCCCCATCAGACACTGGGGCAGACTGGGGCAGACTGGGGCTCTGGGGGAAATGCCAGGAGGCTGTTTATAAAACCATCGGAGAGCACGTCTTGGTCTTGCACGCCTGGGCCAGACGGTGACTGGAACTGGTGAAGCTGCACACAAGAGAGCGAAATGCGCTGGCTTTCGAGGTCACCACACCTGGCCTTTGCCTCTTTCTGCTCAGTTCTGCCGCTGTCTTGTTTGCCATGCCTGTCTCGCCTGTCTTTGCTGTCTTGTCGTGGTTTCTTTGCGTCTCGCGGCGTCGGCTATCTCCACAGCTGCACGCCAGCTGACGCACACTACCGAGTAGTGTGATGGGGCCACTGTGTGCCTTTTTACACGCCCTCCTTCTCTTTCACTGGTTTCTTTCAAACCTGGCCCATCGACCTGTCAACCTGTCAGAGGCCATCAAACTCAGTGCTCTGTGGAGCTGTGAAAGAGCGTGTATTTGTGTACGAAGCACATTCGTTTTACCCCAGAATCGAGTTTGTGGGGGAGCTCAGCGCCTTTTTTTTCTTGGTCCTGTCCTGCCTGCTTGTGTTGTCTGGTCTCTTCACCTTCTCTGTTCCCCTGTTATTTGATTCCCCTGGCCCCCAATTATCTCTTTGTACGACGTACCCGGCTTGCCCTTTTATTTGTTCTGCACTCCGTAGATACTCCGGCTCTCCAAGAAACTGCATAGAGCGTGGAGAAATCTACGCACACCCACCTCTCGACCTCGACCATCAAGGCTCTCCCGCATATTCATACGCACACGCACACACACGACAGCTCGTACTCGTACCTGTCTTCCACTGTTTTTACAGATTTTCTTCTCATCTCTACACACACTTCTCTGGCTTCCTCTTCTTTCTCGTCCCCCCCTCTTCTCCGCACAGTCCCTTTTTACCTCTTTGCCTGTTCTGCAACGCCGTCGTGAACCCTTCTTTCAGTTCTTTCAGTCGACTTGTTCGTCGTTTGTCCGGCTCCCCGTTCGAATTATTACATCCCCTTCCTCTCCTTCTCCTTTCCTCTCTACTCCGTACTATCTATAACCACCCCCCCTCCGTCGCCCCTTATTGCCCCCAAAAAATTAAAACCAAGCCAAATCCGGCCCTGCCTATTTCCCCGTATTTTTTCAATCTTTCCCTGGTCCGGTAGAGATTCACTGCCAGGCCCCTCTCTCCCACCTTCATCTGCCCTCCCTCTCCCACTTTCTTTTTTTTTGACAACACTTCGGACTTCCATCTCCATAAAAAAAATAATCCTGGGTTGCCTCTCGAAAAAAAAGAGTAAAAAGAAAGCAAAACAAGTATTCTCTCCGTCCTTCAGCTACATCACCAAGAAGTGGCCGTCTCCAGGTGTGCAACAAGGCTGCCAAGCCTTCTCCAACTTTGACGAGAGTAACAGCAGCATCACGACGATACCGACGACAATACCGACGACCACAATAATCAACATCGACGTTGACATTGACGTCACCCTAAACAAAAGGGATACGACCAAATAATAACTGCAAATAACACCTCACCACCTCATCACTCCATTGACCTTATCCATGATGGCGTCCACAGACGAGGGCAAGCTCTCCCAGTCGGACGACAACAACGACATCCACAACCAGGAGAACGTGTCGGCACGCGGCGCCGCAGCTCGCAGTGTCAAGCAGCAGGTCCGCCACCGCGCGTCCGTGGCCTGCGCATCGTGCCGTGACCGCCGGATCCGCTGTGTCGTCCCCAAGGGCGAGGCTGAGTGCACGCAGTGCAAGCGTGCCGGCACCGAGTGTGTCATCAAGAACGACGACGAACGCCGGCGGCCCATCTCCAAGGCGTACATGTCGTCGCTCTCAGACCGCATCCAGCTGTTGGAGAGCATGCTGGTAGATCGCGGCGTCGAGCCACCACCGGCCGTGCATCCGCCCAAGACGCGGCAGGACACGTCAGGCGGCAGAGGCGGCGGAGGACAAACCAGCGCCGACGAGGGCGGCCCATCGAATACCCAGCAGGTTCTGGCGGCCAGCTTTGCTCAACAACAACAGCAGCAGCAACAACAAGAGGCAGCAGCACAACAAGCAGCAGTACAGCAAGCAGCCCAGCAAGCGGCAGCACAACAGGCAGCTGCTGCCCGGGCTGCAGCACAAGCTCAGTTCCAGCAGCAGCTGATGTCGTCCGCCAGTCCCGACCTCCTCGCATCCACACCCCAGGCACAGCAGTTCTTTTCAAATCAGCTGTCGGCCAACAGCAATAACGGCCGACCGGCCACGAGCAGTAATGGCTCTCCGTCGAGGGACGACACATCGCCGCCTGAGTCGTCGGCAGCTGACCACCACACCGACGACTTCAACATGCACGAAAGCGACCACCTCGACGGCAGCCTGTCCGATCCGGCGGGCGCAGCGGCAGCAGCAGCCGCCACGGCAGCAGTGAATGCGTCGGGGTTCCACCATGGCCTGCAGCAGCAGCAACAACAACAACAACAACAACAACAACAACATCTTCACAACCTCCACCAACACCACAACCCTCATGCCCAGCAGGCACCATCACAACTCGCCTCCTCACACTCATCCTCACATACCGCACACCACGCCTCTACGATGCTGCCCGGCCGCGGCTTTAAGGAGACATCGCCGTTCCGCAACCTCGACCCCAAGAAGGAAGATATCGTGCAGCGCCTGCTGTCGACCAAGGGCAACCTGTCCTTTGACCAGCTGTCCGGCCGTCTGCGCTTCTTTGGCCCGACAGCCAACAGCCACGTGTACACCGAGGCGGCCGACTCGGTTGACTCGCGTGAGCCCCCTGAGCAGGTGCGCCGGTCTGAGCGCATTATTCGTTCTTTGACATCGGCCACACACGACTACCTCATGGATTGCTTCTGGGAGTACTACAATTCCATAATCTACGTCATCGACCGCGAGGCCTTTGAGGCCAGCCGCGATGCACAGGACCCCAAGTTCTACACGTCCTTCTTGCACATTACCATCCTGGCCACAGGCTACCGCTTTGCGGATCGCGGTCGCGAGGATATCAAGAAGATCAGCCTCGGCAACCGCGAGAGCACGCTGCAGCGTGAGGCCAAGTACATGCTCGATATTGAGCTGGAGCGCCCCGGTGGCATTACCAGCGTCCAGGCGCTGCTTCTGCTTGGCGATCTCGAGTGCGGCGTCGGCCGCGACAACACCGGCTGGATGTACTCGGGCATGGCCAACCGTCTGGCATTTGATATCGGTCTGCACCTCGACTACCGCAGCACGGACATGGACGAGAAGGAGGTCAACATCCGCCACATGGTCATGAAAGCCGCCATTGTCATTGACAAGTACTGGGCGCTGTTCCTGGGCCGGCCAACAAGCATCAAGAGCCAGGACATTGGCATGGATCTGTTGACAAAACGGTTCTCCATGATGGTGTCGTTCCCTGGCGAGGATGCCAGTTCTGGCGGCGCTGGCGGTAACCGCAACTGCGGCCCGGCGAAGATGAGCAACGAGGAGATCTATGAGTTCCTCTTTGAGCTGATGGAGCTGGCCGGCAAGATTGTCGAGACCCGCAACATGGACAGCCTGAGCGGCGGCAGCAGTAACAGCAACAACCCCTCCAATGCTTTCAACAGTGCCGCTGGTTATGGCGCTGGTGTGCGCAACAATGCATCGGCCAGCAGAACACTCCCCGGCGGCGGCGGCCCTGGTGGTGGTGGTGACAATGTCTTTGCTCTCAATGAGTCGGAGGAGAACGCGTACCTGCATGTCATCAGCCTGGATCGCCAGCTGCAGAACTGGTACCGTCGCCTGCCAGACCACCTGACATGGAAGCCAGCCAACATCAAGGCGGCGCCCATGAGCTTCTTCTTGCTACACCAGCAGTACCACGTCTCCATGATCCTGCTGCACCGCCCATGGGCCAAGTACGGCTCGATCCTGCCGTCGGATGGCTCAAGCACCAACTCGCACCCGAGCCCATCGTCTCCCTCTGGCGGTGGCGGCAACGCAGTAGCCAACCGTCGCGACTCGTCCAGCAGCAATGCAACGGGCAGCCATGCGGGTGGCATGACCGTGGCCCAGCAGCAGCAGCACATGCACAACGGCATTGCCGGCCAGGGCCAGGGCCCGCACGCCACGGCTGCCGGCCACTCGGTGCTTGGTGTCGGTGACCCGCAATGCATCGTCGACGACAGCCGCACCACGCTGTCGCGTAGCATCTGCACGCAGCAAGCCATCCGCGTCGCTCGCATCTTCTGGCAGCATCGCCAGCGGTTTGACGGTCGTCGCATCTGTGTCACAGGCATCCAGCATGCCGGTACCGCCGCAATTGCGCTGATTGCTGCTCTTGCTTACCACCAGAGCAACGATGCCGACCGCCGCTCGTACCTGGGCTACCTCGAGATCCTGTCGTACGCACTGACCGACATGAGCCATACCTACCAGCCGGCGTCGCGCATGGACGCTTTGTTGAAGGCAGTTCTTGAACAGCTGCGCAGTGATGTCTACGGACCTGAATACGCAGCGGCCATGGAGGCGGCAACGTCTGCTGGCGGCAACAACGCAAACACGAACAACAATGGCCGACCAGGCAGCGTTTCCTCTTCGACAGCGTACGGAAGCGAGATGGGTGGTGCCGCTGGTGGTGGCAGTGGATGGTACGGTGCTGGCAGTGTTAACGGTGGTCCTGGCAGCACACCAACACCGACTGCCAGCGGCGCACCCAGTGGCACCAACGGGATTGATGTGTACAGCGTGCTTCCCGCACGTCGTGAGAACCCCGACGCTGATGCTCTTCAGTCCTTCAAGAAGCGGCGGCCCGCTCCCTCACGGCGCGCGTCCGAGTTCACACGTCCTGCGCCGCCCTTCTTCGCGCAGCACACTCCACCCGGTCCCAATGGCGCGCCTGGTGGCGTGCCCACAGCTGCACTCATGAACGGTGGTGGTGGTCTGCCTGCGACACCCTCGACGTCGGCTATCTCGGCCGCTGCAGCCTCTGCGGCGGCAGCAGCAGCTGCTGCATCTGCAGCCATCCACCACCCCGGCAACACCCACCACCGCAATCCTCATGGCATGCACAGCCAGCACCAAATGCACGCGGCTCAGAACGACCTGATGAACAACTTCTTCTCGGCCGGTACGCCCGGTGGCAGCGGTGCTGCGTCTGACCATGGCGGCTCCTTCAGCCTGGACTTCCTCAATGGCTCGGCCATTGACCTCGATGGATCGGACGACCGCAATGACACGACGGGTCTGCTGCGCGGCAGCGGTCTCGACGATTACGTGCTCGTGCAGCCTGGTGCCTCGGATGGCTGGGCCCTAAACGGCCACAGCCACCACAACCAGCAACACAACCACATGCACCATCACCACCATAGCCAGAGCCACGGCGCCTTTGACATGCCCATGGCCGACTGGATGGTCGGTCCGTCGGCCGTTGCGGCTGCAGCCGTTGCCGGTGTGAACGCGACAAACTCGCCTCCAGCGTCGTCGACACGCGGTGGCAACATCAATGCAGCTGGTATTGGCGCGGCTCTCGAAGCTGAGCGCAAGGCGGCCGCCTCGGCCGCCAGTCTGCGGGGAGGTAGCAATAACAACTCGTCCTCGAACCAAAACACCAACACCTCCTCATCGAACAACAATACCACCAGCGCCACCACACCCAACAACAACGAGGCCAGTCCCTCGCCTGCGACGGGCGGTGCCGGTGCCTCGGACTCAGTCTCTGTCCCAGGCATTAAGAGCCGCGCCAGCCTCGACGGCCTGCGCCCGCACATGGACGTCCGCGGCAACAATGGCGAGGACGAGAACGGTGTCAAGGACAGTCTCGACTGGATGGAGGCTGATGGTCCTCTCGACGCGCTCAGCCCTGTCAGTCTTAGCGGTCTTGTCGTGGAGACGGTCGAAAAGACGGTCGGCGATGGTAGTGGCAACCACAACCGCAACCGCAACAACGGCGCTGGTACTAACACTGGTGCTGCCGGGTCGATTGCCGGCCACGGCGGCGACCGCAACCACGACCTGGACTTCTTCAGCTTCTAGGGTGGCGTGAGCCATCGTCCATGCTTTTTTTTTCTGCGTGCATTTTCCTTTCCGTCTTCTGATTATCACCGCCCGGATGGCAGGTATTGGCGTCCCCTCCAAAATGTTTTGCTTTTTTGTATCTGATGTAACGAAATGCGGCGTGCTATGGGGTCTGTTTTTTGTGGCGAAAGTTTGTTTCTGTACCTTGTCCTTTGTGAACTAGGAATGTTACTGGGACGAAAGCGGGTTTGATTCTCTATTTTTTGAGAAATTATTTACATCGTATCTTTTTCTCACTTATTCAAATTGGACCATGTCTCTTCCAACAAGCATCATCATTCTATGAAAATTTCGAGTTGAGATCTCATTACCACCTACAAATATGACACGCCTGTCAATCCTACAAGTTTTGCAATACAAGCGACAGACATCGGATGGTCAGAGCCTTGCGAAGACAACATGTCACGATGACCTACGACTTTTCATACACAGCAAAGCATTGTCTTCTTTCCAACAACTTGTTCCATACTTTGCCGTTTTCTCCATTTTGTCTACATGTGGGAGCCTGCAAACACTCCTATATCAACCTCGTATCCATCCCGTGATTCACAACATCCACCATCTGGATACATTCGAAATCAACGGATACATGCCCGGGTAGCACAGTGGTAGCTGCGCCTGCCTAGTAAGCAGGAGGTCCGCGGTTCGATCCCGCGTCTGGGCAAATACGATTCTTTCTTTGTTCCCTGTCTATTTTTTTTGTTAATATTCTTGTTGATGTTTTTCTTAGTGTTTTGCTGATTTTTTGGTTGTTTGCATGTGAAGATGGAAGCATCGGATGAGTCTGATTGATCCCATCGTGCTTTCGTATCTTGTTTAGGGTCGGTAAAATGAGATGAGCTACATGAGCCGATGTGACATGCGACGGTCGACGTAGACAACAACGGCTACAATAGTACAGCACAAACAAAAAAGACTGGACCATGAATATGGAGCAACCGGGGTGCCCAGGAAAAAGAAAAAGAAAAAGAAAGGTGGATGGTGGATGGCAAGATGGTGGAAGCGGGTGGCCTCGTAAGAAACACCCGACGCCTGATGGGTATCGTCGTCAGTTGCTAATGTCAATTGTCCTATCAATCGGCAAGGCTCTCTTGGCAAGATGAGATCAAATGTTTACGGAGTACATACACAGCAAGCATTTTAGGGCGTGGTCGAAAAGTCGAGAAGTCGAAAGAAGCGCTGCAGTTGTGGTAGCCGACCCGCACCTTCCTATCGTGGCAGCTTGGCGATTTGGGAGTCGATATGATGTACTCTGATTGGCTGGATGAGCTCCCGATGACGATACAGATAGGGTTTTTGTCAAAGCTTCTGGGGGGCAAGCAGGCGGAACAAAAGGAGCACAACCTCGACATGGCAAGGCCAAAAGCGCAAAAGGAAGGCGCGGTGAGCCCCGGCCCGTCTCCCCACCTTTCTTTATCATTCAAGGTCGTGTTGCGATAACGATTTTCTTATTCGGTGGTTGAGCTGCTTTTGTATGCCGAGTATTTGAAAAAAAAAAAAAAAAAAAAGGTCTCGATTTTAGGTTCTCTCTGCTGCCGCCGGTTTGGTGCGGGTACTTTTTGATTTGAGGGTAAAATGGTGGACGGTCCGCGTGAGATACATTGTAAGGAGACAAAGTCCCGATAGAAGAAGAGCTCTAGCCAGCAGCGATAACTCAGCACTTTTCTTTCTTTCTTCCCGCCATCTATTCGATGCTTACACGTCGTAGAGCAAGCGTTGAATACGCAGTAGCAAGAAGTGCCGCTGAATAAAGATTAACGCCTCGGCGCCCAGTTGCGCCACAGTGCTTACTTTCTTTGGTCTCGGTGTCGCCTTTGCGCTTTCTGCGTCTTCTGCGCTTTCTAGCACCTTTCTGCAACCCTTTTGGGCAGGGCCAGGCGCAGCTAGCAAGAATAAGCTCAAAGCTAGGGTCGCGAAAGTGGCGCTGCGACCGCATACCAGGGAAGAAAGCAAGATCGAGAAAGCAGGAAGATGGATGTGACAAAACAGGAAAGCAAAGAAAGAAGGGAGAAAGAGAAGAAAAGACAAAAATATGACAAAGCCCCAAAAAACAAGACGAACTCGACAAGATACCCATAATGCCAAGGCTTGCTGGTGATGCCAACATCGACAAACGACGGCGGTATCCCCCCCGCTCTGCCTATCATTGCCACTTTTTTTGTCTTTTAGCCTTTTATCTTTTCGTCTTTTGTTCTTTCCTTCTCTAGCTCACCTCGCTCGTCTCTTTTTTTCGAGTGTGTGTGTCGTCCCCTGTCGTCTTTCTTTTCCATCCTTCCGCGTGTTCCTGCTTATCATTGCTCTCTTTGGGATCGAAGCTTCCAAGCTGTCGGACTTTTGTGCAGGATTCCATCCGCGTTTTTCGTCCTTTTTTCTTCCTTCCGGGGTCGTGTGCTCGAGCTGCTGCCGCCTATCGTTCCCAATTATCCTTGTCTTACCATCAGTACGAACGTAGAGGTCCTCTGCACATCTTTCTCTTTTTATTTACATATATTTATATCCTGCATGCCCCCATCCCATCCTCTCCCCGTCCTGCCACCATGCTGCATCCATTGAGCTTAAGTCTGGAGCTGTCAATTCAAGGATCCGCTGTCACCATTGACCACTGAGCTTCTTCGTCCCGTCTTCTTCTTCTTGGTTTACATCTTCTTCTCTCCTCAAAATGCGCTTCTTCTCAACAGCAGCAGCCGCTCTGGCTGTTGCCCAGACTGCCTTTGCTGTTCCTCACCAGGAGCACAGCAGCCCATGGAAACATGGCAAGATTGCGCCCAAGGTGTTGATCATCAGCTTGGTGAGTATCCATCCGTGTTCCTCTCCTCAAACAATATTTTCTTTCTTTCTAACATGGGCCCTTCTAGTTCTCTCCCGAAGCCGACATTTGGTACAAGAAGCTGCCCAGCAGCGGCCTTGGCGACCTGCTGGACGTCAACGTGACCGCCCCCGGTCTGTCCATGCTCTTCCCGCACGTCCACTGTGTCGCCGATGGCAGCGTCTGCCAGATGACGACGGGCGAGTCCGAGATCAACGCCGCCGCCAGTGTCATGGCCGCCGCCCTGTCTGGCAAGTTCGACCTGACCAAGACCTACTTCTTGATTGCCGGTATCGCCGGTATCAACCCCAAGTACGGCACCCTGGGCAGCGTCGCCCTTGCCAAGTACACCGTCCAGGTCGCGCTACAGTACGAGTTTGACGCCCGCGAGATGCCCTCCAACTGGTCCACGGGCTACTTTGGCTACGGCACCGAAGCTCCCAACGTCTACCCGGGCAACGCCTACGGCACCGAGGTCCTGGAGATTAGCGAGACCCTGCGCGACCTCGCCGTCGGCTTCGCCAGCAAGGCCAACCTCAGCACCGACCCCACCGCCTCGGCCTATGGCCAGCTCTACAAGGCCGTGCAGCCCGCCAGCCTGTACGCGCCCGCCTCGCAGCCGCCCTCGGTCATCAGCTGCGACTCCGTGACGAGCGACGTCTACTTCTCGGGCACCATCCTGGGCAATGCGTTCGAGGAAGTCACCAAGGTCTGGACCAACGGTACCGGCAAGTACTGCATGACTGCCCAGGAGGACAGCGCCGTGCTCGAGGTGTTGGTGCGCCTGGCTATTGAAGGTCTCGTCGACTTTAGCCGCGCCATGCTCATGCGCACCGGCTCCGACTTTGACCGCCCGCCACCCAACGAGACCGCCTTTGACAACCTGCGCATCGCCGACCAGAACGGCTTTGAGATTGCCATTGACAACATCTACCTGGCCGGTGTCGAGATTGTCAAGGGTATTTTGGACGGCTGGCACACCAAGTTCCGCAAGGGCGTCAAGCCGGCCAACTACATTGGCGACATCTTTGGCAGTCTGGGCGGCAAGCCCGACTTTGGCCCCGGCAGCACCACCGACGGCAAGGGCTACGAGCCCTGTGGCCGCTCGGGTGATGAGATGCGCCGCCGTGGTCTGAGCAGCGGTATGGGCCGTAAGGCCGGCTATGCCAAGCGGGCCGCCGTTGGCCAGAACTAGGAGATGGCGTGTAGTTGGAAAAAAAGCTAGAGAAGAGTTTACGACAAAAAGATGTGTGTAATGAACATGGCGTATATATAATGTAAATAGAGACGGGCCGCATAATTGATGGTATATTCGTGTAACTATTTTGTGCTTAACTTGCTGTGATACAGCTTTATCGACAGTGACCGAGCAGGCTTGTCTCCTTGCGCCACTTGCAGCAGTCCTTGAACGTCTGTCTCTTGTCTTCGCTGTCGGCATTGCAGATCTGAAGGCGTTAAAAAGAAAAGAAGGTGAAAGCCAAGCATGCTCGACAAATGGCTCACCTTCTTGGACCCCACTTTCTTTCCCATGTCGCGGCAGCACACCATTGTCTCGTCGGCCAGAAGTGCACCGTTGGTGCTATTCATGCATATGCAATCATTGGGCGCAAGCTGCCAGCCACAGTCGGATGATGTAGGGCCGTGGGCTATTTATGAACAGACTCAGAGATCCAGGGAGAAGGTAGAACGGATCGGGAGCGGTGGAGATTGCCGCTTCCGTCGTCATGCCCACAGTCCCAATATCAATATGAGCGAGAATCTAGACCACCTCGTTTGAACCTTCTTCCCCTCTCCTTTGTGTGGCCTTTCTGCAGCGGTCAATATATTCATGCACATAAAACCTGGAAGCTGGCGAGTCGTATCGATTTAACCGAGCATATCTAGTGCCATCTGCCCTTACTTGGAGCCTGGTTTGGCCAAGGACATACTCTCTCGTGGATGGAAAAGATTGATGCCAACGAAAAGCAATCCTCTTCACGACAAAGATGTATTCCGTGGCTATTTTGATGCCCGCGGGACCTGGTGTTTACCAGGTAATGGACTACCGGCTGAATGCCACGTGCACAGAGCACCGGGTTTTCATACCAGTCCGGGGCAAAGGCAAATGGTATGACTGCGAGGGAGTCAAAAATACTTCTTGTCTTCCTGCCCCTCACTTGATCAAACCCGTTGAAGCCAGGTCGGTACCGACGACCACCAGGTGGTGCAGCGTCGCGTCATGGCGTTCTTTGAGCAACCCAAATTGGAGGGCCGCAATATTCCGTTCGCGGCTGGCGATGCTCTTTTCACCACCCCCACTGCTGTCTTCGTCGTCCGCGTCCTTGAGCTTGGCCCAATACCGCTCGACGCCCGTCTGCAGACTGTCTAGAAGATGCCTTAACAGAAAAGCGTGCACCAGCGCTGCCGAACCCTTTGGTGGCACAAACGACCCGCCAATCATGAGGTCCGGAAGCTGCATCTCGGCATCGTCGAGTGTCGATGTAGCTACGCGCAGCCGGTAGCAAGCAAAGATGCCGTGCAGGATGCGCACAAGGACGTCCAATATTCGGGTGTGGGCAGCCACAAGAAGCGGGGCGACAGTGAGGTCAATGTCATTGTCGGAAGAGCGAGCTTTCCTGGCAGACACGCCGCTCTTGAGAAAAGCCGCTTCGAGAGTCGACAAGTTTCCGGGAAGCTCAACCGTATGCAAACAATCATCGGCGTCGCAAGTCTTCTCGGCCTCGCTGTTTCTGCTGCTTCTGTTAGCCGCCTTCTTGGGCGCGGCGTCGGCATACGCTGTGGACAGCCTCTGTGTAATGTCAAACACGCGCTCGAGAAACTCCTTCTTGGCAAACTTGTCCCGCGAGTAGTGGGACTGATTCAAGAAGGCGAGGAAAGGCGCCTGGCCGTCACTACCAGGAGCTGTACCATCACTGTCACCGCTGCTCCTGATCTCGAGAGGAGTGTGCCTCGTAGACTCTTCCGGGAGCGCTTCATAAAGAAGATCCGTGTCGGCCACAAGCTTGGCAAGGCGGTAGGTGAGAGTGGTTCCGGACGTATTGTCTGAGGCGGTCTTGGGAGTGGCCGCCGTTCCAGCCGATTCTGCCGGGTTTACGGCAGTTGGAGCTGTTGCGCCGGGAGCCAACCCGGCGAATAGATTTGCTGTGTCACCCGTAAGCATCGACCCATCGGCGGACGCCATCTGCATCAAGTCGTCGAAGCTGAAGCCGGATGATCCGTTACCGTTGCTTCGTTTGCAAACGGCATTGGCTAATCGCTGTTGTTCAGATTCATGTCGCCATTTGCCTGACCAAAGAATGACGGCGCCGGGAAATCGGAACCTGTCGGGCACAATCCGTTGCTGTTTCCGTCTTGAAAACTACCACCAGTCCTGCCAATGGGGCTGAAGATGCAGGCAACACCGGCTCGTCCACACCGCGTACAGACACGGCTGCCGGCCTGTTTCGGGCACCGCAGCTTTTGGCCGTGGCACCGGTCGCACGCCAAGCGCGTCTTGACGGGGCCGACCACGACCGGTGTAACGTAATGCAATTCGAAATACGGAGTATGTATAAGCGGATGTAGTTTATACAAAGTTTGTAAGTGCGGCGGCATCAAGCGGGCTGGCCCGCCGTGTGGATGTTCATGTTCGAGTTTACGGCAGGCGCGACCCAAGAATGCGTAATGCTCACCAAAATCAATGTCAATTATGCAAGCATTTGCGCAGTTATGCACAAAATGCGCTAGCGGCTGGCTCCCGTCCCGTTGCATTACTCCACGCTTTGGGAAGGCGCCATCGAGATACACAAAAAGGGTCCAAGTCCAGCACAAAATGCAACGCTGCACAAAGACAACAGCGCGTCTTTTCAAGCATAAAAGTAGAGAGGTTGCTCACAATGTCACGCGAGCTAAGCCCGCTCGTTCTGGCGACCACCGAGTGGAATCAATACGAACGTACGACTCGTCGCGTCTGTTATCAAGTATCAATATTCACTTCTCACTGAGAACGGGCTGAAAACAGTGACAGCGGGCTAAAATACGACTTACGACGCTGGTGCCCGCCAACACAGGCCCGCATGGATCGTCTTGCGGCTCGCCCTATCTATGGCTTGGCCGTTTTCTTTTCTTTTTCATCCGTCTTTCTTTTCTTCTTCCCTCTTTTGTTTGTTTCCCTCTTCTGTGGGTCCGTTCTGCCTCGCAAGACTACAATTGTTTCGTTTCGTCTGACCTTTCAGCCTCGACAAATGCAAAGTACAGAGCTCTACTCCGTACCTCCTGCCCTAATTGATACTCTCCCTGCTGATCACCATCTCTCACGCACTCGACGGACGTCACAAACCGAGACAAGAACATTCTGGATGTCTGCTCATCTCTCCTTTTGTACAGAGTATCGTGTCTCCTTTTATTGTGTTTGAGAAAAGGCTCTCGCTTACATGCAGGGCAAGGCCTGGAGCTAGTCAGGCAAGGTCCCACCTTTGGCTCTTCGGGACGCCCGTTGGCCGTGGCCGCTTAACACCCTTTTTCTGTTTCTGCTTTACTGTCTTATGCCAATTCCCAAAACGGGAATGGTCAAGAAGCATGTCATGGAAACTCGAGATAGAGGGAAAGATAAGAGACGCGGAGGTGCAGGAAGCACAGCAAATCTGCCCAGAGGATGGATTCGGAAGGAACAGAACCAGCCGCGCACATTGAACCAGTGTTCGGGGTTCAGAGACGGACCGCGTCTGCTCGTTCTCGATGTCCGTGTCCATCCCCTCTCTCTATGCCCCCCTTTTCTTCAGGGCACAAAAATAGATCCCCGGATCGACGCGCAGCTGCCTCCGTAATTCTGGCAACCCTCCTTTTTTCATACTCTTGTTACCTCCTGTACAGAGGCTCGGTATGATTTGGCCTTTCCTCTTTCCGTGTACTTTCCCCTGGTCTTCACTAAACTTAAAATTGGCACGCACTGCATCGAGTAAGGAGCCCTTCCTTCTTGCAATAGCCTGCAGCCATCGATCGTGCTGCTTTCTACGGCGTGCTCCGAGCTGCCCCTGATGTGCCCCTTGCATTGAGGCAGTTTTTGTCTCTCTTCCACTCCATACTTTGTCGTGAGCTTTGTGGTACTCTCTCAAAACTTCTCCTCTCTTCATCTTACTCCCACGACCAGGAATCTTCAAGAACACCACCTTCAATGTGATGAGAACGAGCTTGTCTTCGAGCTCCTGTTTATAGGGTGGTAGGAGACACTGGAACGAAGACAACAAACAATTTGACGATACACGACACAAGACGCCACAGAATGGCATACCGAAGCAAAAACACCGAGACTGTCGGCATCCTTGTCGACGACATTACGACCTCCTTTGAGCAAGCGTCACAACTCTACGGCCTTTGGAAATCTCGCCGCGAGCGTTCCAACCACTACCGACGGCCAGGATACGCGACAACCACTCTCAAAACCAAGACGTTGCAGACAAACTGCGCGCTCACGACCTCACTCAACCTTGGCACACGCACCAAGGAAACTTATAGTGTCGGCCTGGCGATCCTTGGTAGCGTATTCACCCGCGGAGATCATGCTGGACGACGAGCTCTTACAGCACAACGCGATCTTCTCTACGACCAAGTAGCACTCCTCCAAAGGGCCGACGGCGGACCGCTCGATATCAATGTCATTCTGCAAGCATCCGAGACGGTTCGCGTGGCCTCTATCCAAGCTCTCATCGACCAATATCGACGCATGGCTGTAGATATGGACCGGCGCGATGTACCAAGAGAGCTGCCAACGCCGAAATGGCGCTCACCCTCACGACAGGGATTTATGAGGCGCGATTCACGGGATGAGAGAAGGGGGTCGAGAGAAGAGCCAATGAACCATCATGAGAGCAGTTTCATCAACCACAATACCCTCCTCCCACCTCTGGAAGATGCCCCACATCGATCACGGTCGCCGGCGCCGGTCCGAGCCCCCATACCCGCCCCCGTTCCCGTCGCCCCACCACCGCCGGTCGCACCTTCCGCCCGATGGCTGACCTACCTCGAAGACGACAACCGCACCACCGCTTGGTCTGTTCTCTCAGGCCCGCTCGTCTTCCAATCCGAACCTCCATCTCCACCCCTGACACCCAAAGAGCTCGTCCTCTTACCGGCTGAGCCACCTGTGCCACCCTTGCCCGAAATGTTCAAGCCGGCCGCCGCCAAAATCCTGTCTCTGGATGCCATTGCACAGCACCAGAACCTAAATCATATGCATACAAGGCCACAACCACAAAGGCCCATCGCCACTGATCTTGAATCGGCTTACAACTGTGGATTTGGCTTTGAAGGCCATGGCCCAACAGGCAACAGCACCAAGACGGGCAACAGCGCCAACAGCAGTGGTGGCACGACTCTCGTTCGGCCCAAGAACAGCGTCTTCCACATCTTCTGCCCCGAGGCTATGGCTTTACAGGTCGATGTACGCCGCCCTGTGCCATCAAAAACTCGAAAGTGCCGCTGTGGTTTCCGCTGGGAGGTGGGCAGCGACCCAAAGCAAGGGAAAGCGCGCGGTGGCCCGCACCAGCTGAAAGAGGGTTTCGGTATGTCACGTCGGTTCCTGGCCAAAAGCCACTGCGAGGGTGTCGATGGCGGCTACGGCTGTGTTTTGTGCACATCAAGTGGTGTGGCACAGACATACGAGACGGCCGAAGACCTACGGACGCACATTAATGCCGCCCACGATAAATGGCAGATGCTACACGACCGGGACCTGGCGTAAAAAAGGGGGTGTGCTGGTTTTTTTTTTTTTTTTTTTTTTTTAAATGCTTTCTTCTGTTGGTTTGAAGTATGTCTTACGCTCTACGATATTTCCTTTGTTATACTTCCAGCTTATTTCGTTACTCTCCGTTTCAGCGTTTTGTTTCATAAGCATTCTTTACTGTACAATACGAAATCTGCAATATGATTTGTTTTTCTTCATCACAGCTTTCAGAGTGGGTGTCCAACTATTTAAAAGTAAATGCGTGACACATGATAGGAGAGCCCTGGCCATCTTCGCTGTTGAGACAGGAGGTCCTTGTATTGCTGAATATTTAGGTCCTGCTAATTGCATGCCACACCTTGTTGAGAGACTACGATGCTTGCACTCCTATCTCTGTCCTAATCTGAGCAGCACAATCTTCTTCCGGCCGCCCATGCAATTAAAGGGAGGAGCAGGTGACCTCACATAGTCTTCAGGCATACTTGAGATACAAATGTTGAATTATGCAAGAGAGGTAAAAAAAAAAAAAAAAACTATGATGGGAACAGGGGTTGAAACCAAGAAATAAATAAAGCAAGATGTAGAAAGCGACGCTCTCCGACCAAAATTGCCGCCCAATGCACACACTATTTACTATTTTTGTACAAGCTCTCTAGGAAATAGTCAGCTACGCTATCCATGCAATCTCCCAAAACTCCTCAGCCATGTATGTGTTCATGCGTCGAGCCACTGTGAACCAAAAAGTGGCAAGAAAACAAACAATTGCAGATCGCAGCGTTACACCAAAAAGAAGGAGCCGAATACAACATGCATCCACAAGTTTTAGTATCTCTATCAAACTCCCTCGTGGTACGTATGCAGGTCGATGCAGTTAGCCGGGCCGCTTTGAACGCCTGGGGATATCCCCTTTTGGGTGTCCGTAAGAGATAGTCAGTGATCAATAACCATGATGAGAGGAGGAAACAAGGAAACAACCAAAACAGATGGAATCCTTCACTGAGCCAAGAAACTAGATTAGGAACACAAGAAGAAGTGAAAGGCACGACAAAAATTGGCCGACGAACCACGGCACGCTTGAGGGGTAAGAACGAGAGGGGGACGGGACGGGGAAGCTTTTTGACCTCGAAACGAAATATATGCTCGTACGTGATAAAATGATCTGAAATCATATAATAGCATGTGTACCTTTTGCGTCTGATTTTTTATCCCCCCTTTTCCTTGCAGGGATTATGCTCTTTTATTTTCGTTTTGTTTGTCAATCTGATACACAAGCAGGTCGAAGCGACTATCATGCCGCCTGTCCCCCGCGTCTATATCAGCTGTGCGATTGCACCATGAGACGAATTGGGCTCTTGGAGTAAGGAATATTGAGGCGAATAATTGTCATTTTCACTTTTGTGGTACATTATAAAACAAATTAACCTCGAAGAAGAAGAGTAAAAGAGAAAAGGACATGCTTTGGTATATGCGAGCAACTGAAACACAACAAAAATAGTACAGCAACTGCCTCCTTTAGGAAAATGCATCATTGATCGTTTTCTTTTTTTGCGTCATATTTACAGTCTCACCATGAGCCCCCCAAATGCCACAACGTTGTTCGCTCCTATATAGATATCGTCTTTTCTGCCCCCCTGCCCCGCCAGCCCCCTCTTTCCATCAAAGGTTCCTTCATACCAGAGCACTCTTGTGCACGGCCATCGAGGATGAGTTGACGATCAGGGCCGAGGTTCGTCGAGAAGGTTTCGGTGCCGGGACGGAGACTGCAGGTTGCACTCACCATCCCACGTCTTCTGGCTCCCACGTCTCTGGTCCACCAGCACCGCTTCCAACTCTTCCAACAGCACTGCACAGCACATCATTCCGCGACGCCAGACCCAGCACAACAAAGTGCAGCACGAACAGCAATATACTAATACGCCAGTCCCAGAGGATGCGCGGCGAGGCGCGCGTGTGGTGCGGATAGCTGATGAACGTGCGCGTGCTGCTTGTGTCGTCTGGACGGGGCACGCCGAGGTCAAGGGCAGCCAACACCAAAAGTGAGGCGCCAACACCAAAGCGGGTCATGTAGGGCCAGCAGGGCCGGGTGAGGCTGGCCATCTTGACAAGGAAGAGGGAGGTACGAAGCACAAAGGCGGTGGTGGCAGCGTGAGTTTGAAGGAAGAAGGCAGTGCGATAGCGGGCCTCGAGCCAGGGTGATTGGTGCGGCGGCATCAAGAGGTAGGGAGGTTGGGTAGCACCGGCAGAGTGTCGGCCCAGCAGGGTTGTTGTGGATGAGTGTTGTGGTATTTCCCGGTCAATATCGTCGTCATCGTCGCCCTGCTGGAGTTGTCGATTGAGACGCCGCCGTGGCGAGAGCATTGGCCCTGTTGTTGCAGACGCGTCGCCTTGTTGACCCAGTTCGGCACTTCTAGTAATCATGGGGTGGTTGCCTCGCTCAGGCGACCGACCAGCATGACTACCTTGACTGCCGTGGCTGCGTGTAAGGGTGAGAGACGTCGAGGTTCTGTGGTTGCTTGCATTTGCAAAGCCATTGCGTACGGACGGCCGCAGGAACGGCGAGGGCAGATCGTCAGAGTCGTCAATAGCAGTCTCGTCAAGGTCTTCAACGCGTTGAGAGGACGATTGCTCGCCATCAAGGGGGTTTTTGGATTTAGATGGGTCGGGAGCGGGTGTAGAGGGAAGGGGCGAATCGAGATTCTGAATGCGGCGGCCACTGATACCAACGGGAGGTGCCATGTTGGCCGGCGATGCCGATCCGCTGCGTGGAATGCCAAGCCCAACACCGTCAAGACCGTTTGAGTCGGTCCGCATGGCCAGCAACACTTCGCTAGCGCTGGGTCGCTCAGCCGGGTTGACAGAGAGCATCTTCATCAGCAGCTGGTATAGCTTGGTTGGGAGGTCAGGTCGTTCGCGGCGCTCGTAGTGGAAACCCTTCCAGTCAGAAATTTCAGCGCGCAGCTCGGCCACATCTTCGAGCTCTTCGTTGACGGCGTTGGCGCTGCGGTACGGTAGGCGGCCGAAGCACATAAAGTACAGGATCATGCCCAGCGAGAAGATGTCTGACTTTGTGGTGAAGTTGCCGTAGAGGCCTGTAACCGGGTCTTGCCGCAAGACTTCGGGAGCACAGTAGGATATTGTGCCGGTCGTGCCAGTCGACTTGCGTGCGACATTCTCGGCTTGCACCTCGCCGAAATCGCTAATCAAACAAGTCATAATACGGCCCTCGCGGTGCAGCAGACAGTTGCTTGGTTTGAGGTCGCGGTGGATGTAGTTGGCCGCATGCAGGTAGGCCAAGCCCGACGTGATGTCCTTGAAGAGCGAGTAGATCTCGTCAAAGGCGAGGTGGCGGTACGACGCATAAAGATCCTGTGGCCGCTCGGCCTGGCCCTTGGAGAGGCGGCGCATACGGGCCTTGAGCTCCTCCTTGGTAACTTCCTTGGGCTGGTCGCCGATAATATAGCGGTGCAGGTCGCCGCCGTTGCAGTACTGCTGTAGGATAAAGGCACAGGCCACGCTAGGACCGAAGCGGTTGAGTGTCACGTTCTCGAGCCATACGTGGCGGTAGGAGACGAGGTTTGGGTGTGAGAGCTTAGCCAGCAGCTCAACCTCGACGAGCACTTTTTCGAGCCAGGCATGGTCGTCGCCGACTGGTACTCGCTTGCATGCAAAGTAGCCCAACTGACAGCCGTCAATTTCGTGGCGAACGAGCAGCACGACGCCCTTGCCACCGCGGCCGAGCTCCCGCTCCTCAACGAAGAAGGTGCGGAAGTAGTTGGGGCTGAACGCCTGTTTGTTGATCGGGTGTGCAGCGTCCGGAGGGACGTAGGGTGCACTCGAAATAAACTCGGCGTCGTTGGGCACATCGTGCGGTAGAGAGGACGTGGCTGGCGTCGCTGCAGCTGTGGCGCTGTTGGTATCGGGATCGAATGCGTCGCCGTCGACGGATGAGACACTATCTACATCGGTGTCGGCGTCGGTGCGTCCGACAAGGGGTTGGAAAAGGCGCCGAAGAGGACTACTGCGTCCTGCTCGAGAGGCAGCACCGGCAGCGCCGGTGGGTGATCGGCTTCCGGAAACGGATGGCGGGGACGAGGGAGCCGGAGAAGCTCGTAGCTGGCCGACGTGGTGGCCGGCACGCAGCATGCGGAAGTAGTTTGGGTCGACGTAGCCCTCGTGTCTACTGTAGCCGTGGGGGCCTGAGGAGTTGCTGCTGTGGTGGCCATCATCGCCAAAATGTGGCCGTTCTGGTGATCCGGATCGGAGTGGACGGTGGCATGTCGGGCATTCGGCAACGCCGCGGATTTCGAGCCGGTGCGACGTCGGGTCGTGGACAACAATCGCGTTCCCGTGGCGGCTAGGATAAAGAGATGGTTAGTTCACTTTTGTTCTCAACGGAGAGCTCAAACCTGAGCTTCAAAGCTCAAAATTGAGCTCGATTTCTCGGGTTTTCGAAGTTTTGCATATGACGTAGGGGCATGCTCCTTACAGCACGATTTCACGCCCTTCCTGCGGGTGGTAGGGAATTAGGGACATGGCTGGTCGTTTACTGTTCTCGACTGAGCGAAACGACAAAGAGTTGAAGGCATTGCTGGCTGTCCACGAAAGAGGAAGATGTTGAAGAGTTCCCCTTTATTTTGCCCTTCACAGAGGCCGTGCAGAAAGAGAAGGAAAGAGTAGAAAAGGGAAGGGATGAGACGACACGAATCCTCTCTGTGGTGGTTCGTTCTTTCCGTAATTTGGCAAGGCCAGGCTGGAAAGGTGGTGGTGGCAAAAAAAGAGAAAGAGCGAACGACGCCTACAAAACAAGGCCAAGGTCGGCCGTGGAAATCGAAGGAAGGAGCTGTTGACTAGCGCGACAGCCTTCTGCGGGGAGCCCGTTCTGCCCTGTTGGCCTTGTTGGCCGTGTCGGCCCTGTCCAGTACCTGTCCGCAAGGCCTGGAATTTCGGCGGGCCTGAGCCAACCGGGACTTTTAGCTGCAACCAACAGCACTAAAAATACAACGTAAAGACAACGTAAAGACACTGATTCGGCCACTGCATCAGCTGTGCATGCAGGTTGTAGGCGGCGCGTCTCAGTAGAGTATGCTGTGCCTTTGATTCGCATCAGAGCGCTCTACAGTCTACGGAGTATATGAACAATTATCGTAGTAAAGACTAAAGGTACTCTACAAACGATGTCACCAGCGTTGCGGAAAAGTCACGTGTTCCAAAACCTCATGATTTTGGGAAATACTCGGACGCAGGAACGAGCAGACGTTTTTCTCAATGTGTTCTTATTATATTAATGTCATAGCTATCTAAATCAAGAGACGAGACACCAAAAGCTCGTACACAGGGCATCACGATAAAACCCTCTTATCAATACAGTCCTATTAACTCCTCCACCGCCTCATTACAGTCCAGGCAAACCAACAATGCGCCGCAGAGCCGGCACCCACCGGGGGAGCACGTAGACGCCGTAGAATCCTGCCAGTGCAACGAGAAGACCAGTAAGCTTCTCGAACCACGTGTGGAAGTAGATGGCCGTCATCAACAGCATCCACAGGCTCAGGCCGATCACGACGCCGGCCACCCGCAGAGCAACACGCGACAGAAGAGCCGAGTTGGCGCTGCGCGTATCGGGCTGCACAAGACCGGCGCGCGTCGCATTGCCGCTCTGCTCGCCGTTGCTGCCTGTCAACAGCCCGGCCTCCACTTCGGCGGACTTGACAGCGCCGTCGTCCATGACCACGGAACGTGTATCGACGGCACGCGCGGAGCTGCTGTTGTGGCTCGTGCTGCCGGGGACGCCGCCCGACATGGCCGCCCGCCGGCGTGCCTGGCGCCAGAGAACCCAGCCGACCTCTTGGGCCAAGAATGTCGTGCCCAGCACCAGCAAGAAAACGTGGCCGCTAATGTCGTGGCCGCCGCGCCACTGGCCGCCAGCGTGTTTGCAAGCCGACGCGGTTGCGGCTTCCAAAAACTTGTACGTGGCCTCGGTGTGCTTGCCGCCCTCGCCCGACTCCATCTTGACTTCGGCCTCGTCGGTCAGGGCCTGGAGCGTCTGGCAGCCGCCGCCCGTCAAGCGGTAGTTGCGGTCGATGAGGGCGGGGCCAAAGAACCATTGGGTCACCAAAAACCACCAGCCAGTGACCAGCGCCCAGCGGAGAATGGCGGTGGCACGGCGGCCCAGGACTTGTTTGCGGGGCCCGCTGGCTTCCGAATAGTACGGGTGGGTGCCGACGAAGAAGGCAAACGTGACGGTGATCCAGAACCAGCCGCGCTTGACGAAGAAGACGTTCAACAAATTGTCTTTGCGGGCAAAGTAGCTGGGCGCGAGACCGGGTGCCTGGGAGTAGTGCGCTGTCCCCGAGCCTGCCGCGGCCGCACGTGTCTGTGGCGACAGCAGATTGAAGAACGTGCCGAAGAGGAGGAGGGTCGGGAAGATGGCCAAGAGAAGCGTCTCGCGGGAGGTTGGCAGGAAGGGCGAGCCACGACGGGCCGTAGTCTGGGTCGAGGAATAGGACGTTGGCGCAGACGTGTCGGCCGCCATCTTGGGCTTGCGTCGCTGCTGGGGTTCGGACGGAAGAGGCGACGATGCCATAACGGAGAAGAGTCGAGGTCGAGAACGAAGTCGACTGAGAATTAGAAAAGGAGGAGGGTTGAGAGTGTCATCAACGGTCGCGTGTTGGTGATAAGCTGGCAAGCAATTGAGGATGAAAGAAAAGAAGAGTTTAAAAGTCAAGGGGCCTTCAACAAGAAGAAAAAAGGCCACGGTGCCGGGAGGCCGTCGTTGAAATTGGGAGGCAGCAATGGAACATTGACGAAAGAGGCGTTGTTCTTTTGTGTGGGATGGGGCCAAAATAGCGTCGGCCGGCCTTGGATTTTCCGCTTTCAGCGCACTTGCGGACGAGCTTGCTCAGCGCCACGGCCTGGGAGAAAACGATGACGTCTGGTTTGCACTTCGAGTCTAAGACGTACCTATTGTGGATCACGTGCCAGGAGCTAAAAACGATCCACTACTACAAGTGCTCCACAAATCCACCATGAATCCACCGCAAATACCTAAATTCCAAGTCCAGCCTGCATCGAGAACATCACCGATCCAAATCATGGTCGCGATCGCTTCACATCATAAACATTGCACACATTGCATATTCATTTATTAATATTTTTTGTTTTGATTTCTATCAAAGGCTTGTTAAACCAAGACAGCTAAGTTTTTGCGTTCAGAAGAGACCGAGCTCTCCTAATTCATTCCGACAATCATCGGAAACAATCATATGGTCAGTCCGCCAACGCCAATGCAACATGCTTTGCTGGATACCTTAAGGGCAAACCAGTGAAGATGAAAGGGAACAGAATGAAAAGAAAAGGGAAAAAAAAAAGAGGTTGGGGAAAATCGGGGCAGTGAAGCGAGTGTAAAGAATCGAATGTGGGGGTCATGAGAAAATGAAGAATGAAAAGTAAAATAAAAAACAGAAAAAAAAAATGTTCAAGAAGTGAAGATCCCAAATGGAAAAATGGCGACGTCCTGACCTCTGACCAGACCATCACAGAAGTGATCATTGTCCCTTGCCACAGCGACACTACGACTGGGCCGAGACGAGCGCAAGGGTGGCGCAGAAGTTGTTGCGGTTGTTGGCGTCCAGAGCCACCGACACACCGTCAATCGTGGCCATGTTGACCGACGCCTTGGTGTTGAGGCCGTAGATGTACGCCTGCGACGACTCCAGGCTGACAATGTTGTCCTGGCAGCTCTCGGTATCGAGGCACGTCTGGTCGTAGTTGTCAAAGAACGAGTACAGACCAGCACCGTACACAAACACATCGCTGGAGTTGGCAATGCGAAGACCCCAGGCACGGGCACAAGTGGAGCCGGTGCACGAAGCGAAGCTCGGGTCCGACAGCGCAGCCTGGCTGGCATACGGCGTCTGCGCGTCAGGGTTGCCCTGGAAGTAGGGCGTCTCCGTCTGGATCAGACCCATGTACACATTGCTGGCCGAGCTGAGCTGGTAGTTGTAGAGGACGCTGTGCTCGGCGGCAGTGCCAATCATCCAAACGGGGCCCTGCGACTCAATGAGCACACCGCGGCCATTGAAGATGTTGATCTGGGCCGATTCGGCAGACGGCTCGAGGTCGTGGTCAGCAGCCCAGAACCAGGCGTTCTCGACGTAGAGCGACGAGGCACCCGAGGTGACGTGCAGCATCAGACCGGCACCCAGGCAGTCAGGGTCAGCAGCAGCAGTGACGGTCGGGTTCTTCGCGCACTGAGCCAGCTGCAGGTTCGTGCCAGCGGCGCCGCCAATGCGGACGTGCGAGTCCCAAATACCGGCAGCACCAGCAGACGAGCCCTTGAGGTTCCACTCGATCATGACAGCGCCGGGCTGGGGACCAACAGTGGCGAACAGAATGTCCGAGATCTCAACGGCGCCGGAGTCGCCAGACTGGCCAACCTGGAAAACGGGCTTCGTGCTGCTAGCATCCGAGAAGGTACCGTTGCCGCCAGCCATAATGATGGGCCAGATCTCACCAGTGATGCGAGCGTTGGCAGGGACCTTGATGGTGTCGGTGACCAGGTAGTTGCCGTGGTCAAAGTAGACAATCTGGCTCGAGGTGATGCTGTTGAAGACGGCCTGGATGGCAGCGGTATCATCGGTGACACCATCGCCCTTGGCACCAGCAGTCTTGACAGAGACAAAGTCGCTGACGGGGACAGTCTCGTACTGGGGACGGCTGCGGGCAAAGACCTTGCCAGTGGAGTCGAGCAGAACGGAAGGCTTGTTGACGGCAGTCTGTGTGCCCTGGACAGCGGAGCTAGAGCCGCCAGTGCTGGGGACGTTGCCCTGGATCCACGAGGCGATCTTGGTGTTGCCGGGCAGGATGGTGGTCGAGCCGGTAGCGTCAGAAACGGCAATGGGGACGTTGCTAGTCATGTCAACGTTGTCAATCACGAGCGTACCATTGGTGGCCGACGACGAAACAGTGTAAGCAGTCTTGACACCGATGGGGGTGTTGGTGATGACACTGTCCAAGAAAAGAACCGAGCCAACAGTCTGGACACTACCGCCGTTGCTCGTATCCAGACCAACACCGCAGTTGTTGATGGTGATGCCCTGCAGAGTCCAGGCCCAGTTCCAGTTCATGAAGATGGCAGTCTGGCAGTTGTTGAAGGTCAAGTTGCGGGTGGTGAACTGCTGGTTGCCAAAAAAGGCACCGTACTCGCCACCGTTGAAGACCAGGTCGGCCATGAAGCCACCGGAGCCGTTGTCCATGAAGATACCGACCTGCTTGTTGGCAGTGCCACCGTCCGTGCGCATGTTGAAGACAATGTTCTGCAGGCTGGTGGCCTGAGCAACCTGCCAGTGAACACCTGCACCAGCCGTGTAGGGCATTTGCGTGAGGTCAATGACAAAGTTGCGGACCTGGCGGAAGAAGTTGTTCTGGTTGGTCCACCAGTTGTTGCCGCTGCTATCGTAGGGGTCCGAGTCGACAACGGCCATACCGGTGAAGCTAGCACTGGCAAGCAGGGTCGGGGGGTTGATGGCGTCACCGACGAGTTGAGTGTAGTAGAACTGGATGATGGGCGTGCTGACAAGGTACTTGCCAGGAGGGAAGTAAACAAGAGCAGGGGAAGTGGTGCTCGAGTCACAGCCCTCACCACAGCGGTCACCAGAGGAGATGGCGCTGTTGATGGCAGCAGTGTCGTCGGTCACACCATCACCCTTGGCACCAAAGTCCATGACATTGCGGTAGATCTGGTAGCCAGAGGCGCCAAAGGGAACAGTGCCCTGGCGGGTGATGCTGGCAAGCCAGTAGCTCGAGGAAGTCGCAGCGTCGGAGGTGTTAGCAGCGTCGCGCTCGGCGATGGTGTACTCAACGGCCGGGGCCGCGACAACGGGGGTGATGAGGCTCGCAGCCAGCGCAAGCGCGGCCGTGAGGCGGGTAGAAAAGCCCATCTTGCAGGATTAGAGCCAGCTAATGCTTGGTGACTTGTTCTGAGGGGTGTCGGAGAAGATCCTGTGCTAGATCCTGTGCTGGATTTTTTGTTAGCTTTGAAAGCGATAGGAAGAAGGCTTGTTATTGTATGTTGTTGTCAAAAATGAGCGAGAAAAACAGGTGGAGAGAAATAAGAGAAGAAAAAAATAGAGCGCATCGTGGATATATGAAGCCACAACAAGCTGTTCAGGAGAACGGCCATCTTGTTTACTTGGATGGTGATGTTGGTCGAATGTGAGGTGACTGTGAAGTGACAGGGATGGGACCAGAGGAGAGAAGGGCCTTGTGTGGCTGTCTTTGTTGTCTTTTGAAGAATGGCTGTGAAAGTTGGAAGTGAGGTGCAGCCAGGGGTAGATGTGACTGAATAGACCAAAGGAAACAACCAAGGAGAGCGAGATCAAAACAAAGGCCTGGTGTATTTTGGTGCATGATGTGACGACGAAAAGGTGCAAAAAGAACAAAACATTGTAGTACGTGGCGATATAGGAAAAGTGACGCCGGCAACGGCACGATGTCAAAACAAAAGATCGAAGAGGAGGATCAACTCACACAAGGAAGGGAACAATCGTCTGTACGTGATCCGTTGGTGACAAGGAACGAAGTGTTGGCAGACGAAAAAGAATGGATCTTGTCGAGGAGGATCGTCGACTTTATAGCAGATGAAAGACGATGGATCGAGAGATCGAAAGAGGGGAAAGCAGAACGATAAAAAGAGAGACAGAGGGAGAAACAGAAAGCGACTTGCGCAGAAAGAGGGTCGTCAAGACCAAGACTTGGAAGTTGGTTTTTGGTGATGCAGGAGAAAAGAGGGAAAAGAAGAAAGGATGCAGAGAGAGACAGAAAGGTGAGGTGGAGGATATTTTGGGGTGGGTGGAAAGTCGGCGGGGTGGAGGAGGGGGAAAAAATAAAGGGCACAAAAGCACAATAGCACAATAGCAGTGGCCCCGTGAGAGTAAGGCCTTGAAGGACCGAGATGCTTCCGAGCCGGATTGTTTGAACAGCAAGGAAGGAGACAAAAGAGGAAGGAGCGACCGGCGTCGTGATGGCTGCTGGTGGTGCAAAAGAGGGAAAGAGCGATGGTGCAGCCGAGGAAAGAGCAGACCGGCGGCGGTGACGGAGAAAAAAATAACGTCGAAAAAGCGAAATGAGAGAAACGAAAAGAAAACAGGGAAAGTGAAGTCGAGATGACGATGCAGGACAAGAAAGAAGCCGACTAGGATGGGAATGAGGCCGACGATGCGGACATGTGCATCAAGTTATATATCACACATGGAGAGACAGGGCCGCAGAGGGTGGTGTGGTGAGGCAGGAGCGACCCAAGTCCAAAGTGGGTAACCTTAACAAGAGAATTAAGAAAAACAAACCCAAAAAATAAACCCAAGTAAAAGTGAGAGAAAAAGTGAGGGAAACGTGAGGAAAGAGTGAAGTGTGAATGGCTCGAATGGGACAGGATGGGAGGATGGTACAGGGTGCAAGGGGCCTTGGTGAGGGAGGGATCGAGGGAAACAACGACAGGGGAATGATGGGAGCGAGTGGAAAGCTGTTTGTGCAAACGGAATCCGGCGAGTAGACCGGATGAGATGAAGACGAGGGTGAAGAGAGACGAGATGCAGAGAAAGACAAGGGAAAGAGGAAACGCAGTCTGTGCCCTCCCGGTCGCATCGTTTTTATCCTCCGGCCCAGGTTGCAAAGACCGTCTTGCCTTTGCCTCGATGTTCCGCCAAGCAGGGTCCATGGCCACAGCTTCACGGCCGAGCCTGCCTTTGTTTGCTTTCTTTCCTTCTTCTCGTATGCTGCTTTGGCTGGGCCAGCCTCTTTCGAGCCTCATCTGGGCCTTGTTTCGAGTGCTTTCAACCTCTTTTCGCCTCTTAGTTGGGCCCTTAATCCACGTTCTACGCGCGGCTGCACCTTCATGCTGGTATTTTTGGTGGACCGAATGCCACAGAACGGCTTTTAAACGTCGTTTGAATTTGAACGGGGCCTTGGCCGTGGGCCTCCGCAACTATTAACAGACAAGACAGACTGCGCAAATGGGGGCCAAGAACAAAGACACAGCAGACGAGGTCGGCGGCAAAGGCGACTGTCTCACCAAGAGCCGGCCTGTGCGGAAGGCCATGGTAACAGGCAAGAAGGAAAGACAGGAGAGACATTCGCGAAGCAAAGAAACCAGGATCGCATGGCAAGAGGGACGCTGGAGAGCCCATCAAGTCATCTTGCCCATCACTGACCACCGTCTGGGAGGACGATCGATTGGCAGTGCGTGGCTCTGGGTGGCACAGCCGTGCCATGAAGAGTTGAGAGGCGAGAGAGGGTCTTCTTCACCTGTTCCTGGATGCATGAAACGGTGCTGGTATGCTCGGTATGCAGCTCCAGAGTACTTGAACAGTACACGTCGATGTCGCAAAGCAGCGCGGCTGCCGTCCAGGGGTTCGCTGTCGTGCGTCGAGGAGATTGGGGGGAAGGAAGGAGGGTGGCGCGGGCGCATCGGCAGATCCCCTGGGTGGGGCGTTCTGGCAAGGTCACCCAGCGCGTAGATTGAGTGCATGGGTACGTCGTACATGGGCGGTACTATGAGGATCGTCCGCTCTTTCCTGAATGGGGCGACGGCACGACGATCGCTGTCTCTTTTCAGGAGGGCAAGTGCGCGGAGAGGCATGCCCAGCACTTTCCCAGAATTTACTGACACTGCTTTTGCGGAGGCAAGAGCGGAGGCAAGAGGCCGGCTGTTAAGGGCAGTGACGAATGTTGAATTCCGATCAAAGGTTGAAGGCTAAAAGATTGTCGCTTTTGACGTTTCTTTGACGCTCTTCAAAAAAACGCTTTGCTTCTTCTATTTACAACCGTTGAGGTTCGTTCCTAAGGCCCTGAATCGCTATTGAGATGCTAATTCAATTCAGGTACAAGGCTAGGCCGCAGCCCAAATGGCCGGGTCACCGCCAGCCAATCATGCATCGCCATCTGCCTCTTTTAGCCCATTGCCCCTTGTTTGAGAATAAACATAACAAACGGCCACGGCCTGACAAGAGCCAACAACATGTGCAGACTCATGGTATTCCGGAGCACAATTTCCCCACGCACCGGAAAACCAGATCAGGCACAAGCACAGAGCAGCAATGTTTCAAAACGGCGGGCTTGCCACCGATTGATTGGATGCACACCATCTGATCTTTTTGCTTCTTGTTTCGAGCTTGTTCTTTTTGTTCACTTTTTGCTCGTTTCTTGTTATGTTCACTTTTCTTTTTGTTGCCTCCTGACTGTACGACGTATTTCTGACTCTTTTTGTGCATGAGGGTGTGCGCATGTTTCTCTGGCCATCTGCCATCATGACTCTTCAGAAATATATGCACATGTCGGCCTGTCCTGTCATCTGCCCCCCTTTTGCAACCCTTTGCAATTGATCCACGTGAGACGTCGCATCACAGCGGAAAAGCAGCAAACAAGCTTGTCTTTCGTCGCTTCTCGTCTTCTGCTCCTTCTCTGACCATGTTTCTCCAACGAAAACACCCATGGATGACATGGAACAGAAGCGTGGCAGCGTGGTCAGTTTGCTCCGAAAATACGGCCGGACGTTGACAACCATCACATCGTCGATCTTGAGAGGCTGCAGAAGACTGTGAGTGAACGAAGATATCAAAATGAACGACCATGCCACCTTTCTATCAAGCAGGACCATCACAAGCACAGTCGACCCGGTAGCGTCCCCAGAAAAGAGACTTGGCGATGCACAACCTCACAACGTTCCATCCAACGCTGCTGTCGCACTGCTGCGTCTGTGCGCCTTTGCCTGCATCCGACCGTCGTCTAAGACGTACGGAGTACGACAAAAAAAAATAGAGCGGATGCAGTCCAATCCTGTGTTCAGCTCCTTTTTGCACAACGTCAAGTCTTTCCAGAGATATGGATTGTGTCCCTTTGAGCACTGCGCAAATGTTGTTTTGCGCCACATCCTATCAGATCCCCCCAGAAAGGGAACAAATGAACCCAGGCCACTAAGATCACATCTCGCCAGACCATGCCTTCTAGCCCTGCGTTCGTGAAACATCATGCGGCGGCTGCCCATGCTGACCTGTGCTGGCCTTTCGCTGCCTTCAGCTGCCTTCCAGGGCGTCCCCATACGTGTACTCTGTCTTCTCATTTGCTGTGCACCGCTGTCGATGATGTACTCTGTACGTCGTAAATGCCTCTGCATTGCAATCTTGCGAACATGTACGTCGTATTTTTGTCTCCTTGAACAATGCGCTCCTGGCAGCCCTTGCAGCTTCCCCTTGTCGTCTCCTTGTGCGCTCGTCCCATCTTTCTCTCTTTTCCTCTATCCCACGCTTTATTCTCGGCGAGATCCAACCACAATGGCGGCTGGGTATGGATGCAAAATCACGTTAACAAGAGGAGAAGAACAAGATGGCTTGCGCTTGGATGGTTGGCTGTGGTTTATGTGTTTGCGCTTCTTCCTTGGGCATCTCTTTGTGGGAAGAACTCCATACTGGTGCGGCTCATCCCTTTCAAGCGCTCTCGCTTCTCCTTGTTTCAAATCCACGTTGCTTCTCCTATATTTTGGGTCAATACCCAGGAGGATTGGATGACGATGCGCCGTCGTTCTCTGCCCATTGTCGTCCAGCCACAATACACTTTTTGCTCGTCCCCATGAAAAATATTCACGTGAAGACCAAGGGCCAGCTGCGCCGACTGCAACTTCATCCCATCGTGCATTCCTGGCGGTATTCTTTTCGGCTCACCGGTCCTCCTTGGATTTGTCCTCAACTTCTGTAACGAACCCGGTATTTTTCCTCCTACTGAGAACAATTTGACTTACACAAATTCTCCGTGCACCCGCAAAACAAGCTTGGCAAGGCCCGATTAGCGGTGCCCCATCGTCGGACGATCGCCGTCTGGGCTAACCTCAAAACCACACTCTGGTCCGGACCCCGCCAGCACCATCACAGGAAAAGGTTTAGAGTAATGTGTGGTTTGAGGGGGGGGAGACACGCTTACATGTACATCTCAGGGTGACACGATGCACAATGTTGGAGAAAAAGACGCGGTAGTCTGATAGTAGACTCATAGACTGCGGAATAAGTCCACGAATAGCAGATTATCATTGTCGACACTGCAAGGGTCTTGGATGTGCGGCGTTTGCCAAGGTAGTTGCAACGCTGGGTAATACTGCCGCATCGCATCCGGGAACATCGCCAACTTGACGACATTTAAATCATCTGTTGTGTATTTCCGGGGTATTCCAGTTTCTAGAGATATTTCCCTCCACACCGGTTAAACTCAACGATCTTCGCGTGGCATCATGTCGGCGGCTTCCCCATGGTTCATGCACACTATCGTCGTAGTCTATCGGCGCGTTGTGCGGAGAAAGAGGTTTTTTTTATTCTTTCTTTCCTTCCCCTTCTTTTCTTCCACATGTGTTCTGGCCCCCATTCCTGCTCCGAGAAAGGCCCGGGCAGGTACAGGGCAAGTGCATCTGCACTTTGCACCTACACTTTGCACCTACACTTTCCACAGTATGGTTCTTGGTTCGCGGTTCTGCCATGCTGGGTCTGCCATCATGGGACGGCCGGGACGGGGAGCGGCAACGTTTCATTCAGGGACACCGATACGCCCTCATGCTGGAAGAGGAATACTTGGTGAGCAAAAGTAGGGAGATATGGCCCAGGTCAGGAACCAGGATTGGGGATTGTCCACTTTCTTAACATGTTGCTACGGCGGACGATCACCATCCCACCCCAGTATTGACCGTTACTCCGCGGCGTAGTATCGCTCGCGACATGGGGTAAAGGTGAAAAAGAAGGGCCGTTCTGGTAGCATCGTCCAGTATTTGTGTGTTTTTATATTGTCCACTCTTTTAACTTTAACTCTGCTTCTTGAAAAAGGTGATCCGGTGCGTGCCTTTGGTGCTAACAACAAAGAGAAGTTTCCAAGATATGCGGTGCAAAAAGAATCAATTATTCTATCGTTGATACGCCAAGAAAGAATCAAGGCTGAAAGGCTAAAAGGCTAAAAATGGAGCCGCAAGAAAGAAAAGGGGGGAAAAAGCGACCTGTCTAGTGATGTAATAAACGCCGTTGGCAATGCTTGAGAAGAAAAGAACCCCAGGAAGTAAAAGACGCAAAGCCAGCCCCCGACAACAAAGATCCAAAAACTTGTGTCCGACTGTTCCAGCAGGATGTGATCCAAAGATGTCGGGCGGCCGGCACGCAGACCAACCAGCTTCCCATCCGCCCTGTTGTCTCCGTGTATGAGTAAAACGCAAATAATAACCAGGCTTTAGCACCAAAAATGTATACCGTATTATATCCTATATGTATCCAAGAACCAAAAGAAATAAATGTAAAAAGGAAAAGAAGAACGAGGCAAGGCAGTCGTGACAAAAGAAATTCGTTAAAAGGGAGTTGCGTCTTCGACGGTGGCCAGTGGCGCCGGGACGTCAGACGCGTTCGGCGCCCAGTCCATGTGCTCGGTCGTCGCGGCAGTCGTGTCATCTGCCGCACTAATGGGTGCGCAGATTGCAGCGTTCGCATCGGCCGTCTCGAGCACGTCGATGCCATCGATGCCAGCGCCAAAGTCCATCACCAGAATCTTGGGATCCTGACCCGTGCTGATGATGCGGCGGTAGTCGCTCTTGGCGCTGAGCACCCAGCTCTGGTGCCACTGGGGGAAGTCTAGCAGCTGCTGACCGGTCTCCATGTCAAAGACCTTAATGTCGCGGTCGTAGCTGGCGCTGACGAGGCGGCCCGACACCGAGTCGATGTGCAAGCTGCGCACCAGGCTCTCGTGGGCCTTCATCTCGCGCACGCATTCGCCCGTGTTGGCGTCCCAGATGCGGATGACGCGGTCGTTACCCGCTGACGCCACAAAACGGCCATCCTCGGAGAACTGGCTGCACGCGAGGCCCTTGGTGTGGCCCGTGAACTCACGGATGGCCTTACCCGTCTCAATGTTCCACAGCTTGACGCGGAAATCACCCGAGCACGAGACGATCGTGTTGCCACGCATCTGGACCGCGTTGACGGGGCCCGAGTGGCCACGCAGCTGCTTGAGCATGGCACCAGTCTCACGGTCCCAGACGCAGATGGTGACGTCCTTGCTGCACGTGATAATGTAGCGGTCGTTGAAGCACAGGTCGAGAACAGCCGCCGAATGGTGCTGGAGGCGGCGGATCGGGCGGTAGCCGGACTTGACGGAGTAGACGATGCACGAGCCGTCCGAGCTGCCGGTGACCAGGATGCGGTCGTCGTACTGCAGACAGAGAATCGAGGCTGAGTGGTGCATGGGGAAGCTGACGGCAGCAGGCGTGCTGTTCGAGCTGCGGGTGTGATAGGCCGTGGTGATGTAGTGGGTCGGCTGGCCGTCGTCGTCGTAGAGGAGCTTGGGGTCGCGAACGACCTCGGGAGGACCAATGACCAGACGGCACGCGAGGGTCTTCATGTCCCAGATGCGGATAGTCTTGTCACGAGAACCCGTGATAATTTTTTGTCTGGAGAGCAGCGTTAGTGCGTGGCCATCAATTTTATAAGTAGGAAGTGGGGTCTGACGTACTCGTCAAATTGCAAACAGTAGATGCTATCAGAATGGCCGTTGAGGTAGACAGGGCGGGTCTTGCCCTCCTGCCAGCGACGGTCGAGCTCCTGCTTCACGCGGTAGATCTGGCGCCAGTCGCACGAAGGACGGATAGGCGGCACACCGAGGCCGACGCCAGGCTGAACAGGTCCACTGGTAGCGTAGGTAGTCGTCTTCTCACGGAGAAACGATTCGCGCCAGATGTGCTGGTTCTTAACAGCCTCAAACCACGAACGGGAAACACGCGATGCGGCAGAGAGGCCGGCGGCATCGAGTTCGAGCAGGATCATAATGGCCAGCTCCATAGGCAGGTTGCCAACAAAGTCGACCTTGGCGACATCGAGCTGCGGGGCATCGCCATCAAGAGTGCTGTAGGACTCTTGTCCGTTGGCCTCGTCGGCGCTGTCAGACTCTGTGGATGTGATGGCAATGCCGATGCCAGATTCGCGATCGTTGCCATACTCGTCCTGCTGGAGCCACTTGGGCTGCAGCATCTGGAGGATGTCTGTCTGGAAGGCGGCCGCCGCAGCCGCGCGAGCAGCACCCCCAGTGTTAGGCGGGATGACAGGCGGGCGCGACCGGAAAGCGGGAGGGCCATCAATCGACGACAGGCCACCCGGCAGAGGCGCAGACGAAGACAGAGTCGGGGCAAGGTCGTTATCGTCGTCCAAGCCACCAATCTCGCGGATAGGGAACTCCATGGTCTCGGGTGCGATCGAGTCGCCATAGGCATTGGACGAACCAGACTCAGAGGGGCCAACACCCGCAGAGAAATCGCTGTCAAAGACACGAGAGTGGCGGAAGCTGGCGACCTGGCGAACACGGCGCCAGCTGGAGAAGTTGTGGGATGTCGTCGGGCGAGCGTCGGCATTAGCAGGCTGCAGACGAACAGGCAACTTGCCCTGCACATGGGACTGAGCCTGAGGCTGGGGACGGGTGCTCGACTGAGACTGGGAGTGTGCGTGCGAGGAGCGGAGGAGGCGGTTGGGAAGGAAGTGAGAGCCGGGGTTGACAGCGTCGTCGGTGCTCGAAGCAGTCTTGCCGCCAGCAAAGGAGGCACGGCGCTGGATGAATCCGTGGAGGGAGACTGAGGCACGGCGGATCATGCCCTTGATAGCCTTCTTGCCAGGAGCCGACGAAGGGCCGCCATCATCCTCGTGGTCGTCGTCGCCATCCTCCACAGCACAGCCGCTGCTCATGTTGATGGCCAGGCTCTGTCTGTTGAAGCGCTCGGAACTAGGACCAGCCTCGCCGCCGAGGACAGCGCCACGAACGCCATGGGCTGAGTTGTGGAAGTCGTCCATGCTCAGCCGGGCGGACTTCCGCGACCGGTTGCCAGAGCCAAGGCCAGGCATATTTAATGAAGAGTGTCGTGGCGTCGAAGGGAATTGGGAGTCGGTCGGATAGAAGAGGGGATGATTAGAGGGTCGACAAGGAGATGAAAGCGATGTACATGAGAGGAATGGCTGCGATGTCGAAGAGCGAAGGAACGGTGGGTCGCGATGGCCGTAGATAGAGAGGACAGCGAGCGTGTTGGGCACGGCACGGGCTTTTGTTTTGGTCGGTCCCTTTCAGATGTTGTGGTGTTTTGAATTTTGGGCGAGATTGCCAGGGGTGATCGAGTTTGGTCCAGTGCGACTTGCGCAGCTCAGTGGCCAATCTTGTGCGAGGGTCGGGTGCCGCAGCGACGGGAGAGAGCGATAGAAAATGTGACAAGAGAAAAAGAAGAAAACGAGGGGAAAGAATCGATTGCGCAGTACGTGCAAAAGGTTCGTGATGCCAAAAAAAGAAAGATGGGGAAAACAGTGTCAAGAACGTGGGTGAAATTGGGTAACTGTGCCAAAAGTCTGGAGAAACAGAAAGGGCTCCAGGTGCGTTCCACGTAAGTGGACACGGGTCTGGTCTTGGAAAGAGGGCCCCCTGAGTTGCCGCACGTTAAAGTCGGAAAGAGCCATCGGGCCTCCCTTTCCTCTTTTCCCCTTCTGCGCCCTTGGGCGCAGACTTTTTCGCACTAAAACAGGGAGTCGCGACCAACCAACGCCGCCTTGTCGCTACAAACTAGGACGTAAGACTCAGCGGTCGCGCTTTCCGTCAAGGCTGTGAGGCCCTATGGCAGTTTAGGGGTATGCGCTAGAAAACTAGATCTTTGAACGATTTTTTTTTTTACCTTTGAGCGGGAGGCGAAATTTTACTTTCCAGGCGGATGGATAGCCCAGTTCCGGTTCTTGGGGAACAATTGGGCACACAAGGCAAGAATGCGGTGAGAGAGCGTCGACCAAGCGAGATCTAGAGCCAATACGACTGGCCCAAGACGGCTGCCGGCCAGCCTAGGCTTGTAAGAGACTTTCAGAGGCGAGGAATTACTGCCAATTACTGCCAATTACTGCCATTTACTGGCAATTACAGCGCCTGGCCGAGGGAAGCAGCCAGTTAGCGGGCTCGGCCACGCCGGCCGCGGAAAAAGAAGGAGCCAAGAAGCGGACAGGGCAGGACAACACGAGGAACAGAAGGAGCGAATGGCAGCGGGCAGGAACGATAGATGGGAATGCGGTGAACACAGAAGGCGCAATTGACGCATTCACTGCTCCTGTTGCATTTAGTTGCATTCGCTGCATTTGTGATGGCAGGAGCCAATCAGGACCTGCCACGGACAGTGAAGTAGTAGGCAGGCGACGCAGGCAAGAGACAGGAGGAAGGATGTGAAAGGGAAGGAACGATTGTGCAACGATGGGATAGAAAATGCAGAAAAGGGGCGAAGGCGAATTTGTAGAAATGCCAATTGAAAAAGCATCAAATCGAGCATCAAAGCCAGCACGCCGACGAAGAATTGGAATGCGCGGACACGCACCACCCATGTGAAGCGGGCATGCAGCGTGCATAGGTCCGGGGACAGCGCTGTCTCTCTTCAGCTCAACCAAAAATGTCGACGATACTATTGGCGGTGCATGCCTGCAGCTGAAAGCCTTCTTATTTTTTTCCTTTTGTCTTTTTGCCTTCGTCTGTTTGACGTCTTCCTCTTGTTTTCTCGCCCTTCGCTTCGACTTCCCCTCATTTCCCCATCCTGCAGCACGCACTGAGCATACTCGCCGTTGCATCGCATGGACTTGCCTCTGCACCAGCGAACAGACACAAAACCCGTGAGCGCATTGGCACGGGACAAAGAGAATAATGCCAAAAGGCCCAGGCCGCCGAAAACGGTGTCGGTGAAGGAGGCTGGAGCTCAACAGAACTAAATTCTGTATGCAGCAGCAAAGGTAGCAAAGCAGCACGATCTGTGACCCTCGTTTACAGAATTTGGATATTCCTGCTGCGCTTCTTTGGTACAAGCACAGAGCTCAACGGCGGGGGCTGCTTCATGCGAGAAGCCGACAACCAGACATCGTGAGCGGCCTGTGCTCGCTCGCATACAGCACCGTGGTGATCGATGTCCCAGCCATTTCCGCCACCACCCGGGCGTTGCAGTCTTTTGTGCAAGGACAGGCCATGTGTAGCCATGCTTCGACAAGGACAACGGTCTTATGCATCGAAACTCTGAGGAGTCAATGGGCAGCAGCATCGTCGTCTGCTCGCTCTTTGTTGATTTATGGTTAACCGCGCCAACCACAGGCACAGCACCACGGTCAGGCGTCAGCATACGAAAATGACTCGACGATGGGTGACATCGAATCTCATGACATCTCCCGATTTGTACGACGGACGACGCACACGAAATATATACACAGCAATACGCACTACGACGTAGAGAAACTTATATTTACAGCCGCACCAAGCATCGTCTCCACACCATGTCGACGCTCATCTGGACAATATCTTGATTTCGGAACTTTTGGTGACTGACATGAACGACATCAACGATATTGCGAGGTGTGTCTGGGATACGACGTACCGCTACTGCACTTGCTACTGCACACTGCTGTCTCTATTGACTGTCTTGTCTCGGGCCGCTCTGTGACCATACCCCATCGAGTCCGTCTCGACATTTCCCCCATGCCGCTTCCACGCCCATTCCAGCTCACCTGGATGCCTCCCGCTCACCGAGGCGGCAGCGTGGACGGCAACACTAGGAAGGCCCCTAGGGAACGGGTCCATGTCTCACTTCTATTTTTTGCCTGTGTGTGTCTCATTTTACATGTCTCGCGCTGGTCCTGGCGGATGTCTTGCTTTGATTTGGACCTGCACGAGGCATCTCCCTCAGACGTGCAAAGGGTCTTTTTGTGCACGAACTAACATCGCAGGAAACAACTCTGTGCCGGACAGACCAAAAATTCAAGAAAAAAACCAAGAGAAGACGAGTGAAAGAGAGGAGGCACGCAAAGCGAAAGGACCGAGCAATTTTCCGGCCGTCGAAGCCAATACTCCTTTTCTCGTGTCTTAACTGACCGTGTCGAGATGCGGCGATTCGGCTCCGATATCACTTCACTTACATGCACGTTCGAGAGGACGACAAGTACGCGATCTGACCGCGCTGCCCCTCTGTGACCTATCCCACCTCCTTGCGCCGAACCGTTTTGGCGTGGGAGAAGAAGCAACGAGGGTTTGAATGGACAGACTGGGCACTTCTCCCAATATCAGAGAGAAGGGACATCGTTGAGAAAGAGAAATGCACGCAGAATGCACATCAGCCAGCAAAGGGAGACCAAGATGAAGATGTGATTGCCCTGCATGCTCTGCACGTTGAAGTCAAAGGTTACAGTCAGAGGGACCAAGCAAATGGAGGACGCTGACCTCCAATAATACAGCAAAAAAGCCTGGTTCTTACAGCGCACAAACGCAAAAATCACAATCGGATACAACGCTGGCATGCCCTTTGGGCCTCACCTTCACCTTGCTTTATTTCCCTTTGAAATCTCTCTCAATATTCTCTCGCTTTTTGTGTGTGTTCTATCACTCGGCATATCGCCCCTGTCTGAACTTCCATATGTTACCATTTGGCCCCTTTGCTACCATCTCACCCTTCGCCGCCACCGAAATTCCCAAAATAAAAAAACTCAACCTCCCCGCTGCTACAATCCCTGTCAAAATCACACCCATGTTTCCCGCCTCCCTTCTGCGTTTGTTCTAGCTGTGTTCTTTTGCCTGCGGTTTTGCTTCCATTCAGTGTTGGCCTTTTTTCTTGTGCCGTCACTTTTTTTTTCGCTATTTTTTGTGGTTCGTTTTCCTGCCTCCCAGGCATGTCGCCAACCATTGCCAACATCTTTGTACCTACGTCTTCCGATCATTTCCCTTTTGCTTCTTTTTATCTCGCATTTCCCGATACCTCTTGTCTATTCCTCCCATCGTGCATGTGTCTAACACATCAACCCCCCCCTTTTCCCATTTCGCCAATCCCATGCAATTCGTGAGGTTTCCCTGAGGCTCCTCCCCCTTGCAGCCTTGCTCAGTCCGCCATACTTGTATTCACACTTGCACAGTTTAGCCCGTCATTCTCATGTTTTTTAGCCCCCGTACTCCGTACTATGTATGCACATTCTCTCGCCGTCCTCGCCGCTATCTGGCCTTCATACTCCACCCTATCTTATTTGGGCGGCCGCGCAGGGTCCGCTTGTTTTCTTGTGCTTGCGTACGACGCACGACCATGAGCTTGGCCCGCCCATTATGCAAGGTGTGAACATCCCTCCCCCATTCCCCTCACAGGGCCCAGTGGACAGTGAGGGAGGAAGTATGATATGAGAAAGCACAATGGCAATCATGAACATGGGTTGAGCAATGAAGCGGGCAATAATGGGCAAAAAAAGAAGACGAGGGAATTGAAATTACCAAGAGCCACAAAGCGACAGAAAAAAGACGAGAGAGAGAAAACAGAAACCGATCACAAAAGGGAGAGGCGGGGTCACCTGAGGGTATCAACGGCAGGGGTCAAGGGGGTCCATTGGGAAAAGCTGCATGTAAGTCCCCATGTAAGTTCCAGGAAAGCTTGGAAGCTAGGACACTCTCGTCGCTTTCGAAAGCTGTTCGCAACCAGCACCCTGCAGTAAGGTAAGAAAAGAGAAGGAAAGAGTGGACTGCGATAAACGTGGACGCAGCCGCTCGGCCAAAAAGGGAATGTACATGTGCGATGTACATCGTGCAGCAAAGAAAAGAGAAAAAGAAAAGCAAACCGACCGACGCAGGGAGCCATTTGTCGAGCACACCTTTCTCTCCTTCTTCTTCCTTCTTCCTGTCTGCCCTCCCTTCAATGCAATGCCGGGAGAGGGAAAAGCGAGACACACGTCGGAGGTTTAATTCGTTCCCCATCTGCTGTCCCTGTCTTTCTTATTCGACTCTGCTTTCTTTTTGTTTTTGTTTTCTGTTGTTGTCTCGTAACCATCGCCATTTCTGGTTGTTGCGTTCCATTTCATCTAGCTCCTTGCTTGGGCCGACACGCGACTCTCTACTCAGCACGCAGATATCCAGAACCAAAACAACACGGCCAAGGGAGACAAACAATACACAGCAAGATCCCTAGCGAACGGGTGCTTAGAAGCACGCAGTCACACAAACGACAAGAACAGGATACACAATCACAAACGGTACCAAACTGGTGGGATCGCACAGCATCAGCAAACGGCATCCGGGCAGAGAATGACAAACGGCTGCAACAGCATACGACACCAGAACCAGCAAAGGGAGACAACGCTCACAACTGTACGAGAGATTCTTTTTTTTTACGCTGAGCATATATTAGGCTCGTGAGGGCGTCGTCCGGACCAGCGTCGCCGTGTGAGCTTCTTGATCCTCTTGAACAAACATCACCAAAATCATCGTGGTCGATCGGACACCGCTTCACACAACTACGTCGTATCACAATGACGTGTTGCAATTCCAACCCCAGCACGGCCTCTTGGTCGCTCTTTAGCCAGAGCGATGATGGCAAGAGGCAAGCTTCTTTTCCCATTTACTCTTAACGTACACGATCCCCGTTCTAACTCCACCAGAAAGCTGTCTGTGCGCCCCTTGTTCTCTCGGTGGAAACGGTCAGGAAAGGTCCGCGAAATTCTCGACAAGGACGGGCTTCTAGATGGCAGACAAAGCACCGCGGAGACGACCCGGTCTATGTCCCGGAGCACGTACTATGCCGAGTCGACGCAAGAAGGTGCCTATTCCGTGAACAGCTCGCTCCCCATGAGCATGACCAAGAAAATCTCCCAGCCTGTTATCAGAGCCATTCGCAGCATCCGCCACTTGGAGCGGCTACACAGCGTCTCTGATGTTGATTTGCGCGGCAATTCATCTCTAGCCAACAGCTTCGAGCGTGGGAGCAGCTATGGCCATGGCTGTGGATATAGGCAGGGCAGCGGGATGGCTCGTGATGGTGGCCCAACCATGGTCAGTGTTGACCAGTATTACTATCCCAGCAGCTGCCGCCCACCATCAGCACAGGGACATGGCCAGCCCATGCTCACATCATATCCCACACCAACGCCAACATTTGGGCGGCGCCAGACAAGTCGCCTCTTGGCTCTTCCCCAAGAGGTTCGCGATCAAATATACGCATACGTCTTTTACTCGACACGCCTCACCATGGGCCGGCGAGTCACCTGTGCACCACCCGCAGACTCATCGTGTCCAGGCTCAGCATCGTCTACCCGGACACTATCACCAGAGCCTAGCGAGTCGCATGATGGCTACCAAGCTCAGACACGACCACCTGGCCGCGTCATAACACACGTCAAGCCGGCTCGGCACTCCATGGCCCTCTTCCTCGTTTGCCGCCAGATTACCCGTGAGCTCGTCAGCGACAACGCCTGGATCGGCCAGGTCCTGTTCAACTTTGAAGATGCAGCGACGATGCTGGATGTCCTGGGTGGTGTTTTTGCGACACCAGCACAGCGCAGTTTGGTGAAGGAGGTGCGCGTGCGCGAGGGTGGTCTATTTGTTCACCAGCGATTGCCATCCATGCCGGCAATGCCATCCGTACCAGAAGCCCCAGAGACGTCCTCGTCCTCTACCACACAGCAACAACGCCAACAGCAACAGCAGTTCCGCCAAAGATTCTTGCTGCTCGGCGGCCTCATGCGCCTGCTCCCGGGCCTCTGCCTCGACCGCCTCACCATTTTGCCTGCCCTGCCGTGCCGTGTCCACAAGTCTACGCGCTGCCACAATCTGCCCAGCGTCAACATGTACAACATGAGTGTCACCAGCCATCCGCCGCCACCTGTCAGCCTGGCCGCACCGCACGAGATGCTTGCCGAGCTCCTGCACGCCGGCAGCGGCTGGAAAGAGCTGTGCTATGTGCACCACGACACAGCCATGCTGGCAGCAGACAAACACCGCCCCAGCTCGGTGGAGGCCGTGATGGTCAACATGGGTTTCTGGGACACAGACATGGACCACTACGACGACGTGTTTGCCGAGGCCGAGCGAGCTGACCGACTGGCGCAAGCCGAGCGGACCGAACAAGAAGAGGAAGAGGCGGCGCGCCTCCTATTTCTGGAGGAGGACGAGGAGATGCAAGAGGGTGAAGGCACTCTGTTCATGCCGCAGCAGCGCCACCACTGCCGTCTCGGAAGCCTTTTTGCGTCCTACTCGGCCCGCAAAGAGTACCGTCTCCCGCGCTGGCGGCACTTGCTGACCGAACGTGACGGGCTCATCCCAGCCAACAATGACGCCGCTAAGAATGCGGCCAGCTCATCCGCTGCTGCTGCCGCTGCCGGTTGGAGTGTCAGCATCGACGCCGTGATTGACGAGGGCTTCTACGAGGGCGACACGCCGCGCAGCACCATTTCCGTCTACGGCGTCCGCGGCGGTCAGGCTATGTGGCCCATGGAAACGCTCGAGGATGTGCACAACAGCCGGGTCCGCGGCGAAGACTTTATGGTCATTGTGCGGCGAGGCGACAAAGGAGACAACGACGAGCCCGCTGCCAAGAGCGTCCAGAAGAAGAGGGTGGACCCCAGCAAGGCTATCTGGGCCGAGTCAGTTGGCAACCCGTACCCCTTTAAAGAGGGCGACCCGCGCGCTCTGGGTTACGGAACCCGATGGGAGACACTCCGTCCCGTCCTGTTTCCGTGGGACCACCTGGCAGCAACACGCAGTCGGCACGACCGCTACCGACACCGTGATGAGTACGTCGTGCGGTCGCAGCGTCGGCGCACTTGAAGTTGGAAATGCAACGACTGTCTTTTTTTAATTGATGCGAAAACGCGTTATGTTTTATGATACCCGAAGGATTGGCATGTTCTATGAGAGATGCTCTGTTATGAAAAACGAGAAAAATGGTATGGGGTACGTCTATGGTGATGCGCTTATGGCGAACGATCCACGAATAGTTACGACGGACGGCCAAGTTTTTTGCTTTGTTATTCTGCTTGGGGTTTCTGTTATTCTTGCTTCGCCTCTACGGCTGCTTCATGCTTTGCTTTTTTTTAGATTTGCAAGAGCCAACTCCCTCTCTTTACGTTTATGATCATCGGGCACACGGTTCATGTTTTTGGTCGGTCTATCGTTTTATTGAATTTTCTTTTTCATCATAACGAAGTCTGTACTGTTGACCTTACTCCTTGACGTCTCCTCGTTTTCGGCTCTTCCTACAATCTTTCTCCAAGTATGGTGTGTCGTGTGTCGTCATGTCAGTTTTTACCAATCAACTTTTGCATGCTGACCAGCCCCTCATGGGCCAAGACGAGCAACAGCAAGTTTGAGACGGTGTCTGAAGTTGACGAGACTGACGAGTCATGCCCAGAAAATGCAGAGAGAACGCGTGGTAGTTGAGGCTGGGGTTGTTTTGCTCTTCTCCGGCGAGGCCATTCTAGTGGTGTTTGGTCAGCACGTAGAACCGATTTTGCCGTGTCCAGGTTGCATAGGCAGAACACGAGGTGGGCACGCAGGATATCCTGCACATAAACGATCAGTAAAGTTAGAATAATCAAGAATAGACATCGAGTCCCTTCTAGGCCGGAGAAATATGATGCTGCTGTCGTTTTCCTCTAATTCGCTGTTTATTCAGAAATGTAGGAAACGGTCGGTGTTGTGTAGATAATCGTACGAAGTCTCCGTAGACATATCTCTTCACCTTACGGTGAGCAGAGTTGCTACCAATTACCACTTAATCACAGTCGGCGTATTCTTGACAAACACTCGAGATTCTCCTTTGTATCCGCCAAGTATCATAGAGAGCTTTCAAACCGGTACGGTCGAGTCCGGAAAGCAGTGGGATCAGTTGTATTCGTCAAAGTATTCCATCTCACACATGATACTAACAGCACAAAATGATCTTTGTTCGACATGGAGTTGACAGGGACAGAGGCTTGAAGGTTGAGTCGTTCCCCAGAAAGAAGTTTGACAGAAGAACGACAGAAGATCGACAGGTGCAAAAGGCACGGATAACAATAGGCTTGTCTTTCTCACGTTGGGGTCATGGGTGGCAGTGTACGACGTATGAACGTTTGAAACGATGCCGGACGCTTTGATTTTCAAGCTTTTTTCTTTCTTTTTTTTTTCTTTTTTTTTTCTCTTCTTTTCTTTTCTTTTCTTTTTTTTTTAAAAAAAAAAAAACTTAAGCGGAAAAACAAAGAAAGCAAGGATCAAACAAGCAATGTTTGCTCACACATTTGGCCTGAGATTGAGACTACCTATTGTTCATGAAGATCGTAATGACGGCCATGAAACGTTCGCGCTGTTATGTCGAGGCCGTATGGGATTTCCAAAACCCCATTCACAGCATCGTATTCTTTGATTATGGATTTGCTTCCCCTGTACCACAACCCTCGAGGCTCTTCCTTGTTTACTTTCCAACAACAACCAGACCATTTTCAACTTGGTCTTTATTTTACAGTAAATACGAGACGAGCCAGAGCAAGTTCTGCAGTAGAGATGCCGTCGTCGACATTCATCATCAGGCTTGTTGGACGTCTCCTTCAAAGTCACACCTGGGTTAGGGCGTTGCTAGGGGATTTGTTACAGCGGGCCCGGGTGCACAGTCCAGCGCATCTACGAAATTTTAGTGTCGTCTCCAGTTTTCGAGAACGTCTTACCTTCAACGTCGACCTTACCTTTACGTCGTACTTCGACCGCAAACCCTGACAACCCAAGACCGGCAACTCTCAACACCCACCGCTACCCGTCCCGTCCTTCCCACCGCTATGTCAGGCGCCCCGAAAACCGAGACGAAGAAGCGGCCGACGCTGGCCACGGCATCGATCCCGCTGCCGTCGATTTACCGCCTCTTTTTTCTGACGATTGAACCCATCTCGGCCCTCCTCGGCGCCTTCTTTGCCCACTTTCGCCAGCATGACTACCTGGCAATGACGCATGCGAATTCAGTCACGCTTGACGCCGATGGCAATGTCCCCGTCGTGACGTCCGTCGTCCTCTCGCAGCTCGCCAATCTGTATCTGCTCTTCACCCTCAACGAAGCTCTCGTGCTGCGCACCACCGCCGACCGCCGCGTGTGGCGCACACTGCTCTTTGGTCTTCTCGTGGCTGACCTGGGCCACCTCTACTCGCTGCGGGCGCTGGGCAGCGATATCTACTGGCGTGCCGACCAGTGGAACGCCATGGGCTGGGGCAATGTGCCGTTTGTGTATGTGGGCGCGTCGATGCGGCTTGCGTTCCTGTGGGGTGTCGGGCTGAGCGGGCCGCAGCTGGTGACAAAGGGCAAGCGCGTGTAAGAAAGGAAGGAGAGCGGGACGATATGGACATATAAAAAGCCAGAAGACGAGATATATGTCGAAAAGCTGACGATACAAAACAGCTGTCGGCTGTCAGTTGAGCGGCACTAAAGGTCCCAGGGGATACCTCTCAGCACCGTAATTGTTAATGATAAAAGATAAAAATAGAGCCCTCCTTTTCCACTTGGCTGTCGTCTCGTATCCTCATTCTTTGCTTTCTCCTCTTTGCTTCCCTGTTTCTCGTGTCTATATTCACATGTCTCAATCAGCGTCCTTTTTGTTCACTGCCAAAAGTCAACTGCCATTTCCGGCCAAGTTCCAGGGCCGACAGTACGCCCAAATACGCTAAAAAGGAGAAGGTGCGAACGAGTGCACAACAGAGAGTATTACATAAGCTCGGAAATTATGTCATCCTGCGCGAAACAGACCGGAACGAGGCAGCGCCCACTAGCGAGCCAATTAGGTTGTCTTTGGCGAACGTCGCGCGGCGACTTCTCCTATTTCCCTACTCCGTATTCTTGCCATTGCTTGGCGATTCGTCAACAACCACCTCGACCACCCTTTTCCTCATCTCCAGCGCTTGACGGCCATCCTCGACGACCGCATCTTCCTACGCGATACCTGTTTTCTTGCTGACCCGCTGGAAAGCGCGCATTTCCTCCTCCGACTTTCACCTCCAGTATCGTTACCGTGTGTAGATTACGCGCAGCCATCAGCCTTACAGATCGACCTCCATCCTGATCAACCTCCTCCCGAGACGACCCACCGCCGAGCCCTTGTTTATCCAGATAGACTCGAGCTTACCACGCCTGATTGTTTCCTTGCATCAAAGAAGGGCATACAGCAGCGAATAGCCGTGTGCAACGCCCGTTCTTGGTTATCAACAGCGACTCCGGCCTCGATATCGAACACATCTCTCCTCGAATACGAAAACGACGCCGACGTCTGACGTCCAGCGTGCAAGCGCTTTCCGGATCTCCTTCTCACCTTCTTCTTCATCCTCATCCTCGTCCTCATCCACCCTCCACAATCACACACAATGCAGCTCCCCCGCTCGCCATTAATATTTTCGGCCCTGGCCGCCATGGCCTCGTTGCCATCCGCCGTCAACGCCGCAGCTGCTCCCGCGGTCGCTGCCATCCCGCGGTCGGACTCGGCCACTCCTTCCAAGACCACCAGCACCATCCCTTGCACTGCCTCGTCGACAAGCGGCGCCTTCTACGATCTGCGCCATGATATTGCACTGCCGCCGCCGGCCGAGGGCGCCAAAAAACCCAAGGCTGGTGTTCTGACGACCGACTATATCGCGCGCGGCCACGACTACGGCGCCAACTTTACGCTCAACATCTGCGCTGCTGTTGTGAAGCCCGTCAAGAACGTCGAGGGCGTCGACCGTGATCTGTGGGCCAATGTGAGCGCCTACTACGAGCTGGACGGCAGCACGTTCTCGTTGGGGTATGCGGCGGGAGTTTGACTCCTTTTCCCCCCTCTCCTGCTTTGATTGCTCACCTACTAACGTCTGTGTAGACAGGAATCCTCCGTACTTACAGCCCGCGGCCGTGAGCTGGTCCTCCAGTACACTGGCGGCTCGCCGTGCCCCGACTTGAGCGAAAAGGCCACGAGCGACTCTTCGAAAAAGTTTGAGGATATCAAGCGCGACGAGCCCATGTTCTCGACACAAGCGTCTCTGTCCACAAAACGCCGCAAGTCCGCCACATTCGCCTTCCTGTGTGACCGCGACCCCCTCGAGACCACCGCCCACGTCTCCTTTGTCGGCACCCCGGACCAGTGCGCCTACTTCTTCAAGATCCGCTCGCCCCACGCCTGCGCCGGCGCCGAGCCCCACAAACCGGGCAGTGTCGGCCCGGGTGGCGTCTTTGCCATTATTCTGGGCGTCGCCCTGCTCGTCTACTTTATCGGCGGTGTCGTCTACAACCGCACCGTCGCCCACGCCCGCGGCTGGCGGCAGCTGCCGAACCACACCATCTGGCTCGGCATCTGGAGTTTTGTCAGGGTGCGTATCCTCTGTGGACGCCGTTTTGGCAGTGGAGGCGGCGGTGGCTTTGGAAGTGGGACTGGCGGCAGCAGCGACGACGACGAGCAGGACCGCATGCTGCCCGGCTCGGGCGGCGACGATCTGTTCTGGGCTCCCGCCGCCGCCGCCAACAAGCCGTCCCAACCCCAGCAGTACGGACGGCACGACTAACGTTCTTTTTCCTTTTACTTTCCTGAGACGTAGGACTTCGCTATCATCTTGACATCGACGTGCACGCGCTACCTGCCCCAGCAGCAGGGCTACCGCACGCTGTCCACCTCGGCCAACGGCGGCAACCGCGAGGACGAGAACCGTCTGATTGACCAGCTCGACGAAGAGTGGGAGGATTAAGTGACGGTGATGCGAGACGACGTCGAACGACGACAATGGGGCGGCGGACGCACAAAAAAGCATATATCCTATCTTGGCAGGATTGTATTGAGTATTGTTTTGGGTTATGTTTATGCTTGTTATCACTGATATTTGGGTCTGTTTGGATATTTGTCTTCTCTTCTTTCTTTTCTTCCTCTCTTTCTCCTTCTTTGTCGACCCTATCTTTTCTTTCCAGTTGAGTTTAGATGGTGTCGACGAAGCCAAAGTTGGTCAGCGGCTGTTCTTGCTGAACGGTGATCATCTGGCTTATTATTGTTCCTTTCCTTTGTCTTACGTTTTCTTCGCCTCGTTTCTTTCCGTTTTTTATCTCTTTTTTATCTTCTTTTTTTCTTTTTTTTTCTTTCTTTCCTTTGTCACTTGCTGCTATTCTAATCGGCGTTCGGGCCGCGCAGCATTCGTGTCCTCTTCTTCCAGGGCATCAAACACAACATAGAACACTTTGGCTATCCAAATATTTTTAGAGGGATCGTTCTGCTCTGGAGCAAAAATATGATTATCGTCTTCTCGCCTGCTTTCCTTCCGATCTCGTCTCTTCTTGCACACCCTGTATCGGCATTGCAATGTACAAAGTGCTCGTCCTTCGGCCGAACTGCTCATCTGCCGACGGATGGGACACAACACCGGTCGTCTGGTCTTTTTGTTTCTTCTGTTCAACGTTTGCCCTTAAAGTCCCCTGCTCGAACTCTTCGACTTTTTCGACTTTCTCGCGACGTTGAACCGGTCGAAACCTGCTTTCTAAGCATATCCTTTCCACGGTAGCACAAAATGACCAGGATAAGAACCTCCTTACCAGAGTCTGCCAGTCGCAATCGAGCAACGGCAGGCAACTCGACACCGAAGAGGGAAGTATCGCCGGTCTGTCCTTTCCTCTTCTTGCATTCCGAGTGCAAGTCTCAGGGAGTCTCAAGCACTGCGCTTTGCTGCTCACTGAACTCCTTGGGTTTAGCTTCTGTCGACCCCCTGTGTGTAAAAACTACCCTTTGTACGTCGTATTCCCGGTGGTGGTCCAACGGTTCTCAACCGCCTTTCAACTGCCTGACTGTCACCTTTTCCCAGGGTTCAGACCGTTATTTCAGAGATAAGTGCTACAACTCCCGCTAGCTGTCAGAGATCCTGCACAAACTCTCGGTGTGGAGCCCGACAAAAAGGCCCAAAAGGGCGCGAGCAGTTGGGATGCAAGGGAAAGAAAAACCATCAAGCAGGGATTATTAGCATCAGGGGCTTTCCTCTCAAGACAGACCAAGAGACGATGGCACATACGGAGTACTCCTTGGCGACATACGACATTTGCCAAAAGAGAAAAGGCTACCGGGGCGAGCAAGTCGGTATATTGTCATTGTCCTCACCTTCTCCGGACGGTGCACTTTGAATATTTCCTTAGCTCGAGCCTGTTCGGAGTGAAGGCCGCCTTCTCTGAACAGATGAAACGATACCGACAGACATTTGTACACGGTCGAACAAAAGCAGTAAAACCCCTGAGAGAAGGTGGTCCGTGGTGAACGGAAGACGGCAAAGTACGTCGTAGTCTTAGAAAGAAGGAACGGGACGGGTGGAGTGGCGCGACGGGAGAGCTACAAGTGCAAAACAAAAACGAGCAAAAAGAGCAAAAAGAGCAAAAAGGTCGCAAGGCGAGAGCGTGAGAGTGGGAGCACGATGGACCACGATCCTTGCGCAGATTGAAGCTAGAATAAAGGGACCCTCAAGGGAAAAGGATGACCCTTCCTTGGCCCCCCTTTTTTGCAAAAGCCACGAGAACAAGAAACGTGGTACTTGACGAGAGGATCATCGGGTTTTCGCGCCGGTCTTTGATAACTACCAGCGAGAGCCTTGTCGTGTACTGCCTTGCGGCGTCGACGAAGGTCGAGACCAGGTGCCCAAGAGGCCTCGGGGCCTCCAATTGTCTTCTTGGTCCTTTTCGTTTTGTCCGATTTGCCTCTTCTGCTGTTTTCTTTGCCTCTCACCATTTCGACCTTGCTCCAATCACAGTCTAGATCGCCGCCATGGCCTCACTCAAGGAAGCAGAGAGCCGACAATGTTGATTGTGAGGTTCAGTAAAGGTCTAGGCTTCAGCTACTCGAAAACCGTTGAGAATCAAAAACTGCTCACTGTCAGGCTCTTTCCTTAATAAATAAGTGGTCTCACAGTCCTCTATCGCTCCTCCCCTTCCCGCCTAAGAAACGGCCACTTGCCGCATCAGGACGCCGCTAAAGCCCACCAGGACCCACTCTTCTCGCCCCGCCCCAGGCCGTCCGAGCTAGCCGACCACACTAAAAACTGAGCAAAACCACATCCTTTTGCGCCCTCTCTGCGCAGAGAGCGCAGAGAGGGCGACACGCTATCATCTTTGGGCCCCTTCTCCTCACACACTTTGTTGATTCCCTCTCGTGGTGAGCACTAGCAAAAGAAGGAGTGCAAGGCAGGAACAGGAACAGTAAGGGGCAAGATAAAATGTGAAAAGAGGGAAAAGATGAGCAGATAAAAAAAGACAAGAAAAATGTGCGAGTGGACCAAAGCAAGCACCGTCTTCCTCCATGGTGTCTTTCATCCTCGCAAATGGTGGCCATTGTGACTTGTTTGATGGAGGGTCTCTCAGACATCCGCAGCACTCTGGCATACGAAAACGCGCTGAGTGAGCTACTTTCCGATAGAATGATGGCGAGGGTGGCAAGTGGTACGTGAGAGTTTTTTTAAGAGTTCAAAAGGCTCTTTATGAACAGATGCATGAGCTGTTGCAAAAAACCAACTCTTGGGTGATATATGATTGATCACAGCAACAGGGAAGAATGCAGTTCGACCGTTGAATCATCTCTCGCTTGAGGATGATGGCAAGGCGATTTTGCTCTTGATCTTAAAATATGCTGCAAGTGGATGGCGGTGGACTGGCTATCACATTTTTCTTTCTCTGCTATCACAGACCCCACCTGCTACGCTCCGGCCCGAGTTGGGGGACAAAAAAGAAAAGAAAAGAGAGTAAAGTCTAAATGCGAGCAGGGTCCAGGGCAGTTAGGAAAGGGGGGCTGGGGCAATCAAGTACGAAAAAGCTACCACGAAAAGGCACCCCCAAACACACAGACCTAACCGGCCATTCCGTCTGTTTGTGTCGGCTTGGTTCTCTCTTCGGGCATCGAGGGCCTGGACTCACGTCCTGGCCCTTTCCTCTCAGGCTTCTCTTCTTTTCTCTTCAAACATTTATCACCAACTGCCCTAGCCATGCCGAATTCCTCTCCTCAATGTTCATCGTTTACGCCTTCAGAGACGGTTAATTGCCGTTTTTGGTCTTCATCTATCCTTCGCTCGACGCCGAGGACTCTCGGGCCTGTCGGTTCTTTTTCTCATCAAACCGTTCATGACTGTCCCTCAAATCTCCACCCACACGGGCTTGCGTGGAGGGCCAATCTTGCCATCCTCCACGAACGGCCCCTTTCCATCTCCGGCAGCGTCGTGCGAACCTTTCGAGGGGCATGTCCTTATGCCTAGCTCATCAGCGTAACTGCCCGCTATCAAAGCCCCTCTCTCGGGCACACACGCGTCGATTGTCTTTTGTCGTCCCGTTTTTACGAGCAAACACTGTACTCAGTACGTCGTTACACATATTATCTTGTATATTTTATGTTCCTCGTGCTCCTGGCATCATCCTTTCGGCGCGTGAAGGTCGTATTCCGTCTGGCAGCGTGGTGCATGTTTATTCGTATCGCATCTGCATTGGACGGTCTACTGCCCTTCCTTTGTCTACTTCTGTCAATCGTCGTCGTCCCTTTCGCCCCTCCTCCCCTCCTTCTGTACACAGTATATACAGTACTGACAGGTACCCATCTCTCTCTCTCGCCCGTGTCACGGATGGGCGACGCGGCATACTCATCCGCGGGGGGGTTGACTCGTCGATGACAGCGTGCATGTTCATAGGGTGTCTTTGATTCGCCCAGCTTCCCCATCATGATGCGTGCAGGCAAGGGGAACAACGTTGTTCACACCATCCTTTTTCCTGCCGTCTCTTCAATGCGGCCGCGTGCTGCATCGTTGTTGTTACCTTCCTCTTTTCCATTGTTCGAATGTGCAGTTTTCTTTCTCTTGCAGCCTTCCATCGTCTTTGTTGTCTGCAGCATGCAGCGCAGGATACATACGCCCATTGTTTCTTGATGGTAGGATACCGAACAACAAGGCAAAGTCGGCAGCCATTTCTTCAGCCAGGCCGTCCTGTATTTTGATCGAACAAAAGCACTCGTAGGAAAGGCTTGAAATTGTCTTGGCAGACTTTGCCTCCTTTGCAGAACAAGCCACGATTTGCTTTCGCAACATTAATACGACGTACTGGGCACAAGCGATGTCGTATTGCCTGGCATCCTACCATTGAGGAAGGTTGTTTTCACAAGTCAACAGCGTTAAAAAGCAAACAGGCTCAAGTCCGTGTGCACTCCTTACTCCGTACCCCGTAAGATTTTTGTCGGCTTTTTTTCTTTTCTTTCAGCTTTCTTTTCCAAGGCAGCTTTCTTTTCCACGGCGTGTCGCTTGCCTTTCAGTTTGTCGTATGCGAGATCGATTGGTTGAAAATGACCTGTTAAGAGTGAGCGAGAGCAAATGTCACGACTTGCTTTCTTTTCAAAGTCGTCACGGCTCCTTTTGTCTTGCTCAAAGTGAAGTACGAGCTTGTATACTTTTGCCCGCATACGTCGTACTTGGAGCGTTGTAGTCGCCTGCAGGACCTTTTCTTCTTTCTTGCCGACACGGAACCAAAAAGCGACAGCAAACGGAGAGCTGACCAAGGCCGGATCTGTGAAAACCTGAATGACAGAGGCAAAAATAGAGCATCCTACTAAAAAAGGGCGAAATGCTCAGAGCACACACCGGAAAATAGAAATTAAAGACTGCGACGATGACGGCACAGCATGCACTGTTTTTAACGGAGCCGGACGACAGGGCATTACGGCCCCCCAAAAGCACACTCCTACCCAACATGCTGGGATGGTTCCATTTGGCTGCAAGAATAATGAAAGGCATCATTAGAGTAGTTGGAAAGGATCAGCAAAACGTACAGAGTACACCGTGAGCCGAATACTGTGTATTCGTGAGATCACAGGAACATAGTCATACGAGTACAATGGCAAGCGTGGTGACGCGCAAAGCGCTCATCGATGTTCAACGCAATGAACACTACGCTGTACAGCGCCATGCATATTCAAAGCCAAAACACTGCCTGACAGCAAGCACATGCTGTGTTCTGTGCTTTCGTATGCTGGTATTACGCAGCAGCAGCAGGGACTTTTTTGGACCAGGGGTGACAATGCGATGTACTTTGGCGGCCTCTTGAAACAAAACGCAGACTCTTATTCGCGCTCGTTTCCTACACAGTACTCCGTATGGCGTACGACGTACGACGTGTGGTCTTTTTATTTATTTATTCATCTCAAATACCGTATGTTGGTGCTTGGACGAAATGCCCGCACAACCATAAAAATGTGTCGAGCCACGAGACGGAAAGGGGGCAGGGGAGGGGGCTAGAATGGCGGCACAGTCTTTCTTTACGCGGGCAAAGTTGTCGTAGCAGATTTGCTTTTTTTGACGTTCCGTGCGCATTTTCCCTTTTCACTTTGCCTTGGACTGTGGCGATTGTGTGTTGGGTTGGTGTGTGATGAGTGTGTGATGAAATTGCAAACAATACCCGTCTGTCGCGTGGCGAGCGGGCTGTTGGCTTCTTTTCTGGCTGTTGGCTGTTGGCTGTTGGCTGTTGGGTGGGCAGGTTTGGGATGTCAATGGGGGCGAGGAAAGAAGAAAAGAAAAATCAAAAAGAAGCAAATTCAATACAGCCCTTTCGAAGCATTTTTGTGCCTCAACTTGGATAATGTCTCATGGTTATTGGCGCCCAACGGACCTGCTTACAACTGTAAGATGCTAAGATGCAGAGCCAACAGGGCAATACTGGTAGTTTTTGTAACGGGCAACGGGAGGTCTTGTCATTGACACAAGCCAATTCGCGTGTCTGCAACCGCATCGTTCGAGAATGTGGTTTTGCGGTTCAGCAACGGGTGGTTTTTCGTATATTTCTCCTAATGTTGTTGTGTCACGTCTTCAGCTTCAGCTTCAGCTCCAAGGACACAGCACGTTGCAAATGCAACGCTTTGTGTGCCGCCTCCTAAAATAGAGTGAGCGAACCAAGGTAACAGAAAGCCTAAGCAACAACGGCCATCATCAAAGCATCATGTTATCGTAACACTGCACGGGCACCAAGCATGACCTTGTTCTGTTTTCCCGTGTGTTCTACACAAGACACAAGGGACGACAGACAAATGCAGGTGAAGGAAGGCGAATATTAACTCTTGATTTTGTGAAAGAGAGCTGCTGTAAAACATTCTGGTTCTGCGCTGTTTTGAGTTTAAAGCACAAAAGTACACCCGCACTGTACAAAACGTGAAAGGTACTTTACACTTGCACTTAAGCCTGCACAGAGTCGTATTTACGCATAGATCAAGTTGTGCACAGGAGCACTGGCTCACCCGGGAGTTTGTTTCTTTTCTCCTGTGTTTCTCCTCTCTTTTTCTCTCACATCCCGGCATCCCATCCTGGGTAACGCGAAGGGGAAGCAACGCGGGAACATCAGCCAGCACAAGGGTGGCACAGACACCGGACCTGTCTTTTCCACTGTTCCCCTGTGCTGTGGCCCTGTGAGTTTTTGTTTTCCTTTTCAAAATCCTTGTTGACCGCCTGCGTCTCCTTGCTCGGCCTCGTGTGCTGGATTAGGTCCAGCGCTGCTGCAGCCCCCTGCAATCTCTTTCTCTCCCTTTACTGCCTTTTCTTTTCTTTTTTCTTTTTTCTTTTTGCTATTCCTATTTTATCTTGACTCCAGCTGAGGGGATTTCGACACAGCACTCAAAAGGGTGAGAACTGCGGCCATATCTAACGCAAAAATAGAGAGCACAGGAGGAGAATTATTCGCAACGACATATGCAGCCCGTTCCCTAGCCACTCACAAACAAGCCTGGTTGTCTTTCAATATGTGTAGGCATGTGAAGTGCTTTGTTTCTTTCGATATTCATATGCTTTCTTTTGGCTTCACCTCTGCATGACGTCTAACCGAGTTCTCGGGTTCACCTCCATTTGCTCTGGCGGTGTAGATGTTTTGCTAATGAGTAGCTGGCTGTACTTTGCACTTTTTGTTTCCTCTAGACCACCCTTGATCCGAATCCTGTCGCTACGCGTACACGCCGCTTGAATGAATTCCAGACGCCACGATCCAAAGCGTCAGATGCATTGTATATTTAGTGTCAACAAGCGGAAGATTGCTTGTCCCAGTTGTGATTTGCATCGCTGCTTGCCACAGTGGAACTTTTGCATCCTTCGTTTTGTTGTTGTCGGTCCGTCGCTTACTTCGTATGTTGGGTTTTCTCTACTTTTCTCTTCTTTTCGTTATGCACTGAAAAAGTTCTGTGCAGCCTGGTCCCGACAGCTTGGGCGAAGGAAGGATGAGCCTAACGGGTCAGCTCTTGTCGGTGTGTGACCCACAGAGTAGCACAATTCGCCGCCTTTCACTAAAAAGCTGGACAAGTGAGAGCGCATCCCAGGGCAATGGGTCGGTGCATCATGCCTGGAAAAGGCCCCCAGAACTCTTACTCGGAGCCTCCAGCCTCCACAGGCTGTTCTTACCAGCAGGGCGGTGCACATGAGTACAGTGCACAGCTGGCGGTGAGATACCGTGCAAGCTACACACTGTCATTCGACAATTTGAAGCTCCGAAGCATTTGTTGACTGGCGGCAGATCACTTTAATCAATCAAATCAGCATCCAATGTGAAGAGGTTGCTCTAGGCTCACCAACACTGTGGCTCTGTGGCTTGCACTCTTAGTGCCCTCCTCAATATCTTGCTGTTCGACAATTCATTTCGTACCGTGCCGAGCGTGCTACTCGCCCTTCTCGAATGCCTTTTCCTTCTTCTGTTCGGGCATACAGCTTCCGGTAGAGGCCAACGATTAGTCCATTGGCAGGGAGTGATAGACCCTCATCCCAAATTCTTCCAGTGCCTCAAAAGGCCCCGTCCTTAATCCCGTAACAAATGGAGAACAGGTCCTGAAAGTGAAATGCGGAGTTGGGCAGGCTCGACGACGCGATGGATGATATCAAGCAGGCGGGCATGCAGGCTAGTCGTGCATCAGATGCACAGCGTGCAGCCTTGGTGCGTCAGTAGCGTTGGGATATGATGTCTCAAGAGTGCATGTGTACATGTACTGTGTACTTGGTATTTGCATTTTCTACTTTTCTGGCCTGTTGTTTGCGCTTGCTTGCGCACGCCAATTTGGAAGATGTACTCCGTAGTCCATCGCTATATCGGGATTCGGCCAGTACAACCAACACACTCCGTACGTGTATCTATGCTGCTAGCATAATCATATGATTGTCGTGTCGTGGAATGAACGGCATCGAGATGGTGATCCAGGAAAGAGCGTACATTGGATAACGGCCTAGACACATTACGGAGAATTTAGTTTGTACGACGTATATAAAATAAGAATAAAAAACGTACGATGTCTGGGGGCACATCGCGCCAGCGCCAGCCTTTTTCAACGCGCCGGCGTTTTCAATTGCTTTTCTCTGGGCGACTCGCTCACATTTGCTTTTTCTCTTTTTCCTGCCATGTCTCCCAATCCGCATCTTCCCTTCCTCCAGCCCTCGATTCTGCAACGGTTTTGGGGCAAGGTCCCCGCTGACGTCCGCCCAGAACGCGTGGTCAAAAGTTGACAGGTCAACTTCCTCACAACAGTCCAGGAGACAACAATTGGTGGAATGAGGGTGGTGCGGAGCCCACTGGGTGCATGCCAGGCGCTGTGGCAGGCCACTGCACTTCTGCATGCTTTGTTTGAGCCTTTCTGCCTTCCATCCCTTCTTTTGCTTTTTTTAAGGGTTAACACGCATTCCAGCGAGAGTGTCTCAGTCCCTTGGCTCTCGACGTGGCTTTGGGGGCCTTGACTGTTTTTTTTTTTGTTGGCTGGGCCAATGATCGCCCCTTTCTCTTTTCTCCCGGCTCTGACCTCCACCCAAGCCCCGGTTTCCACCCCCCTTTTCCCTTGCCAGCGTCACATCGTGACGCCCAGAACAGATAGAATGCCGTTCTGACCTTGGGAAAGTTGAGGAAATCAAGGACAAGGGGGTGAAAAAGAGATAAAATACGACGTACGCTCTCAAGTGATAAATTCGAAAACTAAAAAGGTCAATTGAGGTGGACGAGGATGACCGATTGCCATGTCACTTTTCAGTCCTTCTTTCACACGTCTGTTGCTATCCAGCATGACGGGATGTACTCCGTAGTGCTGCTGCTGTTTACATATATGAGAATGTGTTTTTGGGCTTCCCATGCTGTCGTTTTTCTGGCATTCTTTCTGGATGATGCCCCCTGCTGTTCCGATACCGTCCCATCATTTGCTTTCTTTTTCTTCGGCAGACTGTCGCTTTTCGGGCTGTAAAGTGGCCTTGATTTCGTGTCTGTGTTCGCAACAGGCATCATGGCGCAGCTTGACACGCCATTCGAGTTAATGTGAGCAGGCCATGTGTACGGAGTAGGTTAATCTCAATTGAAAACCCGCCAGCGTCGTCTGTTGTACGGAGTACACCGTGTGAGCATATCCGACAGACTTCACGATACGTCAATGACAGTTGTATCTTATGTCCTCTCGCGTAGACGGCAAACGCGGCTGTACCCAAAAAGGAACGACTGCCACCATTATCGCATTAGATGCAATATCGAGGTCGCCCAAGAGACATAGAAGCATAGCGACAAATGGAGAGAAGAATATGGAGGCTCGAGGTTCCAATGGCGGCGCGCAATGGTTCTCAGAAGGGTTGGTGCCCGCTTTGGCGCATCGTGGTTTTATTCCCCAGCGGTATCAGACAAAAAGAGAAAGAGACCGTAGCTTGCGTAGCCACTGAAAACACGACAAGACGACGTCCACTCTTTTCCGGAGCATAAAAAGGGGGCAAAATGGACCGCCATTTGTGGTCTTTCGCTCTCTTTTGCTGGGCTGCGCCCCTCTTTTATTCGTTTTGTGGGCCGGCCCGACCTGGGAAAAGCCCACTGCTCCAGCTGCGAAGCGAGGGTGCACCGCGCTATCGACCGGGAAGACCACTCTCGAGGAGGTGCTGGTGCTGGTGCTGGTGCTGGTGCTGCTGGTGCTGGCTCGTTTCCACTGGCCTCATCTTGCCAAGTGGAGCCCTGCCACTCGCCCGAAACAAACCAAACAGTACGAAGTACTGATATTTTCCTCCGTATGTATTGTGCCCGCACCGCTGGCCTGGACTGGCGAGACTGGCTTCCCGTCGTTGTGGGCGAACTATCGGCGGTTTCTCCCTTCCCTTCGCTGCCCCATCCTTATTTTCTGGAGTACGGGAAACTCTGTGCTGGGCTCACTGGTGTCCTTTTCTTTTCTTGGGTGCAGACCTGGGCTTTTCTGGGCGGGCGCCCCACCCCGCCGTTCCTCACTATTTTGTCTCCTCTTGTCTCCTCTTGACTGTTTTGTCTCTCTTCCCCTGTCCTGTTCGGTATTCGCTTGCACTCATCGTACCATTACAGTGTAAAAAAGCCCAAAAGGAAGAAGCTCCTGGCCAGGCCCTTGCCTCAGTATTCCACTGCCTGGTGATGACGCCCCTGATTCGGACCCATCAACGTGGATGCTTGATGTTGCCTTCACTACCGAGTGTGTCGGTTTATTCAATTATTGCTTTTTGGCACATTTCTGGCGGTGTCGTGTGGCGATTATTGGTTTTTATTTCTCGTCTGAGACGTCCCGAGAATATCATGACATTGGTTTCTTTTTGATCCTTCCAGTCAGCTTCTTTTAATGTTTTTTTCTTTCTTTCTTTTTCTTCTTCTTTCTGATGAGTCGTTTCCTTTTCTTCTTTCCTTTTTTCTCCTGTTCTCATGATTGAGTCCACACAACTCAAAGTCACAATTGTTAACTTTATGCTGTGCCCTGTAATATAAGCTCAGCTTACCGGCTAAAATTAGACCTTTCAAGGAAACAAAACACCTGATGAAATGTCGCTGAGAGAGCACATAAACTGTGCCTGAATTGTACGCGCGCGCCAATTGTGTGCTAGTTGCACGTCGGACGTCAATAGTTGTTCAACTGGAGACACTAAACTAGCTCACTACGCTGTCACTCCAGCCAGGTACGCTGAAGAGCCCTGTAAAATCGATTCTAGTTGCTCCAACGAAAGAGCAACAACCTGTGTTTCCCACCCCGTGCTGCGCTGTCCTTTGTGCTGTCTTGATCCCATACCGCGGATTTGGCGCAAGGCAAGGGAGAGACAGAAAGAAGGCACACCCAAAAGAGGAAAAAAAAGAGAGACAAAAGGAAAAAGAAAAAGGAACAAATCAAACGGCGCAGAATGGCGACGAGGTGGCCGAAATTTGCCCAATTGGGCTAGTGCGGTCTGCAACAACCGGGCTCCTGCTCCCAGAAACTCGCACCCGGGAAGAAGGAAAGAACGACCTGTTGCGCGCACGCTAACGCACAGAGCAGGCTCTCTAGTCGGGTCGCTCTTTCTTGTCTCGCACCGGGAGAATACCTGGAAGGTGGCTAGCATGCTGTTACCGTTTCCTGCCAAGTGGTCGGTCCACTGTGTTGGGCCTCACTGATTGCTTCTTGGCTCCCCAGACCCCGTATCTTGGTTCACTGAAGACAAGCGAAAGCCCCCAAATTGAGAGCCCGCCAGAATCTCCGTCGCATGTCGCAGCCGAGTCAGATTGTACCCGAGTCGCAAGATGCAGTACTTTGGAGTGCATCTTTCCATTTCGGCCAGCTTGCCCCCTCAGTAGAATCAATCTGAGCGTAAGATGGGTCGCGCCTTCCTCGAAACATTCTCAAAGCTCGCGAGAAACATGCTCTCGCAACACTCTCAACGTTCGAACGGCAGGCGCGCGCATGCAGGCATCGCAGCACCGTGTGCCCCCGCACCCAGGCACGGAGTACCTGGCGCACCCGGTCGCTCTTTCCCCTCGCTCCTCTCCCAGTGACACCAAACAAGGGACAGTGCCAGAGTGCCAAAAGCTAGAGCATCGAAAAAGCAGCTGTACATGTACTATTTACTCCGTACTTCTTTTACGTATTACCCCATCTGGACTAGCAGCCGACTATTTCCTCCTTTCGTTCTCCTCTTTTTCTCTTTCTACCCTCCGGAGTCTTTCTGCTCTGGTGCTGGGCCCGGTTTCCTGCACCCCATGCCCTGCACCTTCTTTTTTTGCCCGTCCTAGGGTTTGGGACGCCCCTTCCTTTCTCCTCTCTGCAGCGAAAGTGCAGCGCAGTTGCATCGTGCTTTCCCTGTTTCGTCTCGCTCTTTCCACACTCACACTCACGCTGCAGCTGGCACTGGTCGCTCTTCCTGCTCCTGCACATTGTGCCTTTTCTGTCCCTTCCATAATCGTCTGGTCGCCGCGCACGCATTGCGACTCTGCGCTGGACATCCCATCGCTCTTTCCTCGTCGCCTCTCTCCCTCACTCCGCCCACCCACATGCACCCACATACACCACACCCCCCTTCTCCGCTGCTCCTTCCCTTCTTTACCCTCCCACACGCGGCCCACCAAGCCCAGACTAACGTCCCTAACCTGCATTCTTTGGCCTTGCCGCCATCGACCCTTTCTTCTCCTCTTTTATGTCGTCGTCCCCAGCTCAACTTTGTCCCTTTCCCTCCTCTCTCACACTCACTCCGTTGGGCTATCGTCTCACGGATCGCCCTGTCGACAAACGACAACTGCCAGCCTCGGGTTTGTCGACGACAACGACGATTTCGACAATCACAACAAAGATACCCGCCTCGTCTTCTCTCATCTCTCGCCTTTTCATCTTTCTCCTTCGCCAAGTTTACATACCGAACGCGGCTCATTTGCACAACCGTCTACACCAGGGTTTGGACGACATCTGATTGCAATTTATTTGGACGGCATACGCGACTACGGCACGCCTAGAACCGATAGATATTGGCTAGGGAAAAGAACAGCATTGGACAACTGGTCTCTGCTCAATAATCATAGCTGATTACGGCCTATCGTATCCCATTCATTATCGAAAGGAAGGCTTTACGTCCCGAACGTGGAAGCAGCAGCCGAGTTTTGGAAATCGACTTTGTACGGCACACGGACCTCGTCGCTAATCACTCTTCCGTTCACCGTCACCGTTAATTTCTCACCAGCCTTCAAACATCAACGACTCTCGTTTCACGTCAATACGTTCTTTCTAGACAACGCCTCGACTTCGCTTCTGTCCGTCTTCGATTTTGTCTTGGCACATCGTCACATGCACCTCTGCGACTCTTAAATATTAATACCGTGCCGCTTTTGTTGTTCAACCTCTCCTCAAACCTCGAACGCAACAGCCACAGTCAACGCCCGCGAAACAGGATTGTCTTGCCAAAACCCCGAATTCAGTCTGGACGCTCCCGAAACCGAAACACCGGGACCGTTCTTTTTCCCTGTCTTTCATTTCCTCCTCGTTGGACGCCGCGTTGGACGTTGATTTCAACCTTTCCCCCCTTCGGCACAATTATCCAACGCGTTGTACCGGCTTTATTCGTCTCGTGTGGCTTTCCCAGGAAACTTAGCATCGGGTTCCCTAAATACCGGTTGGGCCCTGTTTTATTGCCAGAGCGCTTCCATCCGACATCGTTTAGCAACCCAGACTGCAGCCCCAATGACCAACTAAGCTTTACCGTCTCGACAACAGGTTTTGAATTCAGCCTGGATTCATCTGAACCATAATCTGATTCAATCGGAACAAACCACCGGAGAAACATACATCATACCTACGACCAACAACACGCACACCCTTTGCCCGCCATGAGCTCTCCGGCGCAGGGCGGCCCTTCGGTCGCCCCCAAGGAGAAAAAGGGCGGCGTGAGCAGCCGTGTGCTGACTCGCATGAAGACCATCATGAAGAAGGCCGAGAAGCGCATGTCGATTTCAGGCCCCAGCAAGCCCGGCCCCTCTGTTGCCAAGCCTGCGGCGGCGGCCGATCCTTCCCCCGCTGTTGTCGCAGAAGCAGCAGCTCCTGCTGCCGAACCCAAAACCGCACCGGTCGATAAAGGAAAGAAGGCCGCCGCTTCGTACCCCGATGCCACCAGAGTGCCCCTTCTGCAACTGCACGAAGAGCGCGCACGGAAACTTGGGGAGCGCTTCGGCCTCGAAATCAAGCCCAGCCAGTGGCACTCGACCGAGGGCGATGTGCTGCGTGTCAACAAACCCATTCGCATGCGTGTCCGCCGCATTTGCCACCAGTGCAATACCGACTTCGGCGCCGCCAAGGAGTGCACCCAATGCAAGCATGTCCGTTGCAAATTGTGCACGCGCAGCCCGCCAAAGCGCACCGAGGCCGAGAAGCAGGCCTCCCGCGAGCGTCGCGCGGCATTTCTCAAGGAGCAGAAGGAGAACGCACCCATCATTGCAGACTGGGACTGGTCGAACAAGCCACTCCAGCTTACGAAGCCGTCACGGACCGGCGGCCAGGATCTTGTCTACAAGAAGCCGCGCCAGCGTCTCCGCCGCAACTGCTGTCAATGCCAGAAGCTCTTTGTGTCGGGCAACAAGACCTGTCCAGGATGCAGCCACGCCCGTTGTACCGACTGTCCAAGAGACCCGTATGTCACCACTCCTGATATCTTTTACTTTATTTTTCTTTTCACATGATCGCATACTAACAAACTGCAGGGCCAAGAAGGACAAGTATCCATACGGCTACCCCGGTGACGAGTTTGGCACCCGCTCCACCCCACGCTACCGCTGCCACCAATGCAAGACACGATACCCGGCCAACTCTGCCGAGGGGACGGAGTGCGCCAAGTGCGCACACCCTCGTTGTGCTGATTGTCCTCGTCTGAAACCACAGCGTGTCGAACCCGAACCCGACCCGGAGATATTGAAGGTGATAGAAGCCCGACTTTCCAAAATGAAAATAGGTTGATGCAAGGAACCATTACTTTACTTTTTTCCACCTACCTACTCTCCGACGTTTACGCACCTCACGACCAGCGCATATTATCGTTTTTCGTTTTTATATTCTTTTCTGGCTTCTTCATTTATTTTAAAAACCATCTACTTCGCTCAACTCATCATTTTTACACAACCAAGATTTATATCACGCCATCCATACGATTTAAAAAAGGCTGCAACACGACTTGACGACTTCCAATCGTTATTTTTTGTCGTTTGGTGCGTCTTTCTTCTCTGTGCAAGACAGCGGAGAAGAGACACCACGGATTCGGCATATTTTTGCCATGTCTGGGGTTACTGTTGGTAGCGAGCGTTTTGCAGCGATGTTGTCGGAGGATACCTTTATAGTTTACTTATCTCTCTGAGTCTGTCTCATCATTCATCTCAATATTATCATGCCATGTTTCTTCATACATAAATTTGTCCATGCTGGCATCTTATTATGTCCCGTGAAACTACTGCTCGATCTTAAAGGTAACAAAGTGTTTTACATTGACCCAGGCCCCATGTCTTCCACCCCTCCCATAGATCATAGCTCACCGGCTGAGCTTGTGCATCGCATTGTTCAATGCTGCTCCCGCTATGCAAAAATGGGTTGACGAAATGTGTCACGTCTTGATCAGCAAGCTTAACTTTTGAAAGCTTATTACGACCAGGGGTGCAACCTTCGGACCGCCTCTATCATAGGCAATCATTCCCATGTCGCACGAGCGACGAAACGCGATGTGACTCGCAATTTGAGTGATGTGGGAGGAAACATCCATAGGCTATAGCATAGGCTGGCTGAGAAGCCTTTTTTACATTACAGAATTTCGGGCATAATCTGAAGAGATATTTCATAACAACTGATTTCTTTTCTTCGAGCACCATACCGCAGTCCGTCGTGCTCGCAACCATTTCCTTTTTCTCTTCACAACTCCCCTCACCGCCAACTACACCAATCTCATCGTGACACGGGAGCCTGTGCAACTTCCCCGCCATGTTTCGAAGGCTGTGTCCCGGAGCATGGTGCAACATCTTTTTTAAAAAATAAGTACCAAATCGAGAAAGGATTTGACCGAACCAGCCGGACGGGAACACTGGGTCTGGACGGTGTGTAAAATTTGGCAGGTAAACAGGTAAAATCGAACAAGAGACAGACAGAGACAGGGCCACAGGTGTACATAAGAACATGGGCCGACAGTAATTGATAGAACGTCAAGAAATTAACAAAAAAGGGCGGTGACTGGGATCTGATATGAAACAGCCGGATCCGAACCATGCACAATGCAAATGGCAACAGACAACGAGAGTACCAAGGCTCTGATCCTAGAGCAAAAACAGGAGACGGTCTGAAAAGAAACAAGGGAATGATCAAAAAATCAAGATCAAAAGCCACCAATGTTTGATTGATCTAAGAAACAGTACAAGATCTGTACCAAATGTTACATCGTATACCCGAGGACTCCAAGCTCAGCGTTACCGTTACAAGATTTTAAACCAGACAAAAGACACATTGGCTTCCACCTCATAAACTAATACTCCTCAGTTACGTTGGCAATGGGCGGCAGAGGCACACTCATGGCTTGCCCAATCGTCGCCGCCCGGTTCGCCCGCTGACCCTGGTACATGAAGCCACCCACTTGCTGCCGCCGGTTCAGTGCCGATGACATCATGCTAGAATCGTCACCGCCCACAGGACCGGTCGACTGCTGTTGGGCCACGCGCTGCAAAAACTCGGCGTTCTGCAGGTTGGCCGCCAGGCGTGTCGACGCGTAGAAGCGGCCGTGCACTTCGTTCTCGTTGCGGCGGCTCTGGTGCTCGCGGAGCTGCCAGTACCACGTGAGCCCTGAGCCGGTCGCCTGCGAGGCATGGTTGCGCTCGGCCAGCTCTTCGGCAAAGACGGGCTCGGAGGGAAGGATCTGGCCCGTAGGACCATACACAGGCTGCGGCTGTGGGGGCAGGCCAGGACCCGTGACGGCGAGGCGGTAGATGTCACCGATAAAATACAAGTCGGAGTTGTCGCGAACAATGAGAGTCACGCGCATGATCTCGACAGTGACGTTACCGTTGCCCTCGGCGGCTGCTCCTGCCACCGGCTTCACGTCGACGCGCAGGGCATCTCCGAGTACGACTTGCTCAGCACCAAGGAACACGCCACCAAAGAACTGTTGCGTGGGCGAGGTCTTTTGCATCGGGTTGAACAGGGAAAAGCACGCATTGATCTGGTTGGCCGAGGACTTGGATGCTTCGAGGGCCAGGATGGCTGTATCGTATTGGCCCGGCTTTGGTGGCTGCTGCTGTTGCTGCTGTTGCTGCTGCAGCTGCTGTGCCTCCCAGGCCAGCCTCTGCCAGTCGATCTGGTCGTAGAAGGAGCCCTGTAGCCCCTCCCGCATGCCGGGGACACTGAACGACAAGAAAGGCCGCAGGGCGCTCGTGTCAATGGTAATCTCGGGCGGGTGGAGGCCGGGGATACCCAAGGGTGCCACGCGAGCTGTACCCGACGGTCCAGGAATAATGGACGGCGGCGGTTCTGTGCTAGCGATGCTTGGAAGAGTTTGAAGCACAATGCCCAGACGCCAGGCGCCGCGTGATTGTTGTGTAAAGTGCTGGTACCAAACCAGCTCCCAGGGACGGAAGAGGGCAGAGCCGCCATTTTCTGGAGGCGGAAGAACAGCAGGCTGGGCGGCGACCGTGGCTGCTGGGGCGACAGATGGTGGCGGAACAGGCGTCACGGACGTTGTTGTAGCAGGTTTTGCGGCATTTGGAGCAGGAGCATCAGCCGAAGTTCCCAAAGGAATGACGGGGACTGGCACGGGCGTCACAGTCGGTGCGCGTGGAGACGGTTTGACAGCCTGTGCTGCCGGGGCTGTCGTCGTCGTAGTAGCAGAAGCAGTGGCAGCAGCAGTGGCAGCAGAAGCTGTTGCAGCCGACGTGGCAGCCGCCGCCGCCGCCGCCGCCGCTTCGCTGACCATCCGCACACACAGCCGGCACGAGCAATCGGCACGCTCCTTGGAGTCGCTAAACAGCCACAGAACGTGCAGGGCCAGCTCGGCAGGGCTGCGGAAAGCGGCCAACGGTCCCAGCGGATGACCAAAGACGAGCGGCATATCGCGATCTTTGGTTTTACCTGGCCGGACGTGCAACGAGTAGCCCGAGGGAAAGCGCACGAGGTAGTTTGTCGAGTCTGTGGTCGAAGACGACGGCGACGAACTGGCGCCCAGATTATACTTGATGGCCTTGCCTAGCTTTACCGTCCACGACCGCATAAACTCGTCGTTGTCGTCGAGGGCGTCGCCGACGGGCTGTGCAGAGCGGCTGGCGTCGTTGATCTGCTGTGTTGAGAAGCCAACACCGTCAGAGCGGGCAGTCATGATTTCGCGGTAGGTCTGGACGGGATGGCTGCTGCTGCCACCATCGCTGGTTGTCGAAGATGCAGATGTGGCCGACGCTCTTGACTTGGCTCCTGTGGCCGATGAGGATGATGCCGATTTGGCCATGGGGGCTGAGCCCAGGGCCGTCCCTTTTGTTGCCGGCCGGCCGACTGCCCCCTTGGTCGTGGGTTTTGATGACATGATGTGATGGGGGTGTGGAAATGTGAGAAATGTGAAAAATGTGAAAAATGGGCGGGAGATGAGATGGATGTCAAAAATGGAGATGAGAGGAGAAGGAGAATGCAGCTGGGTGGGCCGCCTAGGCCGCCCTTTTCAGAAGAGAAGCTTGAAACCGTCCGTAGGCGGCTTCACTGATCGGCCTAGAGCTGATGTGGACCGGTTTGAGGCTCAAGGGCACTCTGTCACCCGCTTTGTCGACGCCGCGTCGCGATAAAGTTGACGCGATGAAGCTTCACAGTGTGGGCAAGGAAGCTATTGGTGGGTGGCGGCGAGACGCGAGAGGGCTAGTAGAGCTGCACGTGAGGGCAATGAGTCCAGGAGCACCAAGTGTGATGATTTTATGTTTCGTCGTTTGCGGCTCGCGGTGCTGCTGTGCGTTGTGATGTTGGTGGCTTTCTTTCAATGAAGCAAGATGTTGGTCCAAAAACAGACAGGTGCGAAAATGTATGGGCCAATCAGATGCTTAGTCATCAGAACGCCAGCTCACCACCAAATACTCCGTAGCCACGACCTCAATACAATTGCATTCAGTTGGCCGGTTGGAAGAGGATATAAGACAATTGTTGGACTCTCCGTAGATTTATACACTATTGTAGTTTGTCAATCGTCTTATCGTCTAGTTCTGACTGACAGAATCGAGGTATTGTGTGCAATTGCATAGTGATATCGTAGTCAAAAAGAGAAGCTTACAGGCCGTAAAGTGAAGAAAACATGATAAAAAGGAGCCATCAAAAGATAAAAACAAAAAGACGACAGTCATTCGCCTAGGTATTGTGGCTTCCCCTTCCCATACGCCCCAAAACATGTGTGCAAAACTTATAAACAGTAGAAAGACAAGAAGAAAAACCGCTCGCTCTGATTCTCACTTCCTCACGGCTCCTCATCGACTTCACCAGAGAAAATGTCCTCCACACCCGACCACGTCCCCTTGGCCCGCTCCTCCCAGTAGCCATCCTTGCCGCCCTTGAGCCGCCACACTTCGTCGCCGTCGGGTCCGGTGGCCACCTTGACAAACCACCGCGGCTTGTGCTGCTCGCCGCGTTCCTCAAGCTGCCGGCGGCGGGTCCGCTGGGCTTCCTCGAGCTTCACCTTCCACTCCTCGGCCTCGTCGTACTTGCCGTTCTCGGCCAGGCGCTGATCAGGCCGCAGGCGGCAATCGGTGGGTGCAAGCTTGTCCTTTTCGAGCGGTGTGATTTCATTGAGCGAGGCAGCAAATTGGGTGAGACCATAGACGCGGGTGGCGTCGTCGACGAGGGCACCGACACGCCAGATTTCGAGTCCGCCAGCCTTGTTGCGCGGGTCCACGACTCTCAGGCTCGTCGTCCAGTTGCCCGTCAGGGCCAGGCCCGTGTGGACCCCTGCAGCGTCGTACGTCTCGATCTGGACATCCTCGCTGCGGCCACCAAACATGCCCTTGGAGCGGAATTCGACGGCAGCACGCGCACCTGTCGTGTCGTTAACGACGTTCATCGTGCCGACAGGCTCGACGTACTTTTCGCCCATGACGACGTTTCTCAAGAAAACAGTGGCCAGGGTCCACGAGTAGTGCTCCTCACCACCACCGGGCAGGCGCAGGACGACACGGACGCGGCCCTCGGTGATAATCTCGGCACTCTTGCCCCAGAACTTTTGCGACGGCGCGGCGGCCTGGGCAAACGACCACGAGGGAGCATCGGCCTGGATGGCGATACGTACAGGGCGGTGGCTGACCTTTTCGACCAGGACACGCATGCCGCCGCCAGGCAGCTCGCGCTCTGTGCGCAGCAGCTCAAACGTCTCGCCAAGCAGCGGATTAAATGGTTTGCGGATGGCGCGCTCCTTGGCGCGGCCTCCCGAAAACTGCGACACGGCAAAAGCAGCGACGTACAGTAGACGCTCTTCGGGCCGCGACTTGGAAGCAGCGTCGTTGAGCAGCTGGGCATACTCAACCTGCTCGGCAATACGCTGCAGTAGAGATGTCGGCTCGTTGGCGGAGGCGGGCATGGAAATGGTGGACAGGTCTTTGCCGACGTTCTTGCGCACAAAGGCAATCAGACTCGGTGGAAGCACAGTCGATGGCGGGATTGTCTTGCGGCGCTGAACGGCTTCAGTCAAAGGCAAGGGTGCGAGCGACTTGGGTTTGGGCGGGAATAGGTTCTTGCCGTCACTGCCGGCACCGGAGCCCTCACCCAGACCCGTGTAATCCTCACCCTCGTCGACCGAAGAGACGGACGAGTCGTCGCCGTCGGTGCCGTCGGTGCCGTGGGCAGAAGCGTGCTCTTCATCCATCTCGGAGCCTGGTGTGTCCTCGGTCTCGCTGTGGTTGTCGATGCGTAGCAGCTGGGAGCGGTCGGCGGGTGTGGAGCCCTCGGCGGCATCAAAGAACTCGTCGGTCGTCGAGGTGGAGTCGTAGCTGTTTCGGGGCGCGGCGATGCTGGCGGCGACCGCCGATGTGGTGCGGCGGTGCTTGCTGTTGGAGAGCAACTTGGTAAACTCGCTCACAACCGAGTCCAAATCGCCCAGCAGTGCCTGGCAGTGGTCCTCCATGCTGCGGCCTTCATGCTTGTGGCCGTGCTTGGCGCCCGAGGTGCTGTTTGCGGCAGCGATACTTGAGGCCGTTCCCGGTACAGGCACTGCGAGCGAAGACGCAACGGATGCGCGAAAGTTTTGCGGGGCAAGTGGCGAGGCCGATGACCGCCGCCGCCAGAACGGCCTACGCTCTGCTGCACCCGTGCCGGAGGGTGTCGCCTGCTGCGAGGACAGATAGTCGTCGGGTTCTTCGGAGACGGGCGGGGTATTCGGGGACAGGAAGTGCTGCTTTTGTGAGTGTGCTGGTGGCTGGTGGCCCGCAGCGGCCATGTCCTTGACAAGGCGCCGGAGAGCGTCTCGCGTACCGACAACACGGCTGACGAGGGCCTCGACCTGCTGCCACTCACGCGTCTCCTCCTGGTACATGATCTTGGGGGCCACGACAGCCGGTGGTGCACCACTACCACCAAGAAGATTTTGGGAAGATGCAGCTCCACCGGGCGAGCCCTGACCGCGGGCAATGCGGCTGGCCTTTTCCAGTGCGCGTGCCCACTCGGTAAACTCCTTGTCGTTGGACGCCTTGAGATGCCACACCTCGGCGCCCGAGTCAATGGTGATTTCGCGTCGCCGTTCATCGGCGGCAATGGCTGCCAAACTAAGTGGGATGGCACCACGCAGTGCTGAGGAGTTGCGATTGTGGTAATAGGAGAATGTGCAGGTGGCGTAGTCGAGTGAGAAGAAGCGGCGTGCGTAGCCCTGGCCCTTCTTGCGGCGGCGTTTCATCAGAGTGCCGACATGGTGATTGGCCGAGGAGCCAGACGAGGCGGTCGAAAGGCCGGGACGGACAGTACTGCTGCCGCTTCCACCTCCTCCACCACTACCGCCGCCGGCGCTTACACTGCCGCGACCCCCCGTCGCGCCCTCTCCTGGTGTCGATACTGCTGACGAAACACCAGCAGCGCCGCCCGCTGCAGCTCCTGTACCGTTAATCGCAAGGTGGCTGCTGAGGCTGTCGATGGACGGGGTCGGGATGGCGCCGAGACGTGGGCTGTTGTTCTTGCCCAGGCTCGACCGGCTGGTGCTGGCGGCCGGGCCGGCCTGGAGGTTGGGCAAGTCGCGTGCGCCCTGGGGTGGTGCGCCGATAGGGTAGGTCAAAAGAACGAAAGTAGCGTTCTTGGAGGTTTGCCGCGAGAAAGTGTTGTCAAAGACAAGGCCGAACATGCCGCCGTTGCCGGCCTGAACGTCATAGGTGCCCATAGAGACCTTGTCGGCGTCGCATTTCCCGTGCCAGCTGACGAGTTTGAAGCCCTTTTTGCGCAGCTGTTCGGGGGCGGTGCCGGCGTCCTTTTTGTTAAAGAGGCTCGGCTTGGCGTTGGTATCAGAGGAGGCGCCATCGGGGAGGCTGTCATCGGGGTCGGACTGGAAGGTGGTGAGATTTGTGGCGCCGGTGCCGGGGTGTTTGACGATGCCGAAGTTTCTGAAGAGGAAAGGAGAAGGTTAGCGGGCACGAAAGGAGAGAGGCTTTGTGGTAAAAAATGGCATGGACTCACATGGACTTCTTATGTGGCTGGACGCTCCAGGAGATGGTGTGACCCTCGTCTACCTTGACCCAACGCACGATATAAGACTGCCGAGAAATAAGGCATGTGTTAGCAGCTTGGAAAGAGGGAAGAGGGGTCGTTCATTCTCTCTCTTTTTGCGAGTGACGTGCGCCGTACCTTGCTGTGAATCTCGAGCTGCTCAATACCGGCCATGGTGTCGGAGAGAGGAGAGAGCGATTGCCGTAGAGGCTGTAGATAGAAGGGGAGGGGGGGGGGGGGGGGGGGCGTGAAAAAGCGCGGGTGGGGGATCCAAAAAGGAGGGGTAGTGACGATG
>JADHKS010000015.1:495714-744931 GCA_019925295.1 Sporothrix pseudoabietina | reverse complement strand
TTCCCCCCTCCTCCATGACTCGCTAATGTTGGAAATACCTTTTTGGGCACTTGACCCTAATGCATGTTAGGTCATGATGGCGGCTTTATTGCATGCGAAACTGCCCTGGAAAATAAAGACCGCCCCTAGATTAAATACATTTAAATACTGTGAATCATGTCGTCACGGCGCTCAAACTTTAGTATTCTCCATTGAAAGTTTTTCAGTTTCGAACGTTCCCGGAAAATGGATATCATATGAGATTGTCATTTCGTTACTGTCTTTATGTACACATTCTATCGTATCATACAAATCACTTGCCAATTCCAACCTCGCATCTATGGCCACAACCAGTTACCAGCCCGCCGCTCGGCTGAGATGTGAATGTTGTCACCATCATCTTCGGCATTCCCAGCCGTGTTGCTCTTTTGTCCGTCTGCAGGTGCCGGGGCAGAGCTTGTCCTGTTTCCGGCCGACTTGGTCACTGCTGTAGGAGAGCGAGTGGCCGCTGCCATGCTCACATCTGCCATCGGCGTGTCCTTGGCGGACGAAGGGTTGGCCGTGTTGCTGTTCGTCCGGCTCATGTTTGCATTGCTGTTGCTGTTGCTGTTGCTGTTGCTCGTTGCATTATTGCTTCCATTGCTAGTCGCCGTCGTCTGTCCCGCAGACAGATCACCCAGCCCGCCGTGCATCAGCAAGTTCTCGAAAAAGGCAAAGTCGACTCCCTGGAGAGTCCAGTCATCGGCGGATCCACCGACACCCGTGCTGCTGCCATCTGTAGCAACACTAGATGGCATAAAGGTGCCACTGGGAGTGGTTGACGAGATGGTTGGTGTGTTGTTGTTATTGTTGTCGGCCACGTTGGTGTAGAACGCGTAGTTGCTGGCCTGTGGGTCACCGTTAGGCAAGAACAGCAGAGGCTGGTTCGCAGCCGTACCAAGAGGGCCGGCACTGGACCAGCTTGGCACCATGGCAAGACCCGTCAGAGGATTGACGACGGGTGTCTCCCCCGCCGCGTAGTTGGGATATGTGGCGATCAGGTCTGGGGTGAAGGTAGGGTTGCCGGCAACGGCAGGCAGAAATGACTCCAATGAGCTGAGCGTAGGGCCATTTTGAAGGTAGGGTGACTGCTGTTGTTGCTGTTGCATCTGGAGTTGCTGCTGGAGCTGTTGTTGTTGCTGTTGTTGGCGCTCTTGCTGTTGTCTCTCTTGCTCTTGCCTTTGCTGCTCCTGTTCCTGTTGCTGTTGCTGTTCATGCATTTCCTTCTGCAGCTGCTCTTCTTGCCTCTGCTGGCTTTCCTTGGCCTGATTATGGGTGTTGGGTCCGCCAATCACACAGTCAATACCATTGCCCGGCTTAGTCGTGCCATTGGCCCTGCCGCCGGGACTGTTGTTCCTGGCTTCTGGCGACAAGACAAGAGAACACTCACTGCCGTTCACGCGCAGGATACCCTCCTTGTTGATGCGGATGGTGCCCATGAAGGGCACCCACACATGCAGGTCGTCGGGTGCCTCGTTGGCACGGGCCCGGAGTGTATCCTGTGCGTCCTGACAACCCAGAGACGCCGCCACAGCAAGCGAGGCATCAAGCTCAACGTCGAGCATGCGCCGCAGGAAAGCTGCGCTCTTGGTCGACAGAGCGTCGTCCTCGTTCAGACAAGCCATCTCGTCCATGCTCCCAAGGACACGCTCCATCATCCCACGGTCACTCAGACGCTGATGGGCCAAGAAATCATTGGCCACCATTTGGTTTTGCTGCTGCTCGTTGCGGTGACTGTCGAGATGGGCTAGACATAGGGTCATGCTGGCCAATAAGGCAAAGAAGTCGATGCAGCGGCAGAAAACGGTGACCTGCCTGAAGCTGCGCAGGGACAGAAAGCGGGTCAAAACTTCACGGCTGGCACTGACACAGGTGATCTTACTGTAGGCGTACTTGTCAACACTGCCAGCACTGCCAGCACTGCCAGCACTGCCACCAAATGCCATCTTGTTTCCGTTTCCGCCTCCAATTGCATTTGCATTTGCATTCGTATTTGCATTCGTATTTGCATTCGTATTTGCATTTCCAGCATTATAGGAAGCAGCATTGCTGACAGCGGCGGCGACGGCAGAGTTGCTTTCCTGCATATTGAATCCCGGTGGTACGGAGGTGGGGATCCTGTCGCCAGAGCCACGGAGCAAATGTGCCGTAGACCGGCCCATGGTGGTAGCTGCAACGGCCTCATCAGGGACAGCGCCTGATGCCGACGAGTTAGCCGCTTCTGCAGCAACAGCTGCATTTTCTTCTGCTACTGCCATGGCCGCCGACCTGTCCGTTGTGCCCGTGCCTCGGCGTAGCATATACGGCAGGTGCAGCTGGGTCAGCAGGTGGTAGTGGAACAGCTGGTCGACCAGCCGTTTGGTCTGCATGAAGACGGCCGTGCCATCGCCTTCCCACTCGTTAATCTGAGGCGTCAACCACCACTGTGCAGGCATGCTGCGGGAGGCACGCTGTAGGGCCAAGTCGATGGCCTGCGTGGACAGCACATTAGTGACGTCGCTGTAGCCGTCATCTACTTCGCAGGCATTCATTCCACCACATCCCTTTCCCTCATCATCCTCACCACGCCAGGCCTCGTTACGTTCAATGATACGGCCGGCAATGACAGCATGACCTTCTTCGATGCGGCGCAAGTCTTTGTAGAGAGAGATGAACGCAGCAATGCCGGCCTCGTCACCTTCAAGACTGGCCGGGATGGGTGGCGGCGGGATGTCAATCTTTTTCTGGGCGCCGTTATAAGACAGACTCTTGAGTGCGCCCTTGCCGTAGGACGGGTGGAGGACGGCCAGGTCGCCGGGCGCACCCTGGGGTAGACCGAGCATAAGAGACAGGTACCGGTCCGCATAGACAATACGGAACCACAGGCACTGCGGTACGATGGGCTGCTGCGTACCCGGGTCAATGGACTTGATCGTGGCGGCAGGGAAGCCTCGCTGCAAACCCATCAACTGGCCCATCGTCATGGCACGGCGGAAGGCCAGCCAAGCTCGTCTTAGATTGCCCTGGTTGGACTGGATGGCACCCTGCATCACCAGACACTGCACACCTTCGAGTGAACCGATCAAGCTGTCGTTGCCAGTAACCACAGTATTGGTAGCGCAGACAGCCCGCTGCATGATCTCACGATGGGGCACCTTGAGCTTGCGCAAAGCAGGGTCGAACTGTGGGTGCAGGTGTTGCAGGTAAAAGGCGAGCGTCAGCAGCTTCTGGGCAACCAATACAAGATGTGAGCCAAGGGGAGGCAGAAACAAGACGGCGCTGGCAGATTCTCGGCTAACAGGCGGTGTCTGGGCATCAAGCGCAGCTGAGAAGGGCGTGTAGACAAGAACCTTGTGGAGGCCGGACCGTACAGGTGTAGACAAGGCATCCAAGATTAATGCAAGATCATCGGGTGATGGCCAAGCGGCAGCGAGGGTATTGTAGCGACGCACATACTCATCATGCATATGGTTCGCAACCTGGATGGCGTGTGTTGCGGCATTGGGAGAATCTGAGTTGGAACTGTTTTGGGCAGGGATGCCGGCAATCGTTTGTGTCGACGATGCGCCTTTTCGACCCCCGGTTTTTGACGTGCTGTTGGTGGACTGTAAATCTCCCTCGGCACCTTCTGTGGCGTCAGCATCTGATCCAGCGGCGCCGGCAACGCGAGTGGCTGTTGTGCTTGCCGTCGACGCTGGCGTAGCTGGGCCAGTAATCTTGGGTGGCATGGTTCCCGGTTGCTCTTCCTCGCCCATGACAGTTCCTCGTTCATGGCCAAACCAAGTTGTGTATGTCGTCGGTCTGGACCGTTGTTCTTCGGCGTCTGTCGGTGTCGTAATGCCGGTGCAGCTGACGGCAAGACATCCCTCGCGCATGGTGATCATTGTTTCGGGTGGTGGGATGTTGCTGATGCCGTGGCGTTGGGCTGCTGGCGGCTCATGTCTTTGTGGGCCAATACTGTCTGGCCCTCCTTGTTCTTCTCCATCAAAATCGTCTTCTGCAGGTCGCCGACGGTGCCTTGCTGATAAAGGTGATGCTGCTGATGTAACGGTCGATGTTGTGGATGGCGGGCCAGAGCTGGGACCACGACCTGTGCTGCTCTTGAGAGCTTGGTATTGCTGATGTTGCTGTGCATGTTGCTGTGCCTGTTGCTGCTGGTTCTTGACAAGCATCTCCACCAAAGCCTCCATACGGCCCAAACGATCGTCGACAAGCCGGCTGTGGTTGGCAGCTGCTGACAGCGCAGTCGTCTCAGGCAGGTCCTGGCTCACACAGGGTGTGCCTCGGCGGCGACATCCATCACAGACGAGGCCAGCAAAGGCCTCGGCATCGCCGATCTCGTCTGGGTCGAGGGGTGTGCCATCGGGTGCTGAAAAAGTGCAGCGGATTTTCTTGCGCTTGCAGGCCCAGCAGCTGTGTGTTCCCTTGCGAATCTTGCGGCGCTTGGTGGTGTGCGTTGCTGGTGGTGAGCCGGTGTTGTTTGTTGTTTGAGGAGGTGGTGAGCTTGTGGCCGATATCGAGGCTGATGCGGAGCCGGCGACAGCAAGGCTCTTTCCTGCTCCGAGACCAGCAGCGGCTGTGGCCGAGCTATGCTCGGAGGAAAGAGCGCGTCGCGGAGGCATTGTGAAAAGGGAAGGAGGTCAAGCGACGTTAAGCAGGGAAGGCACGATGGATGTCAGAGCAGAGACGAGGCTGAGTGTCTGTGGCTAGTGGACTGTGATGCGGCAACCCGGAGAAAATAGAGTACCACAGGTCCCGTGTTCTGTATGTTTTGCTCCGTGCAATTGAGTATCTCTCCGGAGATGAGAGTGAGGGTTCATGAATTTCGTCCAGCCATGCGTGTTTCTTCGGCGGAACGACGATGGCCATAAAAGACGAGTGAGGTACAAAGAGAAAGAAGAGAAAAATGGAAAATCAATCGTAAACCTGCAAACTAGAATAGAACTGGACCAAAGTAGAGTAAAAAGAGAGTAAAAACACCAATACGACGTATAGAGGGCATAACGGTCCCAGAGGATCTATTGAAATGGCGACACACTTACACGCCCTACAGACGGCCAGAGCCAAAGCGTAAGCGTTGCGTGAGAGGATCGCTCCTTCCGCCGAGCGCGGCGGAACAAAGGGGGTCTTCCTACCATAACTGGTAATCAGAATGGAGAAACGGACAGTCATCAACCCGATTCTTTGTCATCTGTGCCTGCTGTTCTTGGGGTGTGGGTTGGTGGGGATCGCGCTGGGGAGGAGCCGCCCCCAAATAGCCCCAATTAGCGTGCCGTCAAACGCCGTACCAAAAGACCCCAACCTTAATTTTTGGGGTGTTCGTGGGTATCTCCTTCCTCTTCAAAACCGAACTACGACGTACTAGAATAGAAAAATCCAAAACTGTCAACGTCTTGAAAACGGAAAACGGTGAAAGGATCTTGCCTACTTAGTATTAATGCTTGCCACCCCTTCTGGCGTTTTCATTGACAGTCCCGAGATGCAATTGCTTCGTGGATATGCGAATGGCCTAGCCCTAGCCCATATCAAAGATTTTTATCCCACACAGACACACCGTCTGAAACGGACATTGACAGAAGCCAAGCCCCAATCTTTCCTCGTGGTTGCTTTATTGCTACTTCAAGGGTATGGCTGCTTTGTAGTATTTGTACGTCACCCATGAAGTATCTTGGGATTTCTTGTCACGTCTACCTAAAATGTCTGTTTACAGCACTGAGAACCATATGATTGCCGGCTGTCAGACGGCTTGACCACCGCACATAGCGTTTGTCCGCGGCCCGAAAACCTGTTTAAAAAGATTCAAAATAAACGGCGCATTGCGCCCGTCACGCCAATGTCAATCTTGACGAGGCAAAGATCATGAGATGTAGTAAGATGGAGACACGAGGTCTGTGTTATGCGTTATGCTTCGCGAATTTTTGTGCCTTCCCGTCTCTCATTTTCTCTCTTGGACAAGGCTGGCGTCGGTGCGTGGCTCGCGACGTGCAAGACAATTGCAGAACACGAAATCACGTGGGCATGTTTACACCGCTTTACAGTGTCGTAATCGTACCTCCGTGAAACACGGCGGTCGGATGCTACCAAGAAGCATAAAGGCCATGTGCTTCCAATGTAAAAAGAAATAAACGTAAATAACATGTTTGTTGCAGCATTTCCATATACAGCTTCCGAGCACGGCCTGGCACCGGGTGGAGGTCAAGGCCGATTATGTGCTCGTCAACGTACGTTTCTTGCCTCTGCTGACAAGTCAGTCGGGCCAACATTATCAAATGCTAAGTCATGATGCTGTATCCCGGAGACATATCGTGCCAAGGGCTGCCATGATAAGTGTATCAATGTGAAAACGGTGGTTCTTTGGTGTAGAATGATTGACGACGGACCTTTCAATACCGGCAGATATATGTCAAATATTCTTAGGCTCTGTCGTGATACACTGCATGGTGCATTGTTATACGTGGTGTTGTGCTTTGACTTGGCGAAAATACTGGCAGCAAAGACACATTGAGTTGTTTGCGTGGGCGGTAGCCATAGGCTACCCCATACAAGATGACACGGGAGAATGTAAACCATCAAACTGAGTGTCGAAGATATCCAAGCGGACCATTCTTCAAATGTTAGAAAAAAGTATGTCTTGCCATCAACCATCGACAGCAGCAGTTGGCTACGAAAGTCTTGTGATGAACCATGCCTCGCACTGCAGGCACACGATAGTTGTAGGACAATGGCGTGCCTTTGCTGGGGCCCTACCACCACGGCCCCGGATTTTCTGTATTCTGACAGGTTCTGACGGCCGTCTTGGGTCTGCCGTCTCTTGGCCATAGTAGTCGCCACTGATGCTTATCTCCGGCCAGGTTTCGCCTGGTCGGAACTGTAAATTCGAGTCCAACCTCGGTTCTGGCAGACGCAGCTCTTGTTCTATATGCGATTGTTCATGAGCACATTGGTTTTCGACGAAAGGAACACGGCGTGTGTATGTATGCTGGATTTATAGTGCGGTGTTACCGCTGTGGTGCCGTATTTGCCTCCGTGGGCTGTGTTGACAGTTCTAGATAGTCGAACTTATGTACTCGTGCTCAGGCAGATTGCTTGTAATATGGCTCATGTTGTGTATTGTCATAGACCAGATACTTGCCGCAGCGTGGAACCGGTCTGTTCGACTCCAATGTTCTCAAAACACTTTGATCGACATATATCACCCAATTGGGCCACGATCACAGAGAGCTCAACCTCGAAGGAGTCTTTAGTAAGGAGGGGAGTCAGCAATGAGCACAGACTAGTGAAAATTTCGAGGAAAACAGCAAGCAGATGTAAGCGGAAATGGGCGTGAGATTGAATCATTCCGTCGTGGTGTTGTGGCTTAATTGTAGAGCGATGCGGTACTTTGCCCAGCAAAATGCGGTCCGTTTATGCCTTTTCCCTTACTGAATTTTGCGGCCGGGTTCGCTCTCGCTCATATTCGCCCTCTTTCTCTTTCTGTCTTTGACCTCTCACGTTGTCTCTCTTCCAAATCCCGTCTCTTTTTTCTTCTTTTTTCTTCTTTTTTCTTCTTTTTTCTTCTTCACTCTCCCGCGTCCATCCTGACGGAGTCGGTTGCTACTCTGCCGGCTCCTGGCATGCAACAGTGTTCCGTTTTTTGTGCATTTTCCTTTGCTACGTGTACCGTTTTCTGCATTCTTCTTATCTAAGCACATGCTTTTGATCGTCTGATACGTGGATGGGTTGCAGCATGCAGCCAAATGATGTTGGAAAGCCTCCGCCGTGGTCGGCGGACCGTTGTTAGTGCCTATGTCTCGCCTAGCTTCCAGCACATCTTTATCAGTCCTTCCTCAGACAAGCCCCTTGCCTTCAGCCGTGCCACGGACCTAACGCGCCTTGCGTGGGCCTGTAACATCTAATCTCCAGTAGCTCACACGTAAGCCAAACTCCAGCTTAACTCCACCCTCCATCTTTCCATTTTTGCACGGTTTTCCCTACGGCTTTGTTTGTTTTTTCTCCGTCCCGCGAAACCTAGATCCCATCTGTGCGGCTTAGCCTCACACTCTAAAGTTTTATGTGCCGGGAGGCTGCATACTGGGACGTTGGACTCCGTCTTGATATTCTCGCCCATTCTTTTCTTTTCTACCCGTTTCTCGTTTTTCTGACAAACGCCCCTACAGTTTCAGAGCCAAAAGGCACGCCTTCTCAGTCATACGCGTTCCAACATCTTTCCTTTCCCTGTTTTCCTTTTGGGTCACTTCCATTGCCTGACCCTTTTAATTCTAGTTTTTCTGGACCCATTCTGATTCCTGGCTCTGCCCTGTGTACGAGGACCCGGCGGCCTGCCCGCGCTGTCGGCGGAGGTACTGGTGAGACCTAAGAAAAACAAGTAAAACACAGGAAACTGGCCAATTGTCACGACCAATTGACATAAGCCATTGCCAACAAACTCGTATATTTACTTTCCAGTCCACAATAACGCCAGTCGTCATAGACCCTTGTTTCTTTGTTTTTCACGAGGGAAAACGGTAGCACGGAATGAACGAGAATAACCAGGGGTAGCACAACGCAAGTGAGAAAGATAGAAAGATGAATAAAAAATAAAAAAAGGAAAGAAAAGAGAAGAAAGTAGACGAGATCCACTATAAGACCCCGTTTGTCTGCAATACCGAAAAAAAACCCAGTGTGTATATAATAAGAGCAGTATGCAAGCCACCAAGCGTGCTTGTTCTTATCTCATGTCTTTTTCTTTCCTTCTTCATTCCTCTCTTTAAGCATCCCGATAGATCAAATAGTCTGCTGGCCATAGTGCTTGTCTATACATAACTCATCCTTGACATTTGTTTGTCACAACACAAGCTATCATCAACAACAATAATCGACTTCCACCAACAACCATCCGACACTATGAGTGGCGACAGCTCCCGCGTGCCGACGCTGGCTGGCACTCTGACCGACCAGGAAAACACGACCACCATCAACAACCACCTCGACGCCAACAAGGAGGACCAGGTTGGCGGTGAGACTACCGACTACGATGAGAAGAAGGACGCCGCTGGTGATGCCACAAGCATCGACATCGAGAAGACTGAGGCCAATGCCGCAGCCGCTCCTGCCGCCGGCACCAATGCCGACGGTGTGGCGGTTGACGAGAATGGCGATGCCTACCCAACAGGCAGCAAGCTTATCTTCATTGTTGTTTCCCTTGTCCTGACCACTCTGCTTGTTGCTATGGACATGACGATTGTGGCCACGGAGATCCCCAAGATCACTGACGAATTCCATGGTCTCGACAAGGTCTCCTGGTACGGCGCCGCGTACTTTATGTGCGTTGGTGGCTCCCAGTCTACATGGGGCAAGATGTTCAAGTACTTCCCGCTCAAGACTACCTTTATCGTGGCCCTGGTTCTGTTCGAGGCCGGCAGTGCTCTGTGTGGTGCGTCGCCCAACGCTACCGCGCTCATTGTTGGCCGTGCCATCGCTGGTCTGAGCGCCTCTGGTCTCGTGTCCGGTGCCTACATTATCGTCGGTTTCTCTGCTCCCCCGTCGACGCGTCCTCTCTTGACCAGTATCACGGGTGCCGCCTATGGTATTTCTTCGATTATTGCCCCGCTCATTGGCGGTGCCTTTGCCGACCACGTTACCTGGCGTTGGGCTTTCTACATCAACCTGCCCGTCGGCGCCGTCTCCGGTCTTCTGTTTGTCATTTTCTTCAAGACCCCAACTGCTTCGCGTCCCAAGGCTGCCACGGCCATGGAGAAGATCTGGCACATTGACCCGCTTGGTGCTGCCCTGCTCATGGGCGCTATCATCTGCTTCATCCTGGGTCTCCAGTGGGGCGGCCAGACCAAGGCTTGGTCCAGCGGCAGCGTCATCGGTGTCCTCGTGGCCTTTGGTGTCATCCTCATCATCTTTGCCGGCTGGCAGATCTTCCAGGGTGAGCGTGCCATGATGACCCCTCGCCTTATGCGCCAGCGCTCCGTGTGGGTGTCGGCGCTCTTCTCGTTCAACTTTGCTGGTGGTTATTTTGTGGTTGTGTACTTCCTGCCCGTCTACTTCCAAAGTATCGATGGTGTCAGCCCTACCGCTTCGGGTGTTCGCAACCTGCCCATCATCATCGCTGTTACTATTGCCACGATCTCGTCGGGTATCCTGATGGCCAAGACTGGTCGTGTTGCCGCCATGATGACTATTGGTGGTGTCCTGGCCACCATTGGCTCGGGCCTTCTCTACACTCTCAAGGTGGGCAGCAGCACGGGCCACTGGATCGGCTTCCAGGTCCTGGCTGGTCTCGGCTATGGCTTCTCCTTCCAGCTGCCCATCGTCTACGCGCAGAGCATGACCACTGCCGAAGACATGGCTACCACGACTGCTATTGTTCTCTGCTTCCAGACTATCGGTGGTGCCTTTTACGACTCGGCCGCCCAGTCTGCCTTTGTCAACACCATTATCCGCCGCCTGGCGGTCCTTGTTCCCGACCTGGACCCTACCGTCGTCATCAACACAGGCAACACGCAGCTGCGCACAGTCTTTGCCGGTGCCGACCTGAACGGCGTGCTCGAGTCGTACAGCCGCGGCATCCAGATTGCCCTCAGTCTGTCCATTGTCGGTGCTGGTACTGCCACTCTTATCGGCATGGCCTCCAGCTGGAGACGCATTGGCCACAACCCCGACGCCCTGGGCGGTGCTGCTTAAGTGCATACCCCATTTTCTAGGCAAGAATCGGATGGCCATAGATAGCGTCTACTTATACTCCGTACAGCCATGGCCATCCAGTACCCATCCCGGCCCACTTTCACTATACCCTTCATCTTCTCCTCCATATACTCTAGACAGGCACCCTGCCTCGGTTACTTTTTGGCCTATATCATCTTTTCCCCCGTTCACATTATCAAAGCATTGTTGATTTTCACTATTTATCATTGTTCGGCTTCATTTTGATTTTCGGTTCCATGGAACTTTTCACTTTGTATTAATTTTGTGCTTTTCTTCTAGAATGGTTTTCTGTTTCTATTATATCTACCGTATTATATCTACAGTTGACAAAATAGACTTTCTTGACGACGAAAAGCAACGCTCTCTCTGACTCCTCGCCTCAATTTTGGTTATGAAAAAGAATGTAAGTGTAAAAATGTACGACGTAGTTGCAAGAACAACACGCGAGTATATGGTATAAAGTGTATGTTCGCTTAGAAGAGGTTACCCTTGGACTGGGTACCGTTCTCCTCCTCAACCTTCCGGAGGTTGATGTTGCGCCACAGCAGCACACTAAAGACAGTGGGGACCATGAAGACGGCACCAGCAATCACCATCTTGTGCATGACACTGGCATAGGCCTCGATGATGGCGTTGCGGATAGGGCTGCCCATAGGGTAGCTTAGCTGCACAACGATCGAGTCGTAAATCGCCAAGGTTATGTTCTTGGAGTCGTCGGGAAGGGCATTGTACATGGCCTTGGGCAGCTCGTTGGTCCAGAGAGCACCGGCAATGGTCTCACCGATGGAGGCACCAATGGAGCCAAACAGGCCGTAGATGGCAAGAACAACAGCGACTTCCTGGTGAGTAACAGGGGCCATGACGGCCATCTGCGAACACAGCGACAGGAAACCAGAACCGAAACCGTTGAGAAGCTGACCGCAAACGAGAAGACCCGTGGAGGTATCCGGGTGACGGAATTTGATCAACAGACCAGTACCAATAAGCATAAAGGGCAGGCCAATGGCGCCAATGTACTTGTAGTTGCCAGTGTAGCGGGCGGCCATGCCGATAAAGGGCGACAGGAAAGAGGCACCGAGCGAGAAGGCGTTGAGAATATAGCCGGCAGTGGTGATGGACTGGTTGTTGGCAACCTGCAGGTACGAGCCGTAGTAAGTATCCCAGCAGAAGATGGAGGTGAACATGAAGCCGTAGACAAGCGAACCACCCAGAATGGTGCGGTCGGTCAGGTGGTTCCAGGGCAGGAACTGGACGGGGGCGAACATCTTTTCCCAGGCAGCAAAGAGACCCAGGCAGACACCGCCAACAATAAACATGGCGATAATGTAACCCGTCTTCCAGCCGTCGGGGGCCGACGTGGCGAGCGAGAACGGCAACAGAATCAGCGAGAAACCGGCCGAGGACAGCAAGATACCCATGACATCAAACTGCACAACGTAGTACTTGGTCGACTCCCAGAAGGTGCGGTTGGACTCCTTGACCGGGTACACACCGAGGCGCTTGGCCTTTTGCGACTGCAGGATGAACACAATGAGAACGGGCACGGAGAAGCCGACCAGGATAATGGCCCACGAGCCAAACGCCCAACGGAAGTTGAGGTGGTCGTAGTAGAGCTGCGAGATCTTGGAGCCGGCAAAGACGGTGGCAATCGTGGGCGTCTTGTTGAAACCGAAAATGACCAGACGGTTCTTGAGCGTCGTCATATCGGCGACAACAACGTTCAGAATGTACAGTAGGCCCAGGTAGCCGACCCAGTACAGAGTCTGGGCGGCAGCGTAGGTCTCGACATTCTTGCAGGCGGCCTTCATGATCTGGCCCACCGTCAGAAGCAGCAGCATAAAGCAGAAACCCTCAACACGACCCCGGACGTCGATAATCTTGGCGATGGTAAGCGAAGAGACACCGCCAATAATGGTAGAGACGATGCCGATAGTCGCGAGCAGACCGTGGGCGTCAAACTCGGAGGTGACGTAGGCCGACAGGTTGCCCTGGATGCTGGACTGCATGGCAAGAATGAAGTTCATAAGGTAGATCCTGCGTTTGTTAGTAGCCAAATGAAACATCAAAACATCACAAGATGCTGTAACCGTTGCCTCCGCAAGGTCCCGACTTACAGAATGAACATCACAATAACCGTGCGCCGGGACCAAACCTGTGTAATGGCCTCGACCTGCCGCACACCATCCTGCTTGAAGGTCGACTCGTTGTCACTCGCGCCCTTCTCGTCGGAGACATTGAGGTCCAGGGCGGCCTCGGTGTCGACCTGGGCGACCGACTTCTCGGCATCCGTGCCCACGGCGGGGTGTTGGTTGACTTCGGAGACAGACATTGTTGTTTTCTGTCCAGACTTTGTTGTGACAAAAAAAAGGGCAAAGACAGTATAAACAAAGGATAATGAGAAGAGGGAAAGGAACGGCTGAAGAAGTCAATATTGTAGAAGTTGAACTTCGCTTGCTTATCTCTTCTCTTTTATTCAATCCCAAGAACAGATCGGCAACGCAGGTCAGATTATATACAAGTCGGGGTCTACCGCGCCAAGGCGTCAAGACAAGCAGAAACCTTTGTTGACTAGGGACGTCTCGTTCTCGAATATGCAAAGTACAAAGTACGGAGTACACACACACACACACACACGAGCACATAGAGTGATGGAGTACGCTTATGAATTATGAGTAGTGTCTGGTTGCCCCACAAGGTCCCACGACTTTGGAGATGGAGAGTGGAGATGGCCCTGGCCTTCTCTCACGGGTAGACCCCTGTCAGAAAGCGATGGACGGTCGGCTGTCTGGACTCTTGCGACGCGGTAAGGTGTGCCAATTGCAAATTTACGTGGTATTGTTACTGTAGGTGGGAGAGATGATGCGTACCCAGTACGGAGTACTGAGTAGAAAACCCGACAAGATCAGATAAAAACAGAAAACAGCACAGAAAAAGAAAATCCAAGACGATAATTTAACGGAGCCACAAGACAGACTCAAGACGACGTCGGAGCTTCTGCGACGTGTAGAATGAGTATCGAGAGTGTCTGCATCGTCCAAGTGTCCATTCGGAATCCGTTTGGCAACCGAATTTGGCTATGTCGAGAAATTTCTTAACGGGAATCACGTTTTCCTGCAAAATTTTACGTTGTTTTGACGTCGTTTTTCGACATCTTGTCATGTTTTGCAGTAACTTGTCGTTCCGCGCCGTCTTTTTCTTCGCGTGTTTCTCCATCTTGGCGGGTCTGGGTGGGGGTTCCTTAATGGTTCTTGAGGGTTCTGGGCGTTAGAAAAGTCACATGGCGATAGGGTTCAGATAGCATACCACGTTTTTCTGGTCTTTTTACCTTTTTTCTGGATTTCCCATCTTTTTGCTCTGATCTGCTTCCCCTTCTTCTCTCGTTTTCTCACCAAAATAAGCACTCCCCATGCTCTCTGCTGCTCTTTTCCCTCTTTTTCCTCTTTTTTTTATGGTCTGTCCCACAATAACCGGAGATGGGCGGGCAACCCACAGGCGCGGTTGTCTTGAAAGTGGACTGCAACTGCAAGAAGTGGACGCCAACTGGTTGCAGTGGTCCGGTGTGGAACTGAACTTGACTGAGTCGGCGCCAAATACTACCCAAGCGTAGCCGATCCGACGTTTATTTTGTTCCATCGTCCTTTAGTGAACTTGTCTGCTGCAATTGGCCCTTGTGCCTCACTGAGTTGAACAGGTGCGGTTCCTTTGGCTCCTCTAGTTCTTTTCTTGCAAAGTGGGGAATCTGATAACTTTACTCCATCTGATAAAAAATTCTCATGCCCTTGGCGGGACTTTGATCTGATCTGATTTTCTGTTTTTCGCTACTCAACTTTCGTTTTGTCATGCTTTGTCTGAATTTTATTGTCTACTGTTAGGAGAATGCCAAGTTTCAGCTTCGGCAAGTGGCGACCACGCTGGCTGGAGGAATCAATAATCACTCGCCAGTCGTGTGGATGTTGATTTGTTTTTTTCTGGCCCCTGACAGCTTTTTTTTGCGTGCATTCCACCTGCATCCCACTCTTTATGAGCGCTATATCGTAAGATACTATAGTATTGAGTACTGTGTAAATTTCCCTATGGTTATCAATCTTATCTGGGTCCGTGGTATCCCCATCTGGACAAGGGCAATCCCACACCCGATCCAAAACTAGGAAAAGAGGCGCCTGCAGCTGCAGACCGATGATCCGATGCCAAACACCTGCAAGCACCCTCCTTCTTAGAGCTATTCTCTGATCTGTAAGGGACGGGTCCTGAGGCAGTGAAAGAAGTAAGAAACGGCCACGAAGGAATAAAGGAATAATACAAGAGCACGAAAAGCAGCCCAGAAAAAAAAAGAGACGTCACCCATCGAGCGCCTCCGGTGCCGGCTAAAAGGGTCACAACGCCAAGCGGGTCCTAGTGTTTACGCTTGCAGAAGAGAGTATGGAAGTGGTGTGGATGTCGTTGGAGTGCTCCAGGGATGTTGACGAAGACGATTTCGTTTTGTGCCCCATCTCCCCATTATGGCCCATGTTGTGTAGTCCGAAAACCTTTTCCTTCCTTTGTCCTTCGTTGCTTTTTTGCAGCTGCCATCGTCCTAGCAGTGGCTAAGTTAGCTAACACACATCGAAACATACTTCGTCGCCCCCCCATTTTTCGGCATTTTATTTTCTTTGCTTTTCATTCGCACTTGCGGACCGCACAGCCTGCGCCGAGTTATGCCCATTGCATGCTAGACGGTCCTGACGAGCCTGGGCGGACGTTCCCAAGATGGTATGGCTTGCGACAGAAAAGTAGGTACGGCCAGCTTGTTTTATTTTATTTTAATTCATAGCCCTTTTTCTTAACCTTTCCGTAGATGGACTGACTACGTTATTCGTATTTTCCCCTCGATTTGGCCGGGTCCATTTTTTGCGGCTGCCGAGAACGAACTACAGGGCTTATCGGAAGTCGAAGTTGTTTTGATTCCAAAGAGCCACAAGTGGGCGAGTTGTGCACAGCTGTGTTGTGTGGACTCTCTTGCTTCGTATGCGGCAATTTCCTCTTCGGTAAAGCCAATACGTACAACAGCTGGTCCCAGTACACGCCACTGGAAACAGTCAGGCTTCTGCAAGTCGATATACACCGAAGCGCGAGGAGGATATGCATCTTTTGTATCATCTAGAACACGCAACGAACACGCGTCGAACGACGACGGTCAATAATCTAGACTGGTGGGTACAGCCGTGGGGATGAGGACCATGTGGTTATCCGTTGATTCGGAGCAACTTGTCGAAAATACGGCCGGCATAGCAAAGTAACATGGTCTATGCTCCTGTCTGTGTACTTACTGTCGTTTTCCCACAATGTTGTTTGGAAGGAGTCGATTAACATGACAGAGCGACATGAGGGCGGATGGAGATGGAGCGATATGCTAACGACATGGGAGGATCACAGGCGCGAAATAAACCTCAAAAACAAATCAAATGCAAAAACAATGCAGCACTTAGTGGCAAATCCTAAGCCACGGGCTAAATACCAAGACAAGGCCACACGGAGAACAACCTTGCTAGACGAAACGGCAGGCAAGCCAAGATGTCCAAGACATCCAGATGTTAATGGAAAGTAAAAACAGGACAGAAGAGAAAAGAATAGAAAGATCAAAAGAAACATTGATAAATAGATAAATAAATAATAATAATAAGAGACCCCATACCATAATATCCACATAATCCTTTGCCGTCTCATCGTAGCAGGGCCAAAAAGCACAAGGATGCAGCAAGACCAAAGTGGCGAGGATGCAGGTTCGATGTTGACGATGAGCAAGATAATTTTTGTGTCTCATTGTCTCCTTCCGCATCGGAGCGTGAAAAAAAAACAAGCATGACTTTGCATTCCGTAACGAAGTGAACTCGAAGAAGCGAGAGTGCTCGCATGTGTCAAAAGTCTTACACGCGGAGCATGGTCAAATGCCCAAAAAAGGACAGGGTCAAGGACATCTTGGAATCTGTCGTCCGTCTGTCCGACTCGGGGAAAATGTCTCTTTGCTATCTGACTATTTGCTATCTGACTACTCCGTATTTGCTTGATCTAATCTAATCACTCTCCACTAGGACAACTGTCGATCTGTCGCCTCCTTGTAGCCCAGCAGGCATACGTTTGTTTTACACCTCCTCGACTTGCTCGACACCTCCTGCGTGTGCCTCTTTTCCCTCAGTCTCCAAGCCGTGCACACCGACAGCCGTCACGCCAGCCGCGTGTGCCGTCTCGTACCGCCGACGAGCCGCTCGTGCCCACACCGGCGCACCTGCGTCGAACAGCAAGTCCATATCCTCGAGCGTCACACCTTTGGTCTCGGGTACCAAGAAGTACGTGAAGAAGAAACCGACGACAATGCATGCCGCATAAAACAGGTAGGTGCCGTATTTAATGGTGTTTACCATGTACGGCAAGCTGTACACGACGACAAACTGGCCCAGATACTGCGTGCTCGTCGGGAACATCATGGCAAAGCTGCGGATGCGCGTGGGGAAGACCTCGGCAGCGAAGATCCACGGAATGGATGTCCAGCTAGCGCTGTTGGCAATGATATAAATATAGATCATGGCCAGCGCAGCTTGACCTCCCGAACTACCGCCGCCGACTTGAGCTGTCGCCGGGTCATTGCCAACAATTTTGGCAAAGGCGCCGACATAGAACATGCAGATGGCCATGACGACAGCGCCGATGAGCATAGGCGGACGACGGCCGAAGCGGTCGACAATAAAAAAAGAGAACAGAATACTGCTGACCATTTTGACGATACCATAGACACCTGTCGCCAGCAAAGCGACTTCCGTCGTCGAGTAGCCGAGCTCCTTAAAAATAATGGGGCTGAAATAGTTCACGGCATTGATGCCTGTGAGCTGTTGCAGCATCATGAGTGAGACAGAGAGCAGGACACGGTTGCGAACGCCTGAGGCACTGAGCTCGCGCCAGAGTTGGCGGTGTTCACGGAGGGCCCCTGTGGGGCGACGGCAACGGGCCGCGGAAGACGGCCCCACATTTCCCGCACCCGTATTCGTACCCGTCCCGCTGAGATCGACGTCGAGCTCCTGCTCAATTAAGATGCTGGCTTGTGCCTCAGCAAGTTCGGACTGCACAAGAGGGTGGTCTTCGGGCAGGTTGCGCACCCAGGCGAGTGCCTTGCGTGCTTCGGCGGTGCGGCCCTTGGTGAGAAGCCAGCGTGGCGACTCAATCATAAAGGGGATGCTGATAATACACAGCACCGAAGGGATGAATTGAATGGCAAATGGAATGCGCCATTGTGCACTGCTGTTCTTGCCCGGCAGGTTGCGAACGACGCCATAGTTGACCCAGAAGCCGATGACCAAGAAGACCTGGACCATAATTTCGAAGATGGCAACGAGTCGACCGCGGATAGCGTTCGGTGCGAACTCGGCAATATAAATGGGCAAAACAAGCATGGCACTTCCGACAGCAAGGCCTGTCAATGCACGGCCAGTATAGAGCAAGGCGACATGGGGGAACAACTCCAGGATGCTGCCGACGACCATAGTGGTCATAGCAGCCATCAGAGCAAATTTGCGGCCGATGCCCAGGAATGCACCGGCAAAATAGCCTAATATGGCGCCGAAGAATGCGCCGGCCTGGAAGGTGGTTACAATATTGGACTTGAGGCCGGCGAGTGCCTTGGCCGACTCGGCAGTATCAAGACCGAATGCGTGTTGGAAGGACGGTAGGGCGAGTGTGCCGCCGATGAAACCGCTATCATATCCATAACAAGCAGCGGCCTAGGCGTGTCAGTAATTATTGAAGTCGAGTTGGTGGAGCGAGTGCACCTACCCAAGATGCAGCGAAGGTCAAGACATAGGGCCGCCAGCCAAAGACCTCCCTGGGCAGGCCGCTGCTTTCAGGGACAGCAAGGGGGTTCGTAAGGTACTTCATTGCGAGTGATGATAATGGAGTTCAATGGTATCAAGATACAATGGTACAAAGAAGAAGATGGGATGGGACGAGCGACGATCTTTGGCGAGGACCGCCTTCTACTTATAGCGATGCAGGTGAGTGCAACAAGTAGAGTCGCCCGGGGGCCCCCATGGGGTATGCGTGTGGTCTAGTCGAAAAGGGATGGGGAATGGAGATAAGAAGGATAGGAAAGAGAATGAGAATGGGGGAAACCCGAGTCAGACGCGCAAACCCTCCATCATAACCTACGGATGTCTGGGCATCACAGAATGGGAACTAGAAAATATAACGAGGAGCAGACGTTGTTTCACCGGAGTCAGTCTTCCACAGAGTGTCTTTCCCCGGACTGTGTACGGAAAACTGGCATCCAAAAACGCCGCTAGCGTCGGCTGTCAGCGGCGCGTGGGCAGGGGAAATGAGGGGAAGCTGTCTGGGGTAGGCCCACGCCGTCGGGAACCCGTCGGAAAGCCGATGGCTGTCAGATGAAGCAGGAGTATGCATTGAAGACGCCGACTCGGGCCGTAACATGAAAGGCATAGCAGAAGCTCCGAGAACGGATCAGGCTACAGAGGGAACATGATTATCCTAACCAGTCATCGGACCTACATGCTCTGTATATAACGCGACGCGGATTTCTTGGCTTCTTGTGTGTTTGTTTTCGCCGAGTAGATTATCCCACATCCCTTTTCACAAATTCAACTAAAGCAGAGTCACATCAACAGCCATTATTTTGCTCGTCGACATCTTCCTTCCTACCTTCAACTCTATAGCGACCTCTACCACCGCATACACATACAATGGGCTCCGTCGGTGCAAACGGTGCTCCCGGGCCTATGTCCGCCTGCACTCGCCTTCGCCAGATGCTGGCCCAGCCCGACGAGATCGTCTCGGCCGTCGGTGTCTATGACGGTATCTCTGCCCGTCTTGCGCTCAACGAGGGCTTCAAGTGCCTTTATATGACCGGTGCCGGTACGGCCGCTTCGGTCCTGGGCATGCCTGACCTCGGTATCACCAACATGACGGATATGGCCACTAATGCGGGCATGATTGCCGGCCTGGATCCTACAGTCCCCCTCATTGCCGATGCCGATACAGGCTTTGGCGAGTCGCTGGCCGTCTCACGGACTGTCCGGGCCTATATGCAGGCCGGTGTTGCCGCCATGCACCTCGAAGACCAGCCGCTGAACAAGCGCTGCGGTCACCTGGGCAGCAAGGAGCTGGTGGCCGAGGACGTTTACTTCCGGCGACTTCGTGCGGCTGTCGCTACGCGTGACCAGCTGCGTGCCCAGACGGGCCAGGACATTATAATTATTGCCCGCACAGACAGTCTGCAGGCACTGGGCTACGATGCGGCTGTGGACCGTCTGCGGAAGGCCGGCGAGGCCGGTGCAGAAGTTCTCTTCTTGGAGGGTATCGTGACAAGGGAGCAGTTGGAGAACATCTGCCGTGACCTCAAGGACACGGGCTTGCCTGTTCTGTTGAACATGGTTTCGGGTGGTGTCACCCCAGAAGTCAGCATTGCTGAAGCCAACAAGCTGGGTTTCAAGATTATCATCTTCCCAACGGCTGTGCTGAGTGTGGTTATGGAGGCAGCACAGGCACAGCTCAAGCACTTGAAAGAGACGGGCCTGCAAAAGATTCCCGAGTCAGGCAAACACCAGGGACCCAAGCTGTTGTTCCAGGCGATGGGCATGGACGAGCGTGTTGAGTTTGATCGCAAGGTGGGCGGGCAGTCGTACACACAAGGTGTTTAGTGGAGACAGATAGAGGTGTGAATATATTTCGTGTACAGTTTTATCTCCTACGTCAGGTGAATTCACTGTTCTTGTGTAAGTCGTGGGTCATGTAAGACGAAAGTCCAGTAATAACGGACAAGAAACAGCTAGCCAAGCCCACAAAAATGTTCCCAAATTCAAATCGTCAAATCAAACATTCGAAATGTCCATCGTCGAATGTTTGCATAATTACTGGTATGATTTAGATACAGTCTTGACTGACTCGACTTACTTCAGTCTCACAGCAGGTTCCCATACCAGCCCCAGAAACTCACCAACATCGGCTTTCCGACCGACGGAAACGCCACTAACACCCGCTAGCGTGCCATTTCCCCCGCTTCCTCATCGGCTTTCCGACATCCTGATCATCACTGACCACAGGCATACTCTCCTCTCCACAATCTTGATCCTAATCCTGCAACGTGACAGTGGTTGTCGTCTGTTCTCTTTCGGTTCTCACGGAAGTGGACTATCGGCAGTTATCGACATGGCGAAGATTCTATCAGCTACTCGAACTACATCGTCCTCTGCATGATCACGATACTGCATCCCCGTCGACACATCACGACGCCTCCCTCGATGCCTTCAACGCCCGCTTTGACGGCTGGTAAGGTTGCGAAACAGCGGCAGAGCAAGTCGTGCAAGCGATGTACACGCCGAAAACAGCGATGCCACGGCTTTCCGGTTTGCCGGGCCTGTGAAGAGGCCCGTGTGCCGTGCGAGCCGTCGGCGTATGCGATTCAACTGTATGGCGAAGCAGGAGGCAGTTCCGGCGGAAATAATAACAGCTCTGCCTCATTGCAACGCATCCAAGCACTCGAGACACAGCTGACTGGAGCATTGGCCGAACTGGCCGTTGTACGGCAGCAACAACAAAATCAGAGACAAGAACAGACACCGCAGTCTCAACCACCACAGCAACAGACGTCTCAATATGCCGACCCAAATACTTTTCTTCTCAATCGCGACATGCCGCTTCTGTTTAGTGACACCGATGATACTAGCACGTTGATTGGAGGACATGGGGGCAGCCATGCTGGTCCCAACACAGGTGGAATCCAGCCAACAGTCGAGCAGATGGTTCAGGCAACGGTTTGGTCCAAGGGCCTGTTCTCGGTTGGCGATGGAATGCAGCCATTGCCTCCAGTATCACCAGTCTCGCCCATGCCACCGATGCCGCCATTGTCCTTCTCGGTGCCGTCTCTTCATCAGCAAGCACAACAGCCCCAACAAGCACCACCATCACCGCCTCCCCCACAAACAACTCCATCTCCTTCTCCACAGCCATCAGACGCCATGGGCCGCCGCATGCTTGAAGCCTACTTTACGAAGATCCATCCTCGATATCCTTTCCTGGATCGAGACCACCTCTTCAACCTACACGAGAAAGCACAACTGCACGACAACTCCCCGATACCACCAAGTCTGACCCGCCGTTTCGACGTCTTTCGTCTGCATATGGTCTACGCTATTGGCGGCACACTCTTGAAAATAACAGACCCACTGTGTGAGGCCCAGGCAGAGACATACCTCGGCGTAGCCCTTCGAGATGTGGCCGTGGTCCAAGATGCTCAGTCATTGTCGACTCTCTTGACGATCGAAGGCCTTGTCCTCCTCGTCTTGTACAATCTTCGGGCTCCCACAAATACGGGCATCTGGTACTTGACCAACCTGGCCATGCAGACCTGTATCGACCTGCGTCTCCATCTTGAGGGAGCATACCATGACGCCTCTCTCTCGCCCCCACAAACTTGTACGATGCGCCGTCTCTTCTGGAGTGCCTATGTGCTCGACCGATTCATTGCGCTGTCCTTTAAACGACCGTTTTCCATTGCAGAAAACGATATTGAGACACACATACCAGACGGTACAGACGATACTGGCGATGGTGTGGGTCCAATGTGGCGTCGGTTTATCCAAATCAAGCGTCTCGAGTCACGTATTCAGACAGACGTCTATGGACTGGGAGAGTCTCTGGCTCACCGTCGTCTTAAAATCGGACCGCTGCTCAATGCAGTCGACGCCTGGGGCAAGTCTGTCGAGTCGTCCACAAACCTGACAGATTCAGAGAGAGTCTACCTCCGCCTCCAGTGGAATGCCGCTGTGGCTCAACTTCTTCGTCCATTCCTCTCATCTACGCCCGCCGACGACCCCCTGCTGGCCCGCTGTCTGCACGCCGCGGGACATGTTTGCTCCCTGTTCAGAGAAATGCACATGCGTGATGCCTACGGGCACTCCTTTGTATCGGCCCATATTACATTCATAACAGGTGTAACCATGTGCTACTGTCTATTCAGAGCAGCTTCAGCTGGGCAGCTAGGAAAACTGCTTGACCACCGTGTTGCCCGTCATCTGAGAGCCTGCTCGTCCACCATGTTCATCATTGCCGAGAGATATCACAGGCTGAGGAAGCACAGAGATATCCTGGAGGACATTATCGGGCGGATCATGGATGCAAGGATGGGCGAGGGTGGGCTTTCCGTGTCGTCCGAGTCGACATCTGACAGGGTCGCCTCGCCAGAGCAGACTGACTCCTCTTCGTCATCCTTCCGCCCTCAGTTCTCACAACTTGACTTTGTCGCTGTCCAAAGCCTGCTGAATTTGGCTGCCCAGCAGGAGCCAGACACGTGCACATCACCCGCAGCGTCGACTGTTGCGGCAACTCCAGACACCATGAAGGAACATCGGCAACCGACAAACGCGATGCTGCCTCCTTCCTGGCCAACACTTGACTTTAATGCCACGGGCTCGTGGGATGTTGACCGGTACAGCCTGGAGATGCTCGGTCGTATGATATCGTCGGGATAAAGAATGTAATGTTATAGATACATTTTTATTCCAAAAGATGTGACATTTTTCTCGTCTAGACTCAATATCAAGGGTTTCCTATCTCGTGATGTCCCACGCCTCGTTGATTTTCTACTTTGACATTGTTTTATCGAAGAGTCTACACTCAAATTGGAAGTAGCTTGCGAGTCACAAGCTAATAGATTTCGTTTTACATCTTTCTTCTCAGGTTCCTAGGCACGATAGTAAGCTGTTTTTGATCTCCTCATTCTTGGTATTCATATCCTTACGTTTGCTGTTGTACGCTTGGGGATGTGTGCGTGGGGATTTCACACGACCAAGAAACCATTGTGCATCTCCAAGTGTGCCATACATCCGATGGTACTTTTGTACTGAACGTCGTATTCTCAACTTTGTTCTCTATTTTCCTGAACAGAACACTGTGCCGTTGTGTGAGGCTTGGCTGTATTTGTGCTACCAAGCCCCGACGTACCAAAGTCTGTGTCTGTTGGCCGTTGCATCTGCTCCTGTGTACAAGTGCATAATCTTGTCCTACCACTCCAGAACCTGTCGTTTCTGTTTAGGACAACCAAGTGCGCTCGCGGTTCCGCGCGGACTTGTTCTTTTTTTAAAAGGTCTGTTCGTCTGTTGGTTGCACAACTGCTGCCCGTTCCGCACCCTGCCGTGCCTGGTGGACGGAACGCTGGTGACGAACAAAAGATCACAGTTGACTGTTGTGGATTTTTGTGGAAGTGAGGCATCAGTACTTGCACTTGCACTTGCACTTGCACTTGCACTTGCATTTGCATTTGCATTTCAGAATCGACGGCATAAAAACGTACAAATGCCACCTTCTTTCAACGTCGTGTACCAGATTGAACAGATTAGGAACAGATTAGGAACAGATTAGGAACAGACTGGACAAGAGCTACCGTTTCAGCTATATATCTTACTGTGGCTTCTTGGCTACCACACTATTTACCCGTTTACTCTCCTAGTCTACCTCACTACTTCCTTCAGTTCTTAATTATTGGCAGTATTTTTCTTCCATCTGTTCCCTCGTCGCCCCCGTCGTGGTGACGTCCCTGGTTTCTGTCCCCCGCCTTTCTTTACCCCAACTTTCTTTTCTGGTTTTTACTAACACTACCCGGCACCTGAGCCGCTGTTTAGTCTCTGCCCGGTCTCTGCCCTAGCTTCCTTCTCTGCCTTCTTTTCTTCTTTCTTTTTTCCTCTTTTTACCCCCGCCCCGACGAGAAGTCCAGCGCCAAGAGGATCCCTGCAAACGCCGCCGAACCAAGCCCAACTCTGTAGTTCTTACTCCGTACTAAGAATTCAACCATAGATGCCGAGGCTCTGCGATTGGGAAGGCGCCAGGCATATGAGATTTCGACATCTGATATTTGGAGTCTGAAAAGTCTAAATGTGTGCGCGCATCGATCGTGGCTACATTCTTTTCCAGGTGCACTGCTCATGCTGATACCAAATACTCTGACCTCGTATTTCGCGTATTTCGCGTGTATCCAATGGAGAATAATAAGTTTCTAAACGAGACGTCAAGGAAATAAGATCAAGTCTGGCAATAAAACAAAATAAAACAACTGTATTGGATTCGATCAAGGTGCTGGTCGAAGTACTGTCGTCTGTCTCGACATGTGCTCTTGCATTTCTCCCCACAATGAGGGCTTCCCCGTATTTTCCCTTTGCCATTGCGGGGCCGCAGTCACACCGCACTACCGACGATGCCGTGCCCGTCAGGGTGTCTTTACGTAGTAGGTGCCCTGTGCTCCATTGCCAGCATACCTGCCCCGTGGGGTCTTTTAATCTCCCCGCCTTCTTTATATCCAGTTTTTTTTTTTTTTTTTGCGTCACCTTCGTTGGTCCACCGGTTCATCTGCCGATATCCCACACTTGTCGGAATGCCCCGTTCAACAGTCTCCATCGTCCTTTGTTCTTCTGTTCCACTCACGGCAGATTTCCCGCACGGGGCACGGGACGCCGTACATGTACGAGTGTGAGGGCATACTCCGTGCTGTATGCATCAAGTGTTGTATTGGTTGAAAACAGAAAGGTGAGGGAACAAAGAAATAAGCTTAACACCACTGTCGTGATGCAATGGAGAAACAATATCGATGTCGTTGTATGAGAAGAATTTGCACGTGTCCATGCATTGTCTTCATGCTGTAATCGTATTCTAAAAGTGTTCTACTGTCTCGTCTCGTCTCGTCTTCATTCTTCCTTTTTTTGCGGCCACGTCCTTCGTAGCCGATCGCCATCTCTTTCTTATATTTAGACTTGCGGGACTTCCTAGATCCTTGCGCCGGAGGAGCGGGTGACGATCATCATCTCCACATGTGTCTCTCTTTACTCTCTCCTTTCTCTTAACTTTTCTCTCAACTTTTCTCTCAACTTTTGCCATTTTGTCTCTTTTCTCGTGAGCCTCTTCACATAGTGCCTTTTACCTGTCGTCGTCTTCTCCGCTTCATCGTGTTTCTCCGGTTTAAACCTTTTGGGTGCATCTTCTCCGCCCCTTGCATTGATGCTTCGTCCTCTTTTTTTTTTTTTTTTTATTCTTGCGCTGTCCCCCATCGCCTGACTTTTTACCCGCTTACACCAGTTCCCTGATTGTTTTGTGTTTTGCTTTTTTTTTTTTTTTCTCTTGGCTCCCGTGTTCTTCAGCCTCCTCTTTTTCTATCTTGTTCTCGCCCTCGCTTTACCGGTCTTTACACTCTTTGCTGCTCATTCTTTTCGACCGACGGCTCTCTTCCTTCTGATTTCCCCTCACCAAAGCCACCATTGAATATTCCATTACCATCATGGCCTTACAAGGGACACCAATTGGTTGGACATGCACACAGAGGGGCCGCCTTGGGAGCCGCAAAAACAGGCAGTGATCGGCCATTGACTCCGCGTTCTCCGCGCTTGCCAACCCTCACGAGAAGCTCATATCGAATCCATGAAGCTCGGCTCGACCGGGTTTTTTAAACACAGACATTCTCGGCATCTTTCACCATGTGCTTCTCTCTATCGATGCTGAGTTCTTTCACTTTTCAGCCACTGTTGTTGTTGGCGCCCAGCGGTCTGTTGCTATTCCCCGCAGTCTTTTGTCGCTCGTTTGTTGATGTCCTTTTTTACACATTCCTTAATTTGGGGTTTCCCTTCTCTCTCTTCACGCCGTCTTTCACTTGCTCGTCTCTTACCCCTCTCCGACAGTTGTTTTTCAACAGACGGGCCCCATAAACCATATGCTCCCCAAGAAACTAAACAGCATCGTCCTTGTGCCCCCATCCTCCGGTCTCCGTGCCCCGTAAACATGCAAATCAAAAGGTCCAAACTACAAGTATAAAGATGGTCTCAGATCCGTCCCCTTCCCTACTCATCTATGATCGTCGTCCAACTTGTCCACCAGCCTTCCTGTCTTCCTTTCTCTCTGTGGTCTGGCCCAATTCCTCTTTGCCCCTTCCTTCTCACTTTCCCAGGTTGTGGTCTCCACCCCTTGCCATACAAGCTCGGTTTTTTGGGGTTTTTTTGGTTTTTTTTTCTAATATATTTTAATCTCTCGGCACATCGTCCTGCACGTCATATCTCACTTACACCCATAACACGGGAAAACAAAACAAAGAAAACAAGGCTTCACTTACACAATGAAGGCTGCCGCTTTCACGGCCGTGCTGGCCAGCCTTGCCGGCTATGCTGCCGCCCTGCCCGCCGCAGCTGTCAGCGGCGATGCCAAGGCCGCTCCTCTTGAGGACCGCGGTGTCGGTGTCAGCGTCACCTACCCTGAGGGCACTGTCAACGGTGTCTCTCTGCTCAACATTGACTCCTTCCGTGGCATTCCTTTTGCTGAGCCGCCCACCGGCAATCTGCGCCTCAAGCCGCCTCAACGCACCACCAATGTCGGCACCGTCGACGGCTCTGGCATCGGTCCCAGCTGCCCGCAAATGTATCTTTCGTCTGGCAGCGGCAACGCCATCTTTCAGCTCGTCGGCGACTTTTTGAATATCCCGCTGTTCCAGACTGTGACGGGCGCCCAGGAGGACTGCCTGACCCTCAACGTGCAGCGTCCCACCGGCACCAACAGCACGTCCAAGCTGCCCGTCCTTTTCTGGATCTTTGGTGGTGGCTTTGAGTTTGGCACCAATGCCATGTACGATGGCGTGTCGCTGCTGACCCAGGCCGCCAAGATTGGAGAGCCCTTTATTTTTGTGGCGGTCAACTACCGCACGGGTGGTTTTGGCTTCCTGGGCGGCAAGGAGATCTTGGCGGATGGCGCGTCGAACCTGGGTCTTCTGGACCAGCGTGCCGGTCTGCAGTGGGTGGCAGACAACATTGCGTCCTTTGGCGGTGATCCGGACCGTGTGACAATCTGGGGCGAGTCGGCCGGCTCCATCTCCGTGTTTGACCAGATGGCACTGTACGGCGGTGACAACACGTACAAGGGCAAGCCTCTGTTCCACGGCGGTATCATGGACAGCGGCAGTGTCGTCCCTGCTGAGCCTGTCGATGGTGTCAAGGCCCAGGCCATCTATGACGCGGTCGTGTCCGTTGCCGGCTGCAAGGGCCAGGCCGACACGCTTGCCTGCCTGCGCGGCCTGGACTATGAGACGTTCCTTAACGCGGCCAACTCGGTCCCCGGCATCTTCTCCTACAACTCGCTGGCCCTGTCGTACCTCCCCCGTCCCGACGGCACGGTCTTGACCGACAGCCCCCACACTCTGGCTCTAAACGGCCAGTACGCATCCGTGCCCATCATCATCGGTGATCAGGAAGACGAGGGCACGCTCTTTGCCATCATGCCCAACGACGTCACCAGCACCGATAAGATCGTCCAGTACCTCAGCGAGTACTACTTCTTCAACGCCACCGATGCCCAGCTCGAGGCTTTTGTCAACACCTACCCGACCGATCTCACGGCCGGCTCGCCCTTCCGCACCAGCATTTTCAACGAGCTGTACCCTGGCTTCAAGCGTCTTGCTGCCATTCTGGGCGACATGACTTTTACCTTGGCCCGCCGTGCCCTTTTGCAGATTAATACTCTCCAGAAGCCCAACGCGCCCTCGTGGTCGTACCTGTCCTCGTACGATTATGGCGTTCCCTTCCTCGGCACTTTCCACGCCACGGATATCCTGCAGACGTTTTATGGCATCCTGCCCAACTACGCCAGCGCGGCCATCCAGACCTACTACATCAACTTTGTGACGACGGGCGACCCGAACAAGGGCGCCCCCGTCAAGATGCAGTGGCCGCAGTGGAGCGAGAACAAGAACCTGATGAACTTTTTTGCCAACAGCGCGTCTCTGTTGCCCGACACGTTCCGCGAGTCGAGCTACGAGTACCTCGTGAGCAATATGGACATTTTCCGTATTTGAGAGGATATGGGGACATGAGAGGAATGTACTTGTTTTGGATATCAACTGTACATATCGGTACAAAGTGGAGATTGGAAATGAAATTGAAGAGAAGGGAACATATTGGGGGAGTACATACGGATCATAATGAAGTGCAAAAGCACATGAGCACACATAATATATTGGATATTGCACAAACAAACAAATAAACTAAGCCAAAAAGCCAAAATAAATATCAGGAATCAAATTTCTATATAGCCATGTTCCAGTATTGAGACAGGAACATGCGGGTATATAAATGAAAGCGAGCATAAAAGCATGGTAAAGAAAGTCCAAAAAGATCCAAGTGTGTCCAGAGAGAATCAAAGATCAAAAGAAATTAAACACAAAAAAAAAACCAAAAAAACCAGCACAAAGCAACCCATCTGCCATCAAAATTATGTGAGACGTAACTGTCCCGACGAGAAACACAAAACGAGAAACACGAAATAAAAAATATAAACAAAATTACTCCAAAAAAGAAGATCAAAAGCATCACTATCATCACTTCATTATCTCGTTCTGGCCCAAGAATGTCCGTGCCAGTTCGTCTCCACCCTGCTCGGCCGCTTCCATCCAGTGAATGGCCACACACATGAGCGCCGGGTCATTGCGCACATCATACACACCACTACTGCCGTGGCCGCTGCCGCCATGGCCGTGGCCGTGATGACCACCTGGACCACCGCCACCAGGTCCACCGTGTCCACCAGACATCATACTAGACGAGCCTCCACCGCCGCCACCACTATTACTTCCGCTACCGCCATACTTGTCCATGACTGCCTTCTTGAACACCTCGCGCGGTTTGGACAGGGGTAAGGTAGTACGTTCGACGAGCTCTGGGTTTGACAAGTAGAAGATGGCAAGTTCGCGTTGTGAGGTGGGGTCGCCTTCCTTGGCCGTTATTGTCAGCATACGTGCCGCATCGGCGAGCGAATAGGTACTGGACAAGGGTAGCGGCGTCGAGAATGACGAGGAAGTCGGGGAGCCGCTAGAACCATCGCCCACTGACGATGATGCAGACGGTGGAGGAAGCGGTGGCGGCGCCGTCGGTGCTTTTCTGGTCTTGGTGTAAACGCCCACTATCTCGTCTGCCACCTCGATCATCGTGGTACAGACCTCGCTCTTGAGCAACAAAGCCGCAAGGCCGGCCGCCCAGAACGACTTGCCACGCTCCGACCGGTCCAGCACCTCGGGGGGTACAAAGGCTGCAATGAACTGCAGGTCGCGGAACAGAGTTTTGGGCCGAATCGCTGGATCGCAGAAGAGCGATTGCAGGATACAGGCCACCGCATCCTTGGTCTGTGAGCTGCTTCCATGGCCATGGCTGGCACCATGTGCCATTCCACCAATACTGCCACGCCGAGACAAAGTCGGTTGCCGCATGCCTCCCAGTGTGCTGGACCGCCGTCCCTTGACATTGTCAATGGCCTCCTCTAGTGGCTTTGGTCGGTTGGTGGTTGAGCCGAGAATTGTCGTTTCTGCCGAGGAATGGCCACCAAGGGCTGTGGCATGGCTGACGACGGGGCTGGTGCTCGACTTTGTCATCTGTGCCAGCCTTCTGCGTGTACTGCGGGATGAGAGCGACGCCACAATCAGGTTCTCAAGCTCGAAGAGAGCAGCTAGCTTTGCATGTGGGCTGGGGTGCACGCAAAACATGCGTAGGAGGCGCTGATATGCTTTGGTATACGGGAAGTCAGATGTCGTCGACTTCTTCGCTGTAGGCTTACTAGCCAGCTTCGAGCTCGTGTTAAGAGGGGACCGGTCGTACCGTGCAGCCGTCGCCGTATGGTCACTGGCTGTGGCCGAGCTATCGTTGCCGTGGCTCCCACTCCCAGCGGCATCAGGAGTATGGCTGCGACGGCTCAGTGTTGAGGGGGACAGATCGCCCGCGGAACCGGTGCTACTTCCTGCCGTGACTGTCCGCGTATCACTCGCCTCATTCTTACGTTCGTTATTGTCGACAACAATCTGCTTGAGCGAATTGCGGTTGGCTTTTCTCTTCTTCTCCACGGCGGCTTCCTGTCGATGGCGCTTTTCTAGTGCTTCGCGGCGTTCGATACACTCTTGACCCAGGCTGCCGAACCAGTGATCAGTCTCTGATCCACGAGCAAAGACAAGATTGCCAAGATCGGACAGGAGCAAACTTGTCAGAGTTTGCCGAAGGTCGTTCAGGAACCGGCCCTTCTCTTCGGACATCCGCTGTTGAGAAACCGTATCCACTGAAGAAGCGGATGTTCCAGGCCGGCCACCGCTCGACATGTGTGACGGTGTTTGCATCCCATCCATACCACTGTGACGAGAGAACAGCGGGCGGCGAGTATTTTGGTTCATGGAGGCAAAGGAGCTTGAGACGCTGGCAGAGCTCGCGGTTGGCGATTGCGCTCGAGAGGTTGCTGTGCTTGGTGAGATGGACGCTTGGAAGGGTGACCAGAACGTGGTGGATGTGTCGATGGCCGGAACTGGAGAGTGCAGTCCACCCGAAAAGTAGTCTTGACCACTGAGGACCTCTGAGAACGAAGTGCTGGCACGCGAGAAGCTATAACGACCAGAGTCAAAGGACTGCACGCTCAGGTTGTTCTGGCCAAGGGTGGCTCTGAGATCACCGCCACGCATCATCGATGAACTTGGCCGTCTGTTCAGGCCAAACCGTCGGTTATCAGAATCAAAGCTCCGGATACTGGATGCGTCATCCCACGGTGTGCCTGCTCCTTCTTGATCCCGCCCTCCAGAACGACCGCTAGACTCGAGGTGCTGGCGGTCTCTCATAAACAAGTCGCTAGACCAGAGAACGGGCGCATCAACAATGCTCTCGCCAATAAGTTTCTCCGTGCAGCTGGAAATCTCACAGGAGAAACGATGAATCCGTTCTTCACCCTGGCAAAAGTTGGCAATACCGCAGTGCTGCAGCCAGCGAAGTGTCTTTTCGGCCTGGTCATCGGAAAGCTTGTTGGGTCCTCCCTGGCTTTCTGTTGCAGCCAGGAGCTCAACAATCTCGCTCTCGGTCCGATAGAGATACGATGCAGCAGGTCCTCGTTGTTTTCCTTGCCGAGAACGCCGATAGGCATCCCACTTGCGGCTCGTTCCCATCGTCTTGAGGGCCACGGCAATGTTGCGGGTAAATTCGTAAGGCGCTGAGTTGCGCACGTCAGTGACATACCACATCTTGTTGCGCAGTGACTTGAGTCGCTTCATCATCGTGTCGATTGCACCCTCGGCCCGCTCCTGGGACTGCTTCAGCCAAATAAGCCAGGCTTCGTACTCCTCGACTGCAGCAGCTGAGCGCCGGATGGAATCTCGTGGTCCACGAGAGAAAATATTAAGCAAAGCAGCAAAGCCGTTGTACCGCAGAGATTCTGAGTTGAGTGCATTGAGTTGTTGGATCGTCTTCCAGTATTGGTGCGCAGAAAGAAAATCGGACTGGGATCGCGACTGGGACGATGCGGCTGTAAGCATGGAAATCAAAACGGACTCGGGAGCCTCTGTCTCTTCGTCAGATTGGGCTGCAATGGGGCTTTTCCCCGTGTCTCTGTGGTGCGAGTCGTGCGATTCTTGCGAATCCAAAGATTCATGGGCCTGGTGGGCGGGAGATTTGATCGCATCCCCCACATTCGACTCCATGCGGCGCAGATACGGGTTGCGGCTCTGTAGTGGGGAGGACGCTTTTGACGCTCGAGATGGCTCGGTTGTAACCACCCTGTTGTTCTTGAGTCGATACTTCTTCAGGCGGTTGGCACGGTTGCTGAATGTATGTGTCACGCCACCTCCCGAATCAAGCGCCTGTGGGATTTCGTAGTCTTCAACCAGCTTCAAAATAGAGTTCCGCAAGTAGTGGTAGTTGGTGTCCAGTTCAGTCTTATCCGGCCCCGATTGCTCGTCCTCGGATTGGTCATCAGTATCATCAGATGACGATGTGACATCTTCTTCGATCTCGTCCTCCTCGTCCGGATCGTACGTCATTTGTGTCGACAGGGTGTTTCCGTCAGGGGAAATAAACAAAACGGCCCAACGCTCGGCACAGGGGTGACAAGAGCCAAGAACACAGTCTCGACCCAGGAAATGGGCCATATCCTGGATGGCCAACCGAAGCCTGTAACCATCATCTTCGTAGCTGTTGAGTCGTCGCGGGTCGGCCCCTGAAAGCGACGGCGGCGGTGGTGACGACCGGTAGGAGGATGTGCCAGTCTTTTGACTTTCGAGAAGAGGCTCCACAGAAGTTGTCGCGTCGCTGTTTGCCGAGGATACGCTCGTGCTCAAGACGGAATATGCGTCGGTATTGCTCCGTTGTGAGTTCACCGGGACCGGTTGTGATATCACAGAGAAATTGGAAATTGATCCAGGTCCAGAGCGGAAACTTCCAGATTGGGCCGATCGAGGGCGGCGCTCCGGGAAAAGTGCATTGACCATGGTCACCAAGTCAGCCGGGCTCACGACAAGATACGGGTGTACCTCGGCAGTCTCTCGCAGAGACGTGATGGAGCGAGCAGGTAGAAGCCGAGCAGCTGGACGATGAGCCTTTGTATGACGGAGCCTGTTCATGATGTTTTCGATGTGGACTTTGATAGCGGGCGGTGTCGAGACAGGCTTCATGTTCTTCGCATGGCTGAGAGACATAGTCTTCTCAACAACAAGTCTCTGGGCGCGCAGGGCGACTTCCTTCAGAATCTTTTGTCGGCCGTACTCCGTGATGTGGTATTCAGCCATCAAGCCATGCGTCTCTGGGTGAATAACAACACTCAAAAGCCAAGCACCAAACAGCCATTTGTAAACAAACCAGCTCCGGGTATTGTCGACAAATTTGGCGTCAAGTTTCTCCAAAATTTGGTTGCCTAGCTCAATCAGGCCCTCCGGGATGCCGGTTGCATCCTCGTCGTCAATAACATCAAAAAGGTCGTTGATGGCGCGGTCGTAAAACTCCTCAGCAGCAATTTGGTCCTTGGTAGTCCACTCGTTAAGGTTAAACCGGGTCCCGTTTTGGTCCTCAGCGCGGTCCAGGAGGAAAGCACCGTCTTCAAGAATCTTCATGAGAAACCATTCCATATTGGATCGACCAGACCAATCACGCATAGAACTCCAGGCATTGAGGACGGCCACCAGTACTGGCTCTCCAGCTGCCCCCTTTTCTGAAATTAAACGGGCACATGCTGTCGCCCAGATGTCGGTTCTGCGTCTGTCTTCTGCGCTGTCAGGGCCAGCCGAGTTTGCAAAACAGGTGTGAATCAGAGCAGATAGAGGGTCGTGGCGTTGGAATGACAAAAGCTTCTGTACTGGATTGGCGTCCTTTCCGGGGCCGCCTCCGACTGACGTATTAAGTGAAGAGGGCGTCCGTCCAGACGGGGCTCCTCCTCGGGTTGGTTGTGGTCGGCTGTGAAATGGGAGAACCGAGTCAATCGGCTCCATGCCCTGGTAGAACGATGTCAGCGCACTCAGTTCAGCAGTGCTCAAAGAACACAGCCGGGTAGCCAGGTAGTCCGGGTTGTTCCTGATGTTTGTCAAAAACGAAATAAAAATATCCCGTGCTTCTGTTGATACGTCATTCAGGAATGGAACAGCAGATATGGTGCCAGGGGCAGGCGCCGTTCCGTTGAGCGAGCTCGCATCAACAGTGGTGTCTAGGCTCTCGGTCGAGGCCGGTGACCGCAATGCGTCCAGTTCGGGTTCAAAGAGGGCGTATTTTCGTAGCTCGTCACAGCTTTTCCGCACATTGTGCACAGCGTTGTACAGGTTGGCAAATCCGGTTCGGTCGTCGCTGCGGAAGCACTCGGTCAAGTTGCGGTGTGCCATTTCGCCGCAACGCACCAGACGAGCAGTCAGTGCAGTCGAGATGAGGCTCAACTGCAGACGGGTCCTTGTTTGCGTCCGCTTCCGCTCCTGGTACTTGGACAGCCTTACCAAATGAGCCAGCTCGTTAAGCGAGGTGCCCTCTGACTCGGCAGAAACCCGCCCATTGAAGTAGAGGGTTGTGTCTGGAAGAAGTGGCTTGGTCGAGAATTGGTATCTAATTCCAGATATGCCGGCTGGGCTGGTCGGAGGGCTTGCTTCTGAAGTAGAGTATGAGGTGGATTTCTCGTCTGGTATTGTGTTATGGGAAGCTGCTGGTGCCTCGTGGAAGGACGGTAGTATTGGCGGTTGACTCTGCGTAATAGCAGGTCTGTGTGAAATGGGAGAAGAGTACGCAGGCACAGCTGCAGTATCGACGGTGGCACCAAGGGCAGGTCCCATGGCGGGTAGTGGTGTGGCTGCGGTAGAGGAAATAGAAGACGTGCCAGAGATCATGGAGGCAGTCGTAGCAGTTGCTGTGACAGTAGCAGTTGTAGCTGCAGCGGCAGTCGTCTTACTGGAGACCATCAGGCTTGTCAATGTCGGTGGCACGGTCAGCGGACCGGCCGAGATCCTGCGAGAGGCGCCGTCGCTACGACGATTTGGGTACGACATGTTGCCTTCGACGAGGCGAGCAAAACTCCGAGAAGCGGGTGCGGGTGATGGGAGGCGTGACAGATCGACATACTTCTCCTGGACGTCGAGGAGCGGAGGTGTCGGAGATCTCGACAAGCCATGCGGCGCAGAGGTTGGCGGAGGTGCTAGGCATGTGGCTGTTAGTGCCATATTGATGTCGTTGACCTCGAGGCTGCTCTGTGGCTAGAGGGGATCGGACATGAGATATGGGATGAAAAGAAGAAAAAAGAAAGAAAAAAAAAAAAAGAAAAGAAAAAAAAACATACAAGACTGGTCTTTATTCACGGGCGACGATAGAGATCGTTGCAAGGGGACCATAACGGTATGGGCGGGGGGAAAAAGGTCACGAAGAAAATCGACAAGAAAGCAAGGAACAAATAGGAAAAGGAAAACAGCTCTTCTCGAGCTCGAGTTTGGGCGTTGCCCTGCCTCTATGTCGAGGCGGCCGGCAAGCTACGGCAGTAAGCAGGGTCGCAGGAACCAGCGAGGCAGGTGCAACGATGGACAAAGCGCCAGCACGAGGGGAGTGTTCAAAGAGACGTGTAAATGTATGCTGTATTCCGAGCAGAGCGTTTGTGAGTATGTGTTGTTCGGGGCGCAAATCGAAGGTCGCAAAGTCAGAGGTCGTGGCGCCACATAAAGTTAGATCCACTATTAGAGTGCGATGGTAGTGATGGCGGTGGGCGCGGAGAATCGTCGGGGGGAACGCAATCGGTAGGAGAAGACACGTCGTGACGACGCTGGCGACAAGAAGACAACGATGGCGAAGAGTGTGAAGAGAAAAAGAGGAACAAAAACAGAACGAGAGAGAGAAGCAACGCGAAGGAGGGTGACAGGTCCCGAGATCCAAACGGTCAACGAGGGAAGCAGCGAACGGCGCTTCTATTTGCTTTACATTTGCTGCTCCGGCAAGGGCAAGAGGGGAATGGCGGCTGCAGGTTGTGCGAGTGATGCGTTGTACCTTCCCTGCCAGTGGGTGCTGTGCTGTGCATGCAGTTGCATACGTGCGTGCGTGCAGGTCCGCCTATCCCGCGTTCATCCATGCAGAAGGAGCGACCCAGGGCCTGGCCTGGCGGGCAGGCTCGCAGGCTGCGTTGATGGCAGACCTATTCTAGGCCGGCCTAGCCCCAACAGGCTGGGGACCTCCCGCCAGCCACTTTACCCCACGGATCAGGAAGGCGCCGCCAACATGGAGAGCCAAACATGCCAACACCACCCGCTACAGAATGGCAAGAGCGCGCGGCTTCAGGGCAACAGGGCAGTGGCGGCGGGCCAGCCCACAAGCTCGATTGTCAGCAGCAACGATCAAATGTAGAAAGAGCATTCTTTGTTCAAGGCTACTCCTTCCCCATTAGCATATTTACACAGAAACGTGGACGTTGGAACATAAATGACGATGCAGCAGAAATCAGGGCACAAGGCGAGGATCTGCTGTGGTGTGTGCGACTTGGGACAGATCAACCTGTCCGCCAAGTCCCGATATGGAAAAACCGCTGTGCTGGTCACCGACATCCGTCGCCACTGTTATTCTCGTGCCATTTGTAGTCTTTTGTATCTTTCGTATGCCGTGTATTTTTCGCGCGTTGTCCTGCGTCTCGGTGCTTCTTGCCTCTTGTGTTGCCGTTTCTTTCCCCAAAAAAAGCTAGAGAGGGCACATATCGTCAGACCAGCGCATCGCGCCTTCCACTCTTCTTGCTACATCGTCTCCTGGCTGCATCAGCGACAAGGCAGGACCGTTTGCAAAGATATATCAGCAATAATATCTGGATTAGGAAAGACCGCGCTGTTTAACAGAGCCGCAGGTAGATCCCTGTGGGCGGTATTACTATGTATTACGGACGTGCCCTATTGACGTGTACCATCCTTCTAGATACCATTGTGCCTCTCACCGACCGAGTGTTTTTTTTTTTTTTTTTGGAGGGGGGGGGGTTGTGTTTTTTTTTGTCCACGAACGCCTGCATTGTTTTCCGTCTTCTCGTCCATCGTCCATCTGATCCCAGCAAAAACAGCCACCCCTCTCTCCTTCATCTCGGCCCCCATCTCGCCCCGCCCCCCAATACCCTTCTCAACTGCAGCCAGCCAATCCCAGAGCTCCACGCCTCTCCCAGGTTGCATCTACCGGTTTTGTGTCTTTTATTATCTGCCAACACATAGCCTCGACAAGGGACGCAGGCCAGGCCCCCATGCCCTCTTTTTTGCGTCTTCCTGATGCTTTCTGCTGGGCCCCACGACTGTTCCAGGCCGCCAGGGAGGCGTCTTCTTTTTGACTGCCAAATCCCAATTTCAGAAGCAGTTTCCTGCGGACCGAATCCCAAAAGAACAGGACGATGGAGCGAAGAAAGCCGACGAAAAAGGTGTGTGGAGGACAGGATAGGAAGTAGACGGTGAGTGGATGCCAAATCAAGGGATTTGTGCCGTACATGCAGCCAACGAAACTGGCGAAACTGGCGAAACTGGCGAAGATGGCGAAACTGGCTGACCGCCCTTTTTGGCTTTTGACTTTCTGTCTCTCCACCTCTTACATCTTTGGAAATCATCTCTTTCTCTTTTACTTCCCTTCACTCCGCCGGCTTTGCGCGCGTGTCGGCGGGCCCGCCACATGGTCTTGTGGTCTTCGCCCATACATGCGGTCGACCCTTCTGTGACTTGTGTGCGTCTGAATGTGGCAACCTTTGCATCCTTTGCACATGCGTCTTCTCTTCTGTCGTTTTTGACATCTATACTTCGCATCGTTCTCACTGTTGTTCTCCATCCCTCCACCATTGGCATCGGCACATTCAGCTCCTCTTGTCGGACCAATTACGTCCAGCAAAGTTTGAGCAATGTCGCAAGCCGCTGCCGTGTTTTACATCTCATCGACCGGCTCTGGCCGCACTTGAGGTGTGAGCGGGCGGCAAGGATCAAAAGTAAAAGGAGTAAACCAGTCGATCAAAAGGCCTAGTAGGCCTTCTCATAGGAGCAAGCCAGGAGGCATGGGGGTAAAGAAATGACACGCAGCTAATAGTCCAATAGTCCAATGGCTTTTGCGACTCGGACGTGTGTCACGAATCACGATATAGGAATAGAGATTCACGGATGGACCCATTAAACGGCCCCTTTCTTTTGTCGTGCGTATTTTCTGGGGGGGGTTTTTTGGGGTTTTTTTTTGTAGATCTACCTCTGCACATGCAAATGGACAAAGGTAGAAAGCCTCAGCACGTATCATGGTACCACATGACCGTCCAAGTAAATACCAACAGTCCCTCATCCGGACATGCACACATGCACATCTACATAAAACGAAAGTTGTGCGACTGTCATTTGGCTCTTGGTCTTTGCAAAAATCGCCTAAGTTGCATGTCACAACGACTACGTCAGTCTATCGTAGTCTCTTCGCAGCCAGCTGAAAAGTGTTGGAAATGCATATTTGGACACTCACGCCCGAGAGGTGGCAAAATAGTAGAGAGGGGGGCTTGCATGATTTGCGACAACCCATACCCACACGCATTCACGGGCCAATGTATGTAAGCTCCTTCCTCTTGTCGTCAGCTGCACAGTCATGGACGTGTCTCATTCGCTCGTTCTTTGCTATCGTCTTCACCAATAGGCAGTCATGGAAGGTCTTCACGGCAAGTTATTCTCGTATAGCAGACACAATATTCGTCCCATGGATTCTATTGATTGACTTGAGTCTTTGATTTAATAATGGTGACATCCGATCATACGTCATTTGATGTAGGCTAGCTACCATCAAACCGGGATATTAACGATGTAACGCATTGAGAGTTGTTACTTGTCATTTTGCTATATATCGAAAATGTTACAAAATCAAAAATGAAGAGAAGCCGAGAACAACTAAAATAAAATATAAAAAAAACACCAATTTTAATTCTCATAAATCAAATACGCCATTGTAAACAATCGTAGAACGATAGAAATAAACATCAATGGCTTAACACATATCTTTATGTTGTCGTTCTAAATGTTGTTCAAGATGATTTAAGAGCATTGCTATTTTATTGTGCCTATGTCTTGAAATGAACACGCCAGTGATATAAGAAAAAGCAGATAACATAAACTTCCAAATGTCAACCTGTTCCGTAGGCAGCGTACCTCATAAAACTATGTACAAATAAAAGAAGTGAGGACGAACCATTGGAGGCAGGACAGGAGACCCAATATACAGTACAACATAAAGACATAAAAATCCAATGTGCCGACCCAAAACAGATTTTTTTGCCACGCCATCCCATACCACCAAGTTGTTTGTTTTGTTGATCTATAGGGATAGTAAGTTGTTTTTGGGGGGTTTTCCCCCCTTCAAGCTCATTTCGTCGAAATCATTTTGTTTTGCTTCTTTGTCCCTTCGTCTCGGGACCATCCGTAATCATACACATCGCCAAACAAAAAGGGAACACAGAAGAAAGTGGACATTGGGTTCGGGGTTGGTTCCCTCCAAGTCGGTCATGATATTGAGGCAAGAAAGAGCAGTCGCTGAAAATAAAAAGCAAAGCATCAGAGAGCCATAAAGACATCAATTTACGGCTCCTTGCCGAACCGAATATCAAAACCCTTGAGCACGCTCATGATGCTGGCGGCCTCGACCTCCATGGGGTGCCGTGCGGCAGGCTGGCTGGGATCGATCCGGGGCGCAGCGCGCAGCTTGGGCAGCCAGGTACTGATCTCGTCGGTGGCCTGCTCAAAGTGCCGGTGGCTAGACAGCGTCTTGTAGGCATCGGCACACGACAGGCTAATGCTCTTCTTGGCGGCGTCGGCCGTCAATGAGCTTCCATTAGGGCCCACAAACGTAGACGATGGGGCAGACGAGACTGGGGGAGCCGCCGTGGCCGCAGGTGTCTTCTTGTCCTTGCAGCAGCCGCCGCCGGCGCCACCGCCACCACAGCATCCGCCGCCGCCGCCAGCACCCTGGCGGTCAAAGTTGGCAGCCAGGGACCGACAGAACAGGCCCGAAATAGGATCAGACAAGCACTGGGCGCAGGTACCGGGACCACCAGGGCCGCATTTGGAGCGAGGCGCTTCAGACGGGACGGCCACTGACGTGGGAGCGGCCAGCTTGCTGGCCTCCTGCTTCTGTCGTCTCAGAGCGGCCATGCTTGACAGCTTGATGGCGCCAGTGGCCGTAACCTCGAGCGGCATGGGAGCGAGGTCGGTCTCCGAGGGAGGTGGGGTCTTCTGCTGGGCAACGACGGTGCCGGCCGAGATGGCCAGGCTTCCGGTCATGGTGACGCCCGGCATGCTGTCGGCACACACACAGTATGTGCCGTCCGAGCAGAAACCGCAGCGCTCCTTCAGCGGGATCTCGAACCGTGGTGCAGGCTGCTGCATCTGCTGTTGGGGTTGGGACTGGTGGCGGGGTTGCATGGAGGGAAGGGGAGTGCGGACGGGAGTGGCCTTGGGGCGGGAGAACATGTGGGTGAAGTCGATCTCGGTGCTGGTATCGATGTCGCTAAAGTGGCGCGCACGCTTCTCTTCGGGAGCGAGTGGTGTTGGCGAGGAGGTGGAGTGTGAGCGCTTGAGCTCGGAGGGGGCATTGCTAAAACCGCCACCCGTCAGAGCGTTGATGCTGGCCTCGAGGCATGCACACTTGGTGCCCAGCGTGCACTTGCCGCAGTCCATAGAGACTGTGGCCGCCATGACCTCGTCGGCGCAGGCGCACGTGCCGTTCACGTTGCAGTTGCCGCAAGTCAGCTCCTCATCGTCAGGTGGTGAAATGATCTGGGAGATGGAGAAGGGCTGGGCAGATATCCGGTGGCCAGAGGCCGACGAGATGGAGCTGGATGTGCTTCCACGCTGCTGGTCATGCTGGAGAAGCTTGTGGGGGACGGGAGATTGGATGTGGCCGAGGGATTGTTGGTGTTTGTGCTGCTGCTGCTGCTGCAGCTGGTGTGGTTGGTGTTGTGTCTGTTGTGGCTGAATCGAGTTGGAGCAGTGCATGCTGTTGCTGCGGACCGACGACTGTGATGCCTGGCGCTCCTTGGTGGCCCATGCCTGGTTGGTAGCCTTCTCCTTCTCAAGCAAGCTCTCGAGCATCTGGCACCGGCTGCGGAGGACCTGAACCTCAGTCTCGAGTGTCCGGATCTTGTCCTGGGATTCGCGGTCGGCACGGTCGTGCTCATTTTTCTGATCCTCCAGCAAGTCCTCGAGCTCACCGACACGGGCTGCTCTCCGTTCACGGAAGGCACGCTGTGCGGCACGGTTTTGGGCCTTACGCTTTGTTGGTGGTGTGTCGGTAGCAGGTTTGCGGCCCGGCTTGGGGCGCGGCGGGACTACCCACTCCTTGCTTGTGATGGACATGGGAGGCTTGCCACCTGCGATCGATACCGGGCCCTGTGCAGCGGCCGGCGACTGTGCTGCAGCGGCCGCCATCGGCGAGACGACAGAAGTCATGGGCATGACGCTGCCACCAGGTGAGTTGGCGGCGATCTGCATCTGGAGTGGCCGGACGGCCTGGCCGGCGGTACCGGATGGTGATGGTGCCACGGGTTTGATGGCCAGCTGTGGCTTGGGAACGACGGAGGTACTTGATGTGGAGGAGATAGATGTTGATGTGCTGGGTTTGGGCGAATCGTGCGAGGACATGGGCGAGGCGGGCGACATCGGCGTGCTGCTCTTGCTGCTGTATGCCAAGGCGAGGGGTGCTGGAGAGAAGGCAGTCGGCAGAGGCGACTTCATTGCGAGAGACGGGTTTGACGACGGCGCCATGACAGCGAACATCTCAAACCGAGAAGCGCTGCGCCGTGGTGGTCATGCACAAGGCGGAAGGTGGTGTTGAACAACGGATCAACGGATCAAGGATGGGCGGGATCTCGGGATCCCGATTGGTGTGGCCGGTGACGGTGATAAGATGCTGGAGTTATGAACGGATATATTTTGTGGGAAGTGAGTAAACTGAGGCGGTCGTTTGATTTTGTCGAAAAGATGCGATAAGATGCGTTTGAACGGTTTGAGAAATGTAAGTTGCGGTCACCCGATGTGGTGAAATGCACCGTAATAATACGAGGGAACCCGATTTCTGGGCGGCGACGGCCGGAAGGGTGTTATTATTAAGTATGTTTTTTTATCCCTCTCTGTTCCTTCTTAAGCCGGCTGGGTGGCCGGAATCGCCCTTGGCTGTTAGGGCGCAGAGTTGCCGAATTGGTGCGTTTATTTTGGCGGTATTTTGGCGGGTGCCAGGAAAAAGATCGGTAGCTGGTGCGTTGAGGCTTGTTAGCCCCGCCCAGGTCAAGTAGTGGAATTCTGGAGCTGCACACGCTACCCGGAGATTGAAACGCGCAAGTTGCTGCTTTTTGCCCCTCGTGCCTCGTTGGTTTGGGGAGCTTGAGCTGTGGCGATTGCGAAAGGTGGTGTGTTTGTTGTGTGTAAAGAGTCAAGTTTAGAGGTCGAGATGCGATGCAGGCGAGATGTGAGAAAGGGGTGATTACTCAGTAGACGAGAAGAGGGAAGGAGGTGACGACGAAAGGTGGGAGGAGCAATGGGCAAAAGAAATGTGGAATTAAGAAAGCGATGTCGCGGCCGAGGGAAGGCGCAGAAAAAGAGATACAACCTGCGTTCGCGCAGGAAGGGAAAAGCAAATTTGCGGTGGCGGACTCAGTAAGTACAAGCGACCCCACCACGCCTGGTCTGCAGCGAGTTCTTTCCTGATTGGGGTCGCCTGAAGAAAAGGATTTACATATGCAAAAACAAAAAGGAAAGAACGACCAGATCCAACATGCGACTCTGCGATTCTACGCCGGTGGCCATACGAGTCATACACTTGGGAGTGCAGCGCAGTTGGCGACAAGGTTTGGAGAAACTATCGACTTATTTCCGGGCAGGCAAAACAAGGGCAAAGGTGAAGGACGATCCAGAAAGGAAGAAAGCAAAAAGCCGCCAAAATCGCGCGTTGATCCTACGTCAGAACTTGATATCCATCTGTGCTCTTTCCCTTTCTGTGGCCATTCCTCGCTCCTTCCCCTTCCACAAGTCACTCTTCGAGCCCCGTGCCGATGAAGGCTCTTTCCTTCTTCTATCCGTCTTTTTTCCTGGGCTGTTTTTGGGGGGTATTATGGGCTTTTTGCAGTGGTGTCCCCGTTGTAATGTACGCATATGAGGCGCGTCAAGGTCTGTGTGGATGCTCGGGGGCTCGGGGGCTCTTTTTTCTTTTTTAGGCCCCCGGCTAGCACGCTGATTCGCTGGCTCGGCTGAAGGCAGGACTCGGAAAGAAGCGAGGGAAAAGAGACGAGTGAAAAAATCAGAAAGTGGGCCCCACTGATGCGATTGATAAGATTATTTTTTCCTAGGGTCTTGGCCCGCGCTCCTGTTCTCGCTTTTCAGTTTCCTCACCCCCCACACCCACCATCACAGAATTGAAATCGCGCCACTTGCGCTTCTCGGAAGGAGGATTTCCCCTACGGAGTATTTCAGATTTCCAGTCACACTCCTCTCTCTTTTCATGCTCTTATGATTTCTCCCCACTTGTGAGGAAAGATGCATGAGTGCACCGTGCATTGGGGTTCTGCCTGCCAGGTAGAGGCCACACGGGGCAATCTGCATTTCGTCTGACCCAACGCGGCGTCAGCTGAATTGCCCTTGCGAATTTGAGAGGGAAAGGACGTTGTGGCTTCAAAACGAGGTGCTTCCTCTGCCGTAGCGCTGCAGAGTTTTCGAACCTTGCGTAAGAGGTATTGAAAAGGCCGTGTGTCCCAATTTACCATTTTTACCATGAGCCATGTTAGAGCTGCACACGTCGCCCTTGCTTAGTGACGGTTGAGCAAAGAGTGGCTTCCGATGGACACGGCTGGTGAGCCGGTATCGGCGGCAGGAACGAGCAAACACTGGCTCCCAATGGCAACTTTGTGAATCTCTTGATCCTTTGAAAATGATATTCTTTGTCGATGCCACTATTGACGACAGCGTAACAGTAAACTTGCAGCTTGCAACTCGACTCGGCGAGCCCTGAAAGATCCTCTTGAGATCGACGAGCGGCGACCTCGGAGGCATCGATCTAGTATGCGAGGGAAGTACGGAGAACATTGCACTCAGTCTCTATACGCAGGTTTAACTGTACACAGTATTGCCTTTGTCGTGCTGGAGCAGCTGTCTACCGTTGGGAGCCACTCCGTACATTGTAACTACTTCTTACTCTGTGAGTGTGAGCATACCACAGTACTCCGTAAATCCTCAGTAGTGGGTGTGTGGGGGATTCCCACCGTAAGAAAGGCGCAAAGGTGCCCCGGTCCCAACAAAAGCAGCGCCAGGAAATACGACCCCCAGCTTCGGAGTCCGTCGGATGGTCGGTTCATGCAAAAACAGCGAAATCAGTTGTGCAATCCATGGACACGACAAAAACACCAGGGCAATTCATGTAAATCGTAGACAAATTGAAAACAATCATGGTTGAAATCGAAGAAGATGCTAGGTTTGGGCGACTACAAAAAATATGTGCTCGTGAATGGAGACAAAAGTCAAGGTGCGAGACATCCAACAAGGTCAGAATAAAAACACAGTCTGCATGGACCACATGCCCCCCGATCTGTCGTAATGGTGGGTAGCCAAGAAACGAGGGCCGGCTACACGAGGCACGAGGGATGTTGAATTTTTTATCAGATCAAAACACAGGGACCATGCAAGATTATCAATCTCTACGGAGTACAGTAGGTGTCTCTCGGAGGAGAAATAGGAGGCCCGTTTGTGGGCGAGCAACTTTGCAAAACGAGACGAAAAGGGAAATGGAAAAAGGACGGGAAAAGGAGAAAATACAGCGGAAGCGAGACAAGAGAATCACACACACAAAAAAGCAGACAGGAAAGAAAAAGAAAAACGAAAGAGCCGAGAAATGGCCGGCTTGTTTCTGGACGATGCCGCTCTCACCTATCCGAGCAAGGCCAATTCCTCAAGTTCGGCTGCCGCAGCGCACAGTTCAGCGGCCGTCTAGCCAGTAGATGGCGCCAAAATGCTAAGCGTAGCGTGTTGCGTGCCCTGAGCCGCCCCTGTTATGCCCTGTCTCAGCAGTCAGCAATTCGCCCCACGCTCCTGCCACGGCCGACGGCTAGATATCTCTGGACGATCTATGGCGAATGGGCGGCGACAATTTGAAAAGAAATCAACACAGGAGTGCAGCAAGACACAGAGAAAAGGACAGAACAAGTGCCGAGTGAATAGGATGGCGCGCATTGGCAGACCCGGATCAAGGGACATCCGAAGAGCACGCAATAGAGACAAACAAGAAGCCCCAAAAGACAACCGATGATCTGATAATTTTGTCGGAAAACCGGTGAAGAAGACGGTGAAGGGAGGAAAGATTTGCCGCTTCTGTAGTTCGTATTCCTCAGGATACAACGGCCGATCGATGGACTAGTTGCAGTCGTCGATGGGGAGAGAAAACCACACATAATTATCAGATCAGATCAGAGTCAATAAAACTGGCGTTAACAACAGACTGTGTCAGAAGTACAGTATCTACATTTTATTATACTGTGCAGACAACTGTCACTTTGCACGTGATATTACATCAGCAATGGTCGGCAATGGGCAGCTAAGCCCACATGGGGCATCAAGCTTCACGACACGACTACGTGTGCGCCAGTACGTCAGTTGGTTGACCACGACAGTTTGAATTGCCCAGACCCCAGGGCCTTTTCCTCTTTTGCTCCACAGTTACACCACACACCATGGCAGCCTCACAAATCACATCTCCCCGCGGCCGGCCACCGCCTTCGCCGTACGGCACCTACAGCGGCTTCCAACTCCCCTCTTCCTCGTCCTCGGAGAGCGGCGCCGAAGGCAATGGCAATGGAAACGGACATGCCCGCCGCAATGGCAACGGCAATGGCTTTGGTCTCGGTGGCGATGACGACGATGACGATGACGACGATTTTGACGACGACGACCTCGACCTGCCCTTCCCCACAGCGCTTTCGCGCAAAGACTTTCTGACAACCTCATTCGACGCCACATCCTATCTCTCCTCGCTCTTCCCCTCGGGCGACGGCAGCACATCGGCACAGCGGCATCAGACACTTGAGGATCTACGGGCGGAACTGCGCGAACGCAGCAGCGCTATCAGTGCCGAGCTGCTGGAGCTGGTCAACGCCAACTACACGAGTTTCCTCGGCCTGGGCGACGAGCTCAAAGGCGGCGACGAGAAGGTGGAGGATGTGCGGGTGGCTCTCTTCGGCTTCCGGCGATCAGTGGAGGACGTGCAGGCGCGGGTACGGGAGCGGCGGGTGGCCGTCGGGGATGCATGTCAGGAGCTGGGCCAAGTGCGGACAGCGATCGATACAGGACGACGGCTCCTTGAGTTGGACGAGCGGACGGCACAGCTGGAAGACCGACTGTCGATTGGCGGGAGCGGAGCACAAAAGACGGCGACAACAAATCCAAACGACGAGGGACTTGATTTTGCGGATATCGACGAAGAGGACGATAAGGACGAAGAGGAAGACGACGAGGACGACAACGATGAGACAAGTCCTGGGTTTGTGGCCAGCGGGCCAAGGAAGCTGGCTGGACTGGCCCGCGATCTGTTGCTGGCAGCACGACTGGCTGACGCTCTGGGGCACCAACTGCCATTTGTGAAGAAGATTGACGAGCGGCTGGCCAAGTGCGAGAGCACGCTGATACTGGACTTGAACGCGGCGGTCAAGGAGGCAAGGGCCATTTCAAAAAGCAAAAGCAAGGCCGCCCAGGCACGGCTGCTCAAATTGCTGGCCGTCTACCGCGTGCTCGACCGGGAAGACGAGGTTGTGCGTATTCTCAAGGAAAAATAGACACGTCTGGCCTCGAACCAATGTAATATAAAATAATGAAATGCTCGAATGTCTTATGGTCTCATTCATGTTGCCATATGTGTGTGTGTGTGTGTGTGTTTATGTCTTTTTGTGCTTTGTGCAAAGCATGCTATGGTGGTGATATACAGGTTAAATCCAAATATGCCCAAGCTCCAAATTGGATATCATACATTTTCATCCTCGCTTTTCTTCCTCGCGTCTTTTCTTTCGCCGCTCCCCTCGCTGCTTCTTTTCTGTCGCTTCGCTCGCAGCGCTCACTGCTCACATGACCGACGACAGCTTCGCGGGCGTGATGCTGTTGTCGGTCGGGTTAAAGTTGCCGTTCAGACTGAAACCGGGACCGTTGGTCGTGCTCAGAACCACCTCGTCAATGGCCTTGAGCGCAGTGCTCCTCCGCATCTCCGCCTTGAGCTGCTCCATAAAGGCCTTGATGTTCTCCGACATCATGTGCGGCGTAAAGTGCAGCATGCCAATGGCCATGCGCACAACACCAATGTGCTCCTTGTAGTTGGCCGTGCCGGCAATTTCGCGCATCTGGGCGCGGACGTCGCTGGCAATGGTCTTGGTCTTGGCGCTGGGCATCAGGCCCTTGGGGCCCAGAATGGGACCGAGGTTGGCCTTCATGAGCTCGGGGACCGAGTCAATGTGGCAGATCAGACGGTTGAAGCGAATATCACCAGCCTTGATGGCCGCAAACAGCGTCTCCTCACCAACAGCCACGGCACCGTCCATGCGGGCATCGCTGGCAATCTTGCTGCCCTCTTTGCAGACGACGGCAATGCGGAAATCGGAGCTGGTAGGGTATGGTAGACGGATGCGGTCGCGCAGAACGGCGCCCGTCTTGTTGGTGTGGAGCTTGACAGCCAGGTCGTAGCAGGTGCGCGTAGGCGGACGGCCGACCTCGTAGGCGCGGAGGTAGCGCATGGCGTCGCAGAGAGAGTAGCGCTCGAGCTTGGCCTTGTCGTGGATGCGGTAGGTCTTGTGGACGGCCTTTTTCTCGGGCTGTTTGTTCTTGCCCTGGCTCTTGCTCTGGTGGCCAGAGGCGTGCCGTGTTTGCTGGCGGCCGAAGGCCGAAGAAGAAGCCGAGGAGGAAGAAGAAAGAGATGGGAGGAGGAATCGAGGAATCGAGGAGGCGGCAGCAAGGGCCATGTGTGGCCGTGGCCGTGTTGTTGCCTGCATAGCTGCGCTCGCCATGGCGACGAGGCATTGGCGTTGTGAAGCCATTGTGGGCTGTGTGAGAGGGATGACTTGGGTGTGTGTTGCGATGTCGTTGGGAAAAAAGGTCGCGCGATGTCCGGTGTCTTTTTTGGTGGTCGTCGATTGGAGCTTCAAAATTTACCCTAGCAAAGCAATTTTGTTGGTGCCTCGGATTTTAGGCCGCTTTCTGTCTGGTGCCAAAAAGTTCCTTCGCCCCTGATAAGATAAGCCCGGGCACAGAGTCAGAGCCGGGCAACACCCCACTAACACGCCTGAGCACGCCTGCCAACCGTCAGGGCAACTGTTTTTTTACTGCTACAGCGTATTAACCCCGCGATACCACACGACAGGCGGCGTTGAAAAGCTTTTGGAGCTTCACCACCATAATATTCAACCCTCGTCTTTTTCGGCATTGCAGCCACGCCCTCTCTCCAAACAACGCCAAAATGAAGTCTGACGATCTCAAGGCCCTGCCGGCCAAGCTCGTGGGCGACTTCCGCGCCGTCGAGCCTGCCCTCGCCGCCCTCGACAAGCATCTCGTCCTGCGTTCCTACCTCGACGGCTACACTCTGAGCGATGCCGACAGCAAGATCTGGGTCGCCCTGGCCGAGAACCGCGCCGCCGTCTCGTTTGTGCGCCGCGGCACGCTCGTGAACCTCAAGCGCTGGTTCCTGTTTGTCGAGGACCGCCACCCGGAGATCCAGGACAGCGTCAAGGCGGCCAGCGCAGCCCGCCAGGCCAAGGTCGCTGCCGCCAGTCGTGCCGGCGGCAGCTACAACATGTCTCTGAAAGACGCCGACAAGGGTGTCGTCACTCGCTTCCTGCCGGAGCCCAGTGGCTACCTGCACATTGGCCACGCCAAGGCCGCGCTGCTGAGCGACTACTTTGCGCGCCAGTACAACGGCACGCTCAAACTGCGTCTCGACGACACGAACCCCTCCAAGGAGAAGGAGGAGTTCCAGGACGCCATCATCGAGGACCTGCGCCTCATGGGCATCAAGCCCGACACCCTGTCGTACACCTCCGACTATTTCGACTACCTGTACGACATGGCCCTGCGCCTCATCAAGGAGGGCCACGCCTATGCCGACGACACCGACCAGGAGACAATGCGTGACCAGCGCATGAAGGGCGTTGCCTCCAAGCACCGCGACCGGCCGATCGAGGAGACGCTCCAGATCTTCAACGAGGAGATGAAGAACGCCACCGCCACAGGTGCCAAGCACTGCATCCGCGCCAAGATCTCCGTCGACGACAACAACAAGACCCTGCGCGACCCCGTCATCTACCGCGTCAACGTCGAGACCGCCCACCACCGCACCGGCACCACCTGGAAGATGTACCCGACGTACGACTTTGCCTGCCCCGTCATCGACTCGCACGAGGGCATCACCCACGCCATGCGCTCCACCGAGTACACCGACCGCAACGCCCAGTACCAGTGGTTCCTCAACACCCTCAAGCTGCGCCAGGTCCACATGTTTGATTTCGCCCGCATGAACTTTATTCGCACGTTCCTGTCCAAGCGCAAGCTGGCCAAGCTCGTCGATACCGGTCGCGTCTGGGGCTGGGACGACCCGCGCATGCCCACCATCCGTGGCGTGCGCCGCCGCGGCATGACCATCCCCGCCCTGCGCGACTTCATCCTCAAGCAGGGCCCCAGCCGGTCTGTCACCACCATGGAGTGGGGTGTCTTCTGGGCCGCCAACAAGAAGGAGATTGACCCCGTTGCGCCCCGCCACACCGTCATCTCGGCCAAGGACGCCGTCAAGGTCTCGGTTACCGGCGCCGATGCTCCCGCTTCTCCCACTTCGGTCGAGAAGCCCCTGCACCCCAAGAACAAGGAGGTCGGCACCAAGCAGGTCGTCTTCTCCAACGAGATCCTGCTGGACCAGGCCGATCTCAAGCTCATGAAGGTCGGCGAGGAGATCACCCTCATGTCCTGGGGCAACGCCATTGTCAAGGACATCCAGACGGGCGCCGACGGTGTCGTCACTGGCGCCACTTTCGAGCTCAACTTGGCCGGCGACGTCAAGAAGACCGAGAAGAAGGTCACCTGGCTGTCGTCGGCTGGCCAGACGCTCATCAACGGCGAGGCCTGGGACTTTGACTACCTCCTGACCAAGAACACGCTGACCGACGACGACGTCCTCGAGGACTGCCTGAACCCCGTGACGGCCACCGAGGAGAACGTTCTGGGCGGCGCCAACATGAAGGACCTCAAGAAGGACGACATTATCCAGCTTGAGCGTCGCGGCTTCTACCGTGTAGACAAGGGCCTGAACGACTGGGCTGAGGGCGAGGCTGGCGACAAGGGCCCGCGGATTGTCATGTTTTTGATCCCCAGCGGCAAGTCGTCGTAGGGTGTGTCGAGGCTCAAATGACTGTGTATGAAAACATGTAGTTTGGAGAAAATGAAATATCGAGGTATCACAAATCAAAACACCGATTATCCAAGTTAACCAAAAATGTGAATATACATGACTTGTATTTGTCTGCCGTAGAAGGGTATCGTATGAAAACTATAAACTAAAAAATATCAGAAAGTCCAGAAAATCCAGAAAATCAAAAAGGCAAAGAGCGAATGCCAAATTGCAAGCCATCCAAGGCTGCGTCTAGATACAATGAACGCAAATACAATGTGTAATGTGTGTAACATGTGATATGAAAGAGTGTAATAGATCAGTTGTGAATGCGAGGTGCTTTATTCCATCTTCTCTTCTTTAGCTTTTTTAGCCTCGGGCACCTGCGGCAGGCGCATTTCAACAGGGCTTGCCGTCAACGACGCCGCTATCGACGGACTGCCAGGGCTGCCCGCATCGTGGTGGCCAATGTACTTGCGCGACGAGGTGTCGAGAGCCGGGATCTGCGGACGGCGCGAGGTAATGGGCGATGTCGTCACCGTCACAGTATCCTTTCCCTTGGCGGGGACAGCCGATGTAGTGGCAAGAGGCGACGATACCGAGATGGTCGGGCTGGCCACCATCTGCGTCGGCGACGACACTGTCACAGCATACTGCATGGGGTTCTCGCGCTCCGCCGCTGGCGGGTGGAAGGGCGACGGGACGTAGCGGCTGCCAGTACCAAAACTATTGCGCGGCCGGAGAATGGCTGGCGAGCGCGGTGCCAGGTTGCCGTTGCCCACGTTGGCGCTCGCCATGTAGTTGGTAATCGTGCCGTTGCCGTGCACACTGTACGTGTTGGATGTGCGGTAGTTGGAGTAGTCGTCGCCAATGCTGCTCTTGCGCGGGTTGTTGCCATCCACATTCGACGGGCGGGCGTCCATCTCCATAGCCATGCCCGCAGGGCCGACACCGGCCTCGCCGTTCTCAGCCGCGTGTTCGCGCATAACAGCACGCACATCACGATCATGCTCAATCTTCTGCACAAGATCCAGGTCGGTGGGCGCAACGACACGGCGGACGCCATTGAGGATAAGCTCAAAGGCGATGACGACCGAGAGCGCCAGGATCAGCGTGACCCACCAGATACCCGTACGACCAAAGTTGTGGATGAAGGTGCCGTGCACAAGATAGGGGCCCGACTTGACGCTGTAGACGCCAGACAGCAGAAGCGACCACACGAACCAGCCACCGACCGACACAAGCAAACCAACGGCCGAGATGATGGTCTGGTTGTGCATTTCGAGCGCGAGCATCTTGACATTGATAAGGATGATGCAGACAGTGAAAGCCAGACTGCCCATGGCGTAGAGCGTGGTGTCGCTGGTGAAGAGCGCGGTGGTGTAGACAGCGTAGATGATGTAGAAGATGAGAAGGGCTTCCAATACTCCAGTCAGGGTCCAGCCAATGTACTTGCGGAAACAGAAGCCGAGGTTGCGCTGTCCATAGGTATAGAGCTCAGGCACCGCAAGAAGCGTGTCGGCGCGCAAATCCTTCTCAAAGATACCAAACAAAATAACGGGAAGCGATGTGAACAGCGTGTTGAAGACGGTCAAACTGGTCGACTCGTAGAGCGAAGTGCCCGTGTAGCCGTTGTAGCGCTGGTACAGGGCCTGCACAAGGTAAAACACCATCTCCTTCCAGAAGGTACCCAAGATGTACTTGCCGGTTCGCACGTAATTCCAGCGGCCGTGGACAAGCAGGAGACGCTGCAGGAAACGGAACTGGGCAATAGAGTAGTCCGAGATACGCGCGGCCTGCAGACCCTCGCGACCTGAAATACCGATACCGACGTGCGAGGCCTGGATCATAGCAATGTCGTTGGCGCCATCACCAATAGCGAGCGTCATGGACGAGGGCACGCGCTGGCGGATGCACTTGACCAGGGTAGCCTTTTGCGAGGGCGAGGCACGACAGCAAATAACTGAGTCGACACGGGCCACAAGGTCAAAGAACAGGGTGCGCATCTCCTCCTGGGCCTCAACGACACTGAGCGTGTGGCCGTCAATGACGACCACCGAATGCGGCATCATACCACGGCCGACATCGACAAGCGTAGAAGCGATCCGCTCCTGCAGGTTTTCCTGGTCGACCAAGGCGTCGAGCACATAAATCTCTGAGAAGGGTTTGCAAATACGTGCGGCGTGGGCAATGTTGATGGCCGTCTCACGCTTGTCGCCCGTCAACATCCAGATCTTGATGTTGGCACGGCGCATCTTGTCGACGGTCTCGGGCACACCCTGCTGTAGCTTGTCCTCGATGGCGGTGGCACCAGCCAAATCAAAACCCTGCTCGATGATATCGGCCGCGGCCTCGATACGCTCCTGGCGGTTGACGAGCGACGTGGTGGCATCCTGGTAGAGCGTCTTCCACTTGCGGTAGTCGTCGTCCTCGACATAGCGGTAGGCAAAGAGCAGCGTGCGCAGACCTTCGGACGCAAAGTCGTCAATGTGCTGGAAACAGCGCTCAAAGACGGCGCCCTCGTTGATGGCAATGGCCTCATCAACCATACCACGGTAGGGGTCATCGTACAGACTCTCGGCAGCGGCGGCAGCAGCAATGCTGCCGTCGTGCGACCACTGGCGCTGCTGTTGGCTCGGACCGCCACCAGGATGACGACTGGCCTCGCCGTTGCCAGCGCCATTAGACGGGCCACCGGCGTGGGCATCATCGACAATGTCCAGATCCTCCAGCTCACGTCGACGCAGCCAGCCGTCAACGTCGCCCGAAACCACACCCGAGCGACGACGGGCATTGTCGACCGACTTCTTGCCGGTACTGATACGTGGCAGACTGCGGAATTGGTGCATGGAAGCAGCACGGACGAGGTTAATACTGGAGCGGGGTGTGGAGATACCGCCATTGCCACCACCGCCGTTGATGCTCATTGTCGTGCTCCTGCGCATCATGGCGCGCTCCTGCTCGACGCTCTTGCGCTTGCTGGCACGGCGCTCGACAGCGCTGGCCTTGGCCAGGGCCATGTCGTTGAGCTTGAGGCGCGGCAGAATGACACTGTCAGCACCCTTGCAAAACATGCAGATGCGGCCGTCAGGCATGCGGATGAGAATGGACATGCGCTTGCGCTTGCTGCTAAACTCAATAACGTCCAAGATCTGGTAGGTCTCGGTAATGGGCGAGCCGTCGAGCTGATGGAACTGCAGCTTGATGGATTGGCCGGGGCGGTCAATAAGCAGGCAGCCGAGATCACGGGCAGCCTGCACAAGGGCCAACTCGTCGGGCGAGGCAGCCTGGAAGTCGATGTCGCCGTTGGCGGTGGTCTCGGGGATACATGTGTGGCAGAGAGCGATACACAGGATAAAGTGACGAGCCTTACGCGAGAAGGCCGTGTGAGGACGGTGACGGATGTACTGGATGAGGTCCTCGGTCTTGAGTTCCTGCTGAGGGCGCGCGGGACGAGCAGTCGACCGCCAATGAGAAGACATGGAGCGGCGGGGCGCCTCAAACTCGATGGCGGTGGAGTTGCGGGGGTTGGTTGCGATCTCGCTCATGATGATTGAGGGTGTCCGCGACGCGTGATTCGGGATGGGCAGGTGGGCGTTGGAAGGCGACGGCGACGGAGACAAGGGACCAGGCGACATGGGTTGCTTCGGTGGCTGCCGCTGCTTGCCTTCGGCCTTGCTAGACCGATGCAGACTGAGTGACCGGCGCTTGTTCTTCTTACCACCGTGCCGCAGCTGGCACCGCTTGCGTTCCTTCTCCTCTTCGTCACGGGCAATGTCCATATCGTGCAGCCAGGCCGTGCCGGCGACACTCATCTTGCGGAAGCGCATCTTGTTCTCGGTCAGGGTACCGGTTTTGTCCGAAAAGATGTAGCTGACCTGGCCCAGGTTTTCGAGAATGGTCGTCGTGTTGGCAACAAAGGCGGTATCGGTGTCCGGGTCGTACATCTCTGTGTCGGCAAGCAGGTACAGCTGGCCAATCTTGATAATTTCCAGACTGACATACAGCGACAGCGGGATCAAGGTGTTGAACATGATGATAAATGCAAACAGGATCTGGCTCAGCGGCAGGTTGGCACCCGCTAGGTACCAGGCGTGGTCGGCATAGTGCGATTTCCAGATGCCGTTACCCGCGGAGCAGCCGACAGACAGGAGGACGACAAAGATGACCAGCAGGAAAACGATGCGGTTGACTACGAATTGCATGGCGGGAGCCTTGGCGCTCTTGTGGCGGTGGGCGTTCATGCGGATCTTGCACTCCTCGCCCGAGTTGACCACGAGGCCAATCATGTCGGAGGTGTTGCGCAGAACGGAGCCGCGGAAGACGACGTTGTTCAAAGTCAGCGGCATAGCTTCGCCGTTAACGAGGACACGGCCCTCGTAGTTGTAGAGGTCCAGATTGGGGTCCTCGGACACAATCTCGGCGCCACAAGCGGCCATGCCAGCGAGCGACTCGCAGTGCTCAGAGAGCAGAGCAGAAGCCTGCTTCGTCTTGAGGTTCGTCTCGCCGTCGAGAGCCATGGTCTCAATGTAAGCAATGCCATTGGGGCCCGAGGCCTGCAGAACAATCAGATCGGCCGGGACAGGGTCGTCACGGCGCAGACGCACAATATCACCGACACGCAGGTCCTGCCACTGCACACCTGCCCAGGGCATACGGCCGATAGCGGAGTCGTCCTCGTCCGCGCCTGCACCCACACATTCACCAGAGTTGGATCGGACGCTTTCGAGAGCATTGGCGGACGTCACAGTGCTGAGGGGAACGCTGCCAGCGTCAACAGCACCAATGATACCAATGCCGCCAAAGCCGCCCGCCCTGCTATCGCCAACAGCTGTGACACTGTCGCGAGCCGACTTGGTCCACTTCTGCGGCTTCACTTTGTTCCAGACCTTGCCGTCTTTGCTCTGGGCAGTGGCGGCAGCCGCAGCCTGTACGGTATGGCCAGGGTCCAGGACATAGGCAATGCTGCGGTTCTCGACGCGATCGAGACGATAGCGGCGGTAGTCGTCGAAGCCCTCTTTGAACATGCTGATGGCGACGAAGAACAGCAGTGGCGCAATGGTGGTGTATGTACCGGTCGAACTCAGACCGGGGATCATCTGAAGGATGGAGATGATGAGGAAGTAGAAGTTGGCGAGCTTCATAAACTGGAAGACAAGCTGCTTGGGCAGGAAGTCCCAAACAGTATACCGACTCGAGCGAATAAAGTTGGAAATGAAGGGCTTGCCGGAGCGGTCGTCGATATAAGGCGTCGTGCGGACGTGGCCGGGGTCGAGCGGGATATGGCGGCCGTCAACGCTGGGCGGCAATGGCCGTTGGCGGAGCAGACCCTCGATAATGTACTTGCGATAGACACCGGCGGTCTTGCTCTTGAAGTGGTGGTATTGGCCAGTCATCCACCGCCGCTGGCGCTCGCGCTGGCGGTCCAGCCGGTCCCGGTAGTGAGCCAGGGTATCCATGGCGTCCGCAGCACGAATATTGGAAGATGTTGAAATCATTGGGGGCTTGACAGGTCCATCGTAGCTCTCGGCGTCGTTCAAGCCAAGGCGTGTGCGTGTAATAGACGTTCGTGCCGGCTCGACAAAACTGACACCACTTCGCCGTCCCAGGTTGACGGCAGGGGATTGAAACTGGCCATCGTTGTTGTCGGGCAGTCGTCGCCGCGCCTGCGGTGAGACGAGAGTGGCCACAGAAGAACCGTCATCGCGAACAGGTGAGGCGATTGTCGCGAGTGCGCCACCTTTGCCTGCTCCTTTCTTTGCCGCAGCGCCGCCTGCGCCGTTGGATGGCGGTGCAGGGCCCTCGACATTGGACTGGATCGTGTATAGGTTCGTGTTTAGCCGTAATGACGGAGTGTTTTGTTGTTGCGAGGAGGAGGAGGACGGCGAGAGTGGTGCATGCTGGTCGGTCTGTCGCAATGTGGATCGTGGTGGTTGTATAGTAGACAGTGATGGAAGAGACGGCTGCGAGGGTTGTGATGATTGTGTAGGCGAGCTGGGTTGCGGCTGGGAGTGTAGCCGGTCGTCGCTGCTCGGCTGGTCCCGCAGCGTCGTGTCACGGAGAATGCCCTCGGAGAAGCGGATGCGTGCTTCGATGGCTGCGGCGTCAGCAGCGGCAGCGGCCGCGTCGTCAGCACTGCGGCGGCCCGCCATGGCTGGTCTTGTTGCTTTTCTCTCAACGCAGCCGCGGCGGTACTGTATACCAACAGAGGAAAGGGAAATGGGCTATGGAATTCGCCGTGGTTGCGTCGGTAGAGAGTCGAGGTACCGTTGTGTTCGAGAATGCGAAACGTCGAGACGTGGGTGGTATCGAGGATATAGTGACAACGAAAGGGATTCGAACTCGAGAAATAGACTTTCGTCTCTTCGAGAAAAGAAAGAAAAGAAGAAAAGAAGAAAAAAGAAAAAAAAAGGCGAGAGGCGCGCGACAAAAGCCTGGCGAAACGAGAGAGTGGGCGCCACGAAGCAACGACACACAAAGAAATTGGATGTGTGCCGGGTGTGTTGTGTGCGAAGTGTGTGCGCCGAAGAGAAAGAATGCCCAGGCAATGAAGGAGAATGCAAACAAATGATGTGCTGTAGAGAACGCAACGCAAAAATAAAGTAAAACGCCCGAAAGAATAAAGGAATGAAGAAAGTCGAGCTGTGGAAAACGGCGCTGCAAAACGTCGTAGTGAGACAAATTGACAAAATGACAAAATGAGGGGACCCAAACGCCCGACAGGGCACTTATCAGTTTCGTCTAGCCCGTGTTCGTGCTGGAGTCGATCCCTTCCAGCCTTCGTACGGAGTACTTTATCCTTCTTTCCCTCTCTTCGATTGGGTTCTTGGCTGACAGAAAAATATCGCCAAATGGAGGCTAGCAAACGAAATGTACGCCGTAGCAGGAAAGAGACTAAAGACGATAAGAACAAGTTGCAAGTGCAGGTGGTGTGCTGGCGGGAGGAGAACGACGGATGGTGAAGGCTTTTTTGGGATTTTGGGTTTGGTTTTGGTGTCGGTGCCAGGTCGTCGCGGCCGCCGTCGAAAGGGGAAAGGAGCAAGTCGTCACAGGCTTTTCTTTTTCTGGAGGGGAACCCGGGAGAAACGACAGAGTGTGGATGGCTGTGAATGGTGGGTTTTAACTTTTGTGTCAGCCTTGGGTCGGCCGATGGCTGCGCGGGACTTGCAGCGCCACGTTCATGCACTGTCTTCCTGTTCTGGGCTGTTTTCTCGGCGCGACTTGGTCACGAGGTCGGCCACTGGGGCTGATTGGGTTAGGGCGATGGCGGGCGTAGACAATAGTTTTTCGTCTACGACGTATTGTTCTTTTGGCTCGTTTTTTGTTATCCAGAAGAGCGGGGCCAGCGGTGAAGAGGCCCAGTAAGTGTCTTTCTGAAGTGTTTCGCACAGTGTTGAGACTTGGTCTAGACCTGGCGGCTGGCTGTTGGCCGATTCGACTTGATTGTGGCTTGTTTGAGGCTGATCCAGAACCAACGAAAGCACCCATGCGGCGATAACAAAGTCAATAGCGACAACGCAATAGGCTTGGCAAGAGGCTGAGATGCAGATTGCTCTCGAAAGGAGATGGAGAAATGGTGAGCTTTGGTCTGGGGCGATCACGAATGCCCAGCGTTGGCAGCAGCGACTGAAACGGGCTTCAGGTCGGGAATTGTGGTAAGAAGCAGGCAGATAAGCAGACCAAAGAGGGCCAGCAGCGAGAAGGCACAAATGACCACAAAAGCCGTCCGGGGAGGTGGCTTGCTGGGAGAGGCCGTAAAAGTGTCCTCGATCGGCCGGAACGCTGCCTGGCTCGCTTGTCCTGAATGTCTCGATTGTCTCGGTTCTCTGTTATCGCTGGTCAGCCTGCGCTGTCTCTTGCTGTTGCTGCGGCTCACAGGCTCGAGGGGGACTGACTCGTAGGTGGGCAGCGTGTTGTTGGCGCTCTGCCGAATGCCGGAGGCCATTGTACTGTGAAGCGGTGGGGGTATGTTTATGTGTCGGGCACAATGCGGATTGGGCGCGGGCGATGCAATTGTGTTGAATTGGAGATGTGAAAAGGGGTTCCAAATAGAGGCTGAAGAAAACGGGCAAGAGCAAGGTATCAAAAAGGGAAACAACTCGGTACGCATAATGACACAAATGACGGTCGTTCTTTCCTTATGAATGCAAGCAATATACGGGTGCAAAGAGCAGGCGCGATATTCGATATCCTCCTGGGCCTCCTTATTGCTCCTGCTGATTATGGCGTTCCCAGTCGCTACTTCCTAATCTGTATCCGCATGTGTTCGTCTTCGCCATCCTTGGTGTGATTCCAGGGCAAATGGCCTTGAATCCAGATTCATCTTACGACGCGTGCCAAAAACGTAGACCAGACGACGCGGTGCACGGATTGCTTCTTGATGCTTTTTGGGGCCTATCTCGTTGCCTGGATGTGTGTCGGAAGCAAATTTCAGTGCCAAAATCGCCGCCCGAGCACCTTCCCCGAAAATGGCAATAAGGCAAGAGCGGGTCGTCGTGTGGACAGACAAGGAAGGAACGACTCCGACACGGACGGACTTTTGAGTTAAGGTTGTATCTGCCGTTGAGCCGTCCGTAGCGCTTGGCGCCGGGCATCGAGACATTCGATATCAACAAGGAATGTGGGTTCGGTATTTTGCCCAGGCTTTACAGTCGGTTGGATGTGTAAGTTAGGCCAGGCAATTGCTGCAGCCTTGCATTTTTCTTTTTTCCTTGGACCTTTTCTTGCACACCTTTTGTTTTCTATTTTTTTTGTAGATTCACTTTCACAGATCTCTGAGGTGGTCGCCAGACGGCGCAGTACGACGTATGTCCTCCGCTAACTGATGTACTCGTTTTGTCCTCGCAAATCGCTTTCGTGGGCAATTTGTGGGGCACAGCACGAAGAGCCAGGCGAGCCAGGTAAACAATCCACATGTTGGCAGCTCAAAGGCTGCAAAATGCGGTGCAAAGTCATCAAAAATCAAACCCTTCCAAAGCTTCTAGAGCCAGTCTGCTGCTTGTTGCAGGACCAGTGTTTCTCCGTGTCCGTATCCTACGGACGTAGTTTCCAGAACGGGGCACAAAACAGGCTGCATGGTTGAGATAACCGACGCCCCGAGCAGCTGTACGTTACACTCGGGCACGTCACATATGGTCAATATCAAACAGATGGACGTCTGAGGAGAGAGAACAAGTGGTTGTACAAAGATAGAATACCGGCTGCTGCAGCTCAAATAAGCAAGCCGTGGTTCGTATCAGATGCAAGACAAAGGGCTGCAGGTGCAGCTGGAAATGTTGTTGCCTGGGGAGGTGATCAGCAACTCCGATACGCCGAAAATTTGTATTGAGGAAATCAGCAACTTGACTATAGGGTATAAGAAGCGCTAAAGAGTAAAGAGTACTTCGCAGCTAAAGTCAGTCAACGGCTCGGAGTTGGAAGCAAAAACGAAAATTGACCAGCTGAAACGACGTCATCAGCGTTGCGTCCCAATTCAAAAAGAACCTCAACGACAGGAACTGGCATGCAATCCACGGCAGTGGAGACCAGGGCAAAAGGCAAGTCTCGGTACTCGATTGCAGTTGAGTTGTTCCTTGGCCCTTGAATGTGACTTCTGTGACAATGTACAAGTGAAAGAAATGAAGGCAATGATTTGCTAAATCAACAATGAGGCAAAAAGCAGATGTCGATTCTACCACAACGCATCGACGAAAAAGAGACAAAAAAATCGTGGACAGGCTGGGAATCGAACCCAGGACCTTTCGCATGCGAAGCGAACGTTATACCCCTAAACCACATGCCCGTTGGATGTTTTGATGGAGGAAAAACGGGGTGCGGTAGAGGCTAAATTGGCGGAACGAGCGTCTGCATCGTGGAGCCACAGCACGTCAAAATACGTCAAGCCCAAAAGGCATTCAGAGTTTACTGTGTACACTGTGCAAACAATATATTTAAATATAAACACGAGTGCAAAAGGCCCCTCTTCACGTTAGAAAGGGCCTACTAAGCTGAACTACTAGTAGTCCAGAGAGAGTAAAAGAACTGGGTAAAACTGTGAAAGGGATGTGAGGGAGAGCGAACAATGCTACATCGAACCACGAAAATCCAGAACAAAGCAGGCACAAAAGCCTCCTAAACTACCTGGACCCAGTGCTAAAGTAGTAAAAGGTTCCCCTGAGAGAATTGGACAAGAAAAAACGTGACAAAAATAGAAACAATGAAGTGAGCGACAAGAGAAGGGGGAGGCAAAAAGGGAGAGAGTGGGGGCAAAAAGGGGCTGTATCCCCAAAACTCTGCACTTGCAAGCAAGCAGTAGTGCAGCGCCCAAGAATGCAAGTGGGAGGCGAACATGCATCACACAATACGACTGACATACACTGGGCTAATGCACAAGGCGGTGTCTTGTACAACAAATGACGTGTTTCGATGCAATGATGTGGAAAGAGACCGTCGAGTTCACGAGTTCCATTCCGAATGACGTGTCGTTGACGCGTAAAGTGGCTCGTCCTCCATTAAGAGCCATTTGACTTTATTCAGCTCCCCTGAGCTCCCTTCATAATCATTTTCCAGTTCTTTTGTTTCTAGAATATTGCTATTTCCTACAAACGGCCAACGGCTAACGGTCAATGTTTGTTTTCTCCTCTTTGTGCCGTCTCTGCAGTCAAATGTTACCAGTTAGAGTGTTATCATAGTGCCAGCAAATCGTCCGTGTCATATGCCATGCCAATTATTGCGGCTGTATTCCGTAGAGACGTAGCGACTCCCTGCTTCCCCTTATTGACCTTATTCCTTTGTCGAGAATAGCAATTAGGAATTACAGGAAGCGAGGCGGCCGTGCCGTCCTTGTCCGTGCTACGCCCCATGGGCCAAGAACTTCGCTACCGCGGTGCGAGTTTATCACAACTCATGATGAAGGCATCGTCTACTTCAAACAGCGTTCCTTCAGGATATGACTTTGTGGAACAAATTTTGATTTCGTTGTTGCCATTTGTGCGTTATAAAGATTTGTCGTATATCTTATCACATAATATTAAACTTCTTTTTTTTTTAAAAAAAAAAAAACATTTTATTATATAAAAACTAACTTTTTTCCTTTTGACATATTTTAAAGACTGAAGAAAAAAATAAATAAATAAAAAACACTCAAATAAAACAGATTGATCTTAAAAGTAAGGACTCTAGTATATTTTCAAAGAACAGATATTTGACCACTACAATGAATTTGTTTATTGTGCAGTCTTTTCATCGCTCGTCACTCAGCGGGCACGGCAGCCGGAGCACAGTCACCGGGCAGCTCATCCGCTCGTGGCTTCCGACCCCAGACCAAACTCTCGTAGTGGTAAACATGGTGCTTCGACGAATGCAGCTCCCGACGTAGGTGCGTGATGTAAACCTGCACTTGCTCGCGCGACCATTGCTGCACATTGGTGAAGAACAGGATGAAGCCCTCGACGTCCGACTCGACCGCATGTTGCGAGAATACACCAATCTCCTTGAGCCGCGGGTCAGCTGGCCATGGCCCACTGGGCACCTTGATAAGACGATCCTGGATATCGACAAACCCAGCTGCGGCCATGGCTTTCTTCTGGATGCCATCGTCAACGACCGAGAAGGAGCGGCCGATGAGCTTACCTCCGTTGATAAAGAGCGGTCCCCACTGGGCCATGGCGGTGTCCGTGGGCAGTGTGTCATCGTCGGAGCGGACGTTGGGCGAGCCCTCGTAGCTCTCGAGATAGCCTCCAGGTGCGGTGACTCGGTAGGCCTGGCGGAAAAACTCGTACCAGTCCGGGATGCAGCCACTGAGGCAGCGGATATGGACAAAGTCAAACTCGTTGTCTGGGAACAACCACTCGCAAGTGCAGTCGTCAATATCGCTGTGATGTATCAATATGACGAGCTTCTCTCAAAAATATTGGTATTAATGGACCTACAATCTGACGTTGGAAGGCATCCATGACGGCTGGATGGGAGAAATGTCTGTTCCTATGACAGTGGCGTCTGGGTATTGTTTGGCAAAGTCACTGGCGGTTTGTCAGATTTACCAACGAGAGAAATGGTTTCTATACTCGATGCGCGTTGCTGCTTACATGGCCCAGACACCTGTGCCCGTTCCAATGTCCAAGACTTTCTACAGGAGTAACCGATTAGCCTGTGTGATGCCGAGACTCACCCGATCGAGACTCGTACATAGACATGCCTTTGGGTTCACGATGGGCGCGAGAAAGAGCTTGCCTTCGAGGACAAGAGTGAAGAGATGATGCCTGATAATTCGTTAGACGACGTGAAGGCACACATACAGATATAGCAGAAAAAAAAAAAAAACTCTCACAGAATATCCAACGAATTGTTATGGCGTGAGTCGTTTGTGCCCCTGAAAATAAAAGAAGTTGCAGTGCACGATGCCAGCAAATTGCTTCCAATGTATGGCATGCAGTGGCCTCTTACCAGTACGAGGCATTGCCGAGCTCGCTGTGATATGTACGGCCTTGAATGGTCCGATACTTGGGGATCGATGACGACATAGACGCCGTAGAGCTCAGGTTAGCACCAACGCGAGCAGACTCTGTGCCATCATTGTCGTAGACGTCTATCTGTACACGCCGTGTTAGATAACACTGTCACGATGACGAGGCCCAAAGCAGGGTGTTTGTCAATACATACTCTCCCTAGTTGTGTCCAGTGCTCTGGAGGCAAAATTTGTGTCGTCGCCGGAGCGGATCCGGCTTCACCACCGTCCGTGGCAGGCTTGGAGCCGTCGCCTTGATTTGTGCCGCTCATGTCTTGTGATGGTAGGTCTGAAGTCGTTATCTAGTGTCGGGGACATAATATAATACATCTCAAAGTTCAACAAGGGACGAGCACATAGAGCGAGCTGGCCGATGATAGATGTACGGCATTAGGGACCTTCGTTCTTTATAGATGTGGCTAATCAATAATTGCCCAATTCAAGTCCCGGATCCTCCTCACAGGGCAGCATATGTCCTTCCATTCGAAGTAAGTCGTATCCATTGTTTTCGTGCTTGATACTCTTTGGCTGTCTGCGAGTGGGAGAAAGCTTGATTTGCTTCATCGTAGGGAAAGAGGGGAAACATCGTGCCTCGTCATCCTTTTTGGCATCGCAGTGCAGGGTGTGACGGCAGCTTATGGACAACAAGGAGATGTAAATACGACTCTACAGGTGCAGGTGAGTGCTGCTACATATGCACGGGATTTTTGAAGCACGACAACCATACGTGGTCTTCATACGTGGTCTTCATGATGATGGGCGACAAGAGTTAGTCATTGGGCCCTCATTCGTGAATAGTACATATTCGACGGTCCCACAGTCGACCTTTCACTTTTACTCTTTTTGTTGAGAAGCAAGCGTTGGCAAACGAGACGCAATACAATGCTGCCCGATTTGCGAGAAAACAAAAGGAATGGCAAAGGAAGGCAGGACGTTGCAGTGCAGACGGGCTGCACGTCGAGAAAGCACATTGCGTCTGAGCCATGCGTCTTGATTGGTCCGGACCAACTTCCTGCTGCTGTCTCTTTTGGCAGAAAACAAGATGCAGCGTGAAAAGCTACTGATCCTTTCTTGCTTCTTTACGAAGAAGAGGCATGCCACATCTGCGCCTGCATGGAAGTTGTTGATGGTGCCTAATCTACGGCCCCCACCGAGAGACGAGATGGACGGCTTTTCACTCTTATGGGGTGATGTGATTATGTTTTGTCGGAAGGAAGAAGCGAAAGGCGATAACTGAAAGCCGCCTTTGCACTGCATCTGAGTCTTGTTATGGTTAGAAAAGGTCATGATGTGCGGCCTGGTAAGCGCTGACGTGCGGTGTTTGTCTCTGCCTCTTTGCTTTTGATTATTCCGATTCCATGGTAGTCGGCCTGTCAGTGAGCGATATGGGGTCTTTTTTTCTTTTCTTTTCTTCTTTCTTTTTATCTTTTATTTTTTTGAAAACAACAAGTTAAAACAAAATCCCCCGGACCGAATAGAGCAAAAGGTTGACAGACAAGAACGCTCCAAGAGCTTCCTATCGTCCAGGTTAAGAGGAAAGGTCGCGGCTGTCTGCAGGGAAGTGGAAATGCACCAACAAGGTCTGCAGAGCCATATTTCGCGGACTTCACCGTTCGCTTATTTGTGTTAGGGGCCTACGTGGGTGGGCTCGGTGGGATATATGCCTCTCTCTCATAGACATGGCAGACATAGCTTTGGCTGCACTGGGAAACTTACAAGATTCGGAACGTACTTGCATATCATTTTCTTCTTGTGCGGAGAGATGACGCTCGATTTTTGATGTCTTGTTTATATTCAGACATGCATCGCCACTTGTTGATGCTGTCTCGCATTTGGCAGAACCAATGGCAAGATGCTGTGCTAGCCCACCCTGGCAGCTGCTGCACACATATATGCATGTGTAAAATATATTGTAAGTAATACGACGGACAACTGCAGTCGTTTGTGCTCCGTCACCGAACTTGTACTCCGTAGTATTTTGTGGACTGACTGCAACGGGCGTTGCGATGCAAGGGACATATACACGCTGGCCGGGAGCTGAAAACGTCGTTCCTCATTTCGTTTTCCTGGAAACTAGGGAGGGCAAGACTTTTTTTGGTACTATTTTGCACCATTTACATACCCAAACACCTTTTTGCCGGTACCATTGGGCCCATGTTTTCCCAACGGGTTGTCGTGTGAGACCAGTCCTGGCTGTTCAGGTTATTCTGGCCGCTTTGGCCGTTGCTGGTGCGAGCGTTGAGCTTTGCAAATCGTCTCCAAATCGTGAAGCTTTATCTGTGAGGAGCAGAGCTATCTATCCTCCGAAATTGAGATACGACGATGGCCGCAGTGTGTCTCTGGTATTCTGGGGCCACCGCGTGGCATCCCATCCTCTGGTATGGACGGTAAATCGGGGGTCTAACAACGGCCGGGCCAGGCTGTTCATGAGTACGTAGTACTCCGTACCTTTCTGGGGATTTGCAGGGTATCTTCCTCACTCTAGGTTTTTTTTGGTACACAGTAGGGCGTGAACAGGAAACCCATAGCGCATTCACAAGTTGTGGTTGCATGTGGTCGTGAATATGACCAGTCTTTCTTGTCACGGTCACGGGAATACGAATACCCTGTCGTCTTTTTCTCCATCCTCTTTCGTACTTTGTATGGTGGTGGTCAGAGGGTTAGACCAGGGTTTGGGTCTGTGCAAAAATCGTGGCGCTTCGAAACGCCCTTTTCCCATCGGCGATGGAGCGAGGAAGAACCCTGCTACACAAAAAGGGAGGAGCAGTTGCGCAGAATGCTCCCCCCTTTTGTGTGGCAGAACAAGACTACGGAATTCGTGCACAACCTCACCACAAAATGGACCACAAAATGCACCATCAACGATATCAAAAGCCAAGCACCAAAAAGACCAAAAAAGACGTCCGGAGTCGTGTTGTGGGTGTGTCGTGTCAGGGGACTCCGTACGGAGTACACGTCGATGGAGCTAGCGTCCTCCATCATCGCTTGCTGCTTGGAAAAGAAAACCGGAAAACGCGCTTCTGCAGGAACCCACCGACAAGCGTCTTATCCCGTCTCGTGTTCGCGCTCCCTTTCCCCTCTGCTGCTTCAGGTACGAAGTAAGATACAAAAGTACTTAACTTCTAGGCCTTCACCCCCATTTTTTTGGGCCTTCGATCTGGCGCGTCGATGAGGCTTCGGGAGGTGGCAGTGCTGTCAGAGCCAGCCAAGATGATGAAGACGCAAGAAAGCAGTATATTTATGCGTACACAGTACTCCGTAAACAGCTACAAACCAAGCAGACAACCAGCCCATGATGAACATTCAGGCACACCTATCTATTTAAACGCCATGGCGATATGTTTCGAGACAGAAAGGGCTGCTCGCGTGTACGCCGTACGTCGTACTTCGTAGCCATTGGCCAACCACTGATGACCAGGCACAACCCGAAAAAGGAGAGAGCAGCACCTGCTCCAAAGGGAGGGTGAGGTTGGTTTTCTAGGGCCGGCTAGGACGAACAGGGCTTAACCTGTTCGATGCTCCCAGACGCCAGCTCCAGTAAAAGCTCGTGCGTCGAACATCGGATATCCGCAGCGTCACTCGCGCCCTATCCGCCGCTGCTTGTTGACTTTAGTCGTGTGTTGGCGAGAGAGCCTGCCAGTGCTATTGTGTCCATATGTTTATGTCTCTGTTGGACGAGTGGAAGCAAAAGAAGCAAAAATCGACAGTGGGATGCCAAGACTGACGCATAGCAAATCAATAGCGCGTTCTCTTGCTGCACGCCTGATTCTCTGGTGGTTTCTCGTCCTCCTTTTCCCTTCTTCTCGCCATTATCCCCGTCTTTTTGGCTCTTTGGCTCTTCTAATTGGGCTGGCTCTCGCCCTGTTTTCTTTCTTCTTCTTTTCTTTTCTTTTCCCTTCCTTCTGGCTTTCACCTGCCTTGTGCCCAGTGGCCCTGAGCCCCCCCTTTTCGTCACCACCGATGCCACCTGACTATTGCGTTCTCCGACGGCCAGAGCGCTATGCCGGAGAGGGCAACGATTTTTGAAGCTTGGGGATCGCCCGCCAGATATCCACAAACAACGATCAAAGCGTGGTTCCAGCGTCGAGCAAGGCAGTGGGCAACAGGCCGCGAGAGGCGAGAAAGAGGGGACGAGGCCAGGATTTCGACGGTGTATTGTGCAGTCCTGCCTCGCCTGCCTCGCCTGCGTACTTTGTAGATCGTTGCCGTGCTTTCGGTGACTTTCTTTCTGTCCTTCTTTCGTTCTTCTACGTTTGCAGGCTGCCGTTTCGAGTTCTCTCTTTGAAAAATTCCTCTTTGCAGGTCCGGTCGATGCAGTCGAGATTTTCATGTCTTGCTTTTGTTGATCGGCCAGCTCTTGCAAGACAACAAAGAGTAAAAGGAGAGGCAAGAGCAGAAACCAGAAAGAGCAGAAACCAGAAAAAAAGGGGCTTCCCTTGGGTGCTTTACCCAGCTGTTCCTGCGTTGGTTCGCCGTTGCTTCTTCTATTTACACGCTCTATCGTGCGTACCTTCCTCGGGAGTAATTGCATTTGTACCAGTCGTACTTGCCTAGTACGCCGACACGTCGGCGTTGGGCAGGAAGGCACAACTCGCTCGCGATGTGGGCGCCTTTTTGCAGCTATTTTGCAACTATCACGGTGGCTGCTGCGTCCATCATTAAGCCCCCCCCCTTTTCTACGTCCCACTTCTTCCGCCCTTTTTCGACTCTCGCGACCCTCACTGTCGACGCGGCCGGACGCCTGAGTCCAGCCAAGGCTTATGACCGTATTGGGAAAGAACAAGAGGCTTTTCGCCGAAAAGGGAAGGAACGGCCTGGCTGCCCGTCGGCTCTTTCTCCCAGTGTTTTTGTGTGCCTGTGTCTTGTCCATGGCGACTTCCTCATTGGCCCGCACAATCGTAACTGCCCCAGCATGCAACTGCATCCAGAGTCTCCTATTCGCCGCTTGCATTCTTGTATGTTTAGATGTTGCAGGAAACTGTCTGCGGCGAGGCTCCAGACCTTTTGACAGCCTATTGCACACTGCATATCCCTTATCTACAACCGGCCTTTTGTTTGGTTACCCCTTTTTTCTCCCGTGTCTCTCGCGCCAGGCCGGCTGATGGCGATGGCGTTGGAGCCGTTGGATGCGAGCCTCCCTTTCTTTGGCCCAGGCACTCCTCTGCCTTCCGGAGCCTTTACTGTGACCTTCTACGACGCAGGATGGCCTCTGGTATTTGTACACAGTAATACTCCGTATGTGTACTGCCATGGCGGAAGAAAAGGCGAACAAAAAGAACAGGCAGAAAGCAGCCAGTCAGAAGAGAGCAGGAATGGTGGATGCCAAAAAAAGAGTAAGTCCCACCTTTTCCTTTTCTCTTCTTCCCTCTTCCCCTTGCACCCCGAGCCCCCCATCTTCAGCACAAGGAGGATAGCACTCCGTGCTCCGCCAGATTCACAGGCCAACCTGGACCAGGCCAGGCCAGGCCAGACCAGGGCACGCCAGCCAGCGAGCAACAAGCAGGGGAGCGGAGCGGTCTGTCCCCTGCGACTGCCACGCATTGAAAGAAAGAAACCGACGACGTGGCGGAGAAAAGAGCCAAAATGGAATTCACGTCGTCCTTGACGTCCTAACACGATTTTTGGTGATGCAGGGAGACGCGAGACACAAGACATGCTACCGTATACCGTACGGAGTACATCCGTACATATACACACTCACGCGCACGTAGCGCGATGCAAACAGCCCAGAACAAAACCGACAGTCCCAGCCGGCAAGTGAAGGGCAAGCCAGTGCCCAGCTGGGGACGCACGGTAGGCCAGACAAGAAACACGGAAACAAGAGACACAAGAAGACACAAAAGACGAGACACAGACAAGACGCACATATACACAAGAAAGAGAAGAAGAAGAAGAAGCCCGCGAAGCCACCGCGAACACAAAGGGCATGAAACAAAACGGCCGGGCGAGACTAGACGTATCCCTGGCCCGCCTGTCGCCTTATTTTGTCCTTGCCTTCTGGGCCTTTTAGCACAACGTCTCGCGAAGGCATCTATTGTTCCCTCCCTTTGGGCTGACGATCTCAGTCCGTTGTCTCGGCGCGTGCGTCATGGACACAACTGGGAGCCAGGCTCGGCTTCTTGCGCACAGAGAAAAAAGGACATGATGTGAGGGTCCAGGGTGCCCATAATAAGTACAGAAGCGCTCCATAGCATTCCTCCATTTACTCTGTATTTTACCAGTTTACGTACTTCGTACATGTACTGACCGCCGGCTAACATCATCACTTTTTTTCAAACCAGGACAGACAGTGTCTCGCCATTGCGCTGTGCCTGGCAGCAGTGGCAGGTCCAAGTCGGCCCACCAGTCCGCCAACAGACCGGAACCTTGTCTCGCCCGAGTGCAGAGTGTGGTGCCCATTGGGTGGAGCAGACGACAAAGACAAGAAGCGTGGAAACCTTTCGTGCACGGCTTCTCGCGGGAGCCCAAGGCGGGACAAAAAAAAACAGAGGACATCAACAAGATCCCTTCAGCAAGGCTACAAGAAAGACGACGGGCCAGACCGCGAGATAAAAAGAAGACGAAGAAGAAAAGGTAGAAAGCAGGCAGGAACCGTGGACAAAAAGTACACACACAAGTACGACGTACTCCGTACCTGCAACAGCACCGGTCGTGCACGCACGCACGACCGATGATGGTCATCCAACACGGCCGCGCCTCCACGCCCTGGACGGCTCTTCTGTTCTTCTTCGCAGGAGCACGGCCGTTCCTGACGTGACTGACTTACACATACGACGTACGAGTAGTCCGATGGCTTCTCACACAGCCTAGTGCAGGGGAGTGCAGGCCGCTTGCTCGGAGCTAGTCCAGAATAGGAGCTAGAGCTGCCAGGGGTCCAGGGGCACGAGAGGGCGTGGCGCTACTCTGGCCTGCTCAAACCGGCTGTACCTTGCAGGAAACCAAACCACAAAAACAGCAAAACCACCAAACCCAGCAGGGAAGAACACAAAAATGTGCTGGCATTTGTGCTTTTTTTTTTCTCGGTTTTCAGACGGGGGAAGAGGGGAGGGGGAACCCACACATCCCACCCCTTGTCTGGTCGTCGGCAAGGAAGGGCGGAAGACAGATAGGGTTGATGACCATCGTCTTTTGCAAATCGGTGGGCAGGACAAGCGTGCTCTTTTGCTCTGTTTTGTGCTTTTGTCGTTTTGGACGGGCACTGGGAAGGCTCCACAGGGGATCGAACAACGTCCCGGTACCTGCCCAAACCTGCTTCAATCTTGACACGACAAGTGCACACGAGAGAACGATGCTGTTCTGTTTCGTGCGGAGGAGGGACGAGTACAGCACCGCCTCGTTCGTCGCAAACTACGAAGTACCCGACGCTGCAACATATGCCCACTGTTTGTGGCAAGCCTGGATGATGCACGCAGCACGCATAACGGACACAGATCCCGGTCGTTCCCTTTGCACCACGGAGAGCAGAGAGAGGAAGGAGAAGGGACAAAGCACGAGGATGGCACTTTGTCCTCGTCATCGTTGTCTCTGCCATTCTGCTTCTTTTCTTCTTCTTTTTTTCTTTCTTTCTCTTTCTCGGGGAAGACGAGCCTCGCCGCATTGCTGGCTGCGGAGCCAGATACTTTGTGGTACGTTTCGAGCCAGTGGGAGGTTTGGAGGGCATATCCCTGTTTAGCCTTTTGCTACCCCTTTTCGTCCGGTGTCGTTCCCCCTTTTGCCTTTTGCCTCTTGCCTCAGCTATGCAAAGAGCAAAAAGCCACCCACGAGAACAGGAAAAAGGGAACATGGGACGAAACAACAAGACAAAAAAAAGGGCTCACCGCCGCCGAAAGATGCCCACCCTACTGTGCATGCCTTGAAGAAGCGTGTGCTAACAATAGCACGGTCTGGATTGCGTTTCGCCTTTCGAGTTGCCTTTGCACTCGCCCTTTTCTTCAGTGTCGCTGTGCTTCGTGTATGGTTTACTTGATTCTTCACGGCCCTGCAGCCCCCCTAACCCGTTCGCCAGAAGTGGGTGTGAAGGGATGGTATGCTGACCACACCACGTCTGGCCGGTTCACCCAACCAGAGCGCAGAAAGGACTGCCCAGTGTCGCAGCCAGATGGTGTGGTAGGGCAAGCAAGCGGGCAAGCAGCGGGATAAAACAGAAACAGAGACCAGAGACAAAATGGCGAGAAGGCGAGGACGGAATCGATCAACAAGTTGGAAGAACCAACGAACACACACTCAACACACGCGCTACAAATGTAGGCACGAGCAATACGACGCGCTACAAATGTAGGCACGAGCAATACGACGCGCTGCAGGACGAGGGAGGGAAGGGAACACAAGAACAGCAAAAGATTACAGGAATCACAAAAACACACAAACAAAAAACAAGGCTAGCCGACGGCCAGTCAAGTTGTGAAAGCACTGCCAGAAGAGGGGGAAAGGCGCACGAGGTGCAGCTTTTTTGCAGCAAGGTGGACGAGGTGGACGGGGATGGCGGCAGTTGGTTGGTCGGATTTTCAGGCACAGAGCAGGCCAGCCAACTCACACCCGCCCACGCAGGTACGACGTACACGGCGGAGACAACGAGCGGACCAAGAACGAGCAGCGAGTCAGGAACAAGAACGAAAAAAGGAACAAAAAGGAAACAGAAGCACGAAACAGCGAATCAGAGCGCGCCCCTGGACTGCCTGGGTGGGCATTGGGTGGCAAAAACGCATGCTGCTCACGGGCAAAGGGCGCTCGAGCTACAAAGTAGCACGGCTGTCGGTCGTTGCAAGCAGTCACTTTTTTGGTGTCTGATCCTCTTTGTACTCCTTACTGTGTATGGAGCACAGCTTTGAAGCTGTTTCCTTAGCGGGACGGTCTAAGCATCTTTTTACATCCCACCAGGCCACGCGCCCGACCGAAACGCTGGACTACTGGCGTTGGCGTTGTCGTTAGCCAGGAACAGGAACGAAAACTACAAGTGCTATGGGGCCAAGACTGTAGACGACAGAACGCCTGCGAAGGAAGTCCGATCGGGTTGGGACGTGGCCTTGCGAGCTGTTTGCTTGCTTGCTTGGCAGTTGCTTCCGAGAGTTATTGCCGCCCTTGACGCTGGTTCCAAGGTCACTTTTGAATCTTCAACACCGCCATTCCTACGGCAGTGTTCACGAGCACACAGAGTGCACAGAGTGCACAGAATGCACAGAATGCACAGAATGCACAGAATGCACAGAAATACACAGGTCGAGACATGCACTCTCACAAGTACATATACTACTCAGTACACTCGCAACGCTGTACGGAGTGCGGAGTACGGCTCGTGTTTCACACCCACTCATGCAGCAGGAATTGCCTTTCTGCAGGAACGACGCAGGAACACAAGCGGTGTCCTGTCGAGACTCCAAGGCCCTCGGCACGTTGATGCACCTGAAAGGAGTCTGCGTCTCACGAGTATCCCACCTCACACTCTGACTTTGGGGGGGGGGGGGGGGGAGAGAGACTGCCGCCAAGCCCAAGCAAAACAGAAACAGACATGGGGCGTGGGAAAGGCGAATGCAGTGACAGTCTGCAAGAGCAGAACAGAAGCCGCGTCGTCAATGTCGACAATGACAGTCAATGATAATCAATGACAATGACAACGGCGAAGCGGGATGAGGGACAGCATGACGGCGAGACAGAAATAGGAACACGGCAGCAGACGCCTGGCCTGTTGTTTCGGTCGATGCTCGAGTACCGTTGCTGGTCGTGGCCGTGGTCGAGGTTGTCGTGTGCCCGTTTCTCTTTCCTTTTGCGGGAATCGACCAGAGCCTTGCCTGGCTCTTGTCTGTTCTCCTGTTTCGTGGTGTTTACGTGCGTAGTTTCCATCCTCTTCCTCATCCTCAGGCATCTCCACCAAGACCCCAAACCGTCAGCGTACTGAAATACTTTTGTACCCTGAACATAATGTAATGCACTTTTTCTACCTCTCTCACCGCGTCCTACCCGCTGAGCCCTTCGCGCTGGTCCTCCTGCACCTGTGGCCAATGCATCACCTCCAGTGGAGTTGTCTGCCCAGTGGGAGCCGCCCTTTCGAACGACCTGACCCACTTTCTCCGTCTTTTCCCTTTTCTCTTTTCCCTTTTCCCCTTTTTCCTTTTGCCTATCCACACCCCCTCGACCAAGACCAGTCCACACGCCCCCACCCCCCAAGATCCCATCCCTCTCTTCGTCTGGTGTCTGCCAGCTCCCACAGTCCTGTTTGGTGCCTCCTCTGCTCCTCTTGCCTGCTGCTGGCTGGCTGTGGCCTGGTCTTGGTCTGGTGAGTGTGGATGTTGGCTGCAGGCTGGTCGCCTGGCTCGCTCGCTCTCACTCCTCCTCCTCGACCGCTCTGCCCTCTGCCCTCTCTGCCTCTGCCTCTGCCCCCCTTCTGGGATTTTTCTCTCTGTGCCACCCCGTTACCTTTTTTCCCTCTCCTCCCCTTCCCTTTCCCTCTCTTTCCCTTCTTTTTTTCCCTTTCTTTTCTTTTCCCCTCTCCTTTCCTCATCCATCGTGGTCGTTCTCGTCGACATATCCTCCTCGCTCTCTTTGTTGTGTCTTTCTTTTTTCTTGCTCTTCTTTTCTTTCGCTCCTTTATCAACCACATTCATTTGTTCTCACCACAGTCATTCTCTTATATGTAAAACCTCTTCGTTCTTTTACAGCCCCCAGACTCTCGCTCGATCAAACCCCCCATCCACCCATTTCGGCACCCATTTTCAACTGCATTCTTTCGGCCAGAGATCCAACTTTATCTCGTCCACCACCTCTCTTTTTGGTGAACGCTCATTCTCTTCTAGCATCTTCTTTTGCTATCAATCTATTCTTTCATCTACAGGAGATCATTTGTATCTTCCTCGAAACAGTTTTCCGGTTCCAACACCACTTTGGGAGGAATCAGGACCACGCTCTTTTGCAAACCAGCTTTACAATTTTCATATTCTTGACGCTCTTTTTCTCGATTCGACATTCCGATATCCAATCGACCAACCCCTATAAACACGAAAGACACTTCGAACCAGCGTCATCACATCACTCATCACTCATCACTTTTCAAAACACACCCTCTCTTCCGACTCTTCTCTCGTGTTCTGTCAGCAAATCCAACTTTTCGGTACAGAGATACACGACAATATCAAACGTCCCTCGTTCCCGACAACTCATCACCCCTCTCAAGGAGTCTCTTGGTACTCGTTTGATTCTTTAGTTTTCAACGACGCGTACACGCCCTTCGACGTCTTTTCCTCGACCACGATATCCCGCAACCCAGTCTCCCGAAATGGCTACTGATATCAAAGTTGAGATGCCGGTGCATCCCGGCATGATGATGCCCATGGGCATGGGCCATGATATGAGCCACTCCGCTCCCATGCAGCAGCATCCGCAGCAGCAGCAGCAGACTCCCATGCACATGAACCTCACCGTCACGACGCCCAACTCCAACTCCATCGCGGCGCCCATGCCGACGCCCAACTCCGCCATGACGACCAAGAGCTCACAAACCCCGTCGCCCTCGGCCTCGGCCACCAGCCAAAGCGCCTCTGCATCAAAACGTCCCGCTCGCAAGAGCACACTGACGCAGCAGCAGAAGAACCAGAAGCGCCAGCGGGCAACGCAGGACCAGTTGACGACACTGGAGCTCGAGTTCAACAAGAACCCCACACCCAACGCCGAAACGCGCATCATGATTGCAGAGCAGATTAACATGACCGAGAGGTCTGTCCAGATCTGGTTCCAGAACCGGTAAGTCAAGTCTCCATGAAGCAAGCACGTATTTGATTTTGTCAACGTTCATGTTCTGACAAAAAAAACAGCCGTGCCAAGATCAAGTTGTTGGCGAAAAAGAGCCTCGAGACCGGCGAGGACATTGATCTCATCCCCGAGTCGATGCGTGCCTATCTCGCGATGCAGGCCGCCGAGAGCGGCAAGGGCCTCGGCGGTGCCTTCTACGGCCGCACCGGCCTCATGGGCTACGGTCCTGGCATGCTTCTTGGTGGCGAGCACGCTAACCAGGGCAAAGTTTGTATGTTGATTCTTTTGATTCTTTCGGCTCTTTTGATTTTTTTTTTTCACCCCATTACCCCTCAGCCCTTTTTCAACGCTACCCCTATTTTTAACGCGTAAACGGTTGTCTAACATTCCTGTGTCTCGCCTCTAGTGATCCACCATCTTACCTGTCGTTCGCTGAGCATCGGCAAGTGGGTTCGTGTTGGCCAGAACACCATGGACCTCATCATCTTCTACTCGCCTCACAACGGTACCATGACCTACTACATCAACAACGAAAACGCCGGCTACAAGATCGAGTACCCCTTCTCGTACATCAAGAACATCTACCTCGACCAGGAGGAGGACCCCAACAAGTCGGGCGGTATCGTCATCGAGCTCAACCAGCCGCCTACCTTCATGATGGACTGCACTCCGAGCGCCAACGGCTTTACTGTCTGCGGCGATTTCACCGAGAACCAGCAGGCCTCGCAGTGCCTCGTGCACCAGCTCGGCGGCAACCCCAAGGTCCTGAGCGGCCAGCTGGCCAAGCTCATCTCGCTCGAGACGTTCATGACCCGCCACAGCCCTCACAACCCGCACAATATTGCTGCCGCCGCGGCTGCCGCGGCTGCCTCGGCTGCTGCCACGACAACTGGTGGTCCGATCGTCCCGCTTGTTACTCCCATCCCGCTGGATGCGGCCGCCCACAACCTGTCCGTCTCAGCCCCCGTCTCGCCTACTGGCCGCCCATCGTCGCAGCCCAACTTTTTGCAGCCTCATGTCGGCATGTTCCAGGAGTCGCAGTGGGGCATCAACGCCATGCACTCGGCAGGCATGCGCTCGGGTCCTGGCCACAAGCGCCAGCGTTCGCGCTCGGTGCCCATGGCCATTGACTTCTCGATGCTGCAGACCCCGATGCCCTCGTTCTACATCCAGCACCCTGGTGAGACGCAGCCGCAGCCGCACAGCCCGGCCATCTACGCTCCTGTCCCGCAGAACCCCAACGGCCTTAGCCCTGCGGGCCACAGTTTGCGCATCGACACTCAGGCGGGCTTTGGTCTGGACATGCGCCAGTACCCCATGTCGGCCACGACGGCTCCCTCGCCGTCAGAGTACTCCAGCCCCAACTTTTTTGCTGCGCCCGGCGGCGACAACAGCGGCCTGCCCAACTCGAGCTACAACACGCCGTACAGCACCACGTTCCTGTCGCCCATGATGGGTGCCCAGAGTATGGTTCCGCCGCCGTCGGTGTCGCCTCTGTCGTTTACCGGCCGCTCCGACCCGGCCATTGTCGACCAGTCGCCGCCTATGACGATGATGGGCCGCAGTGCCTCGGCCGACATTTACCACCCGCTCAACAACGGCGGCGACTCATCGGCCATTTCGGACGACGGCAGCAACCTCAACGACATGTACTCGAAGCACCAGATCAACCTGCCGCTACACCCGCACTCGCCCGGCCAGTATACGGACAACCAGGCCGAGCTGGATATGAGCCAGCTTGTGCAATTTGATGCAGTCGACGCCGCCAGTCTGTCTCCCGAGAGCCTGCCGCCCCACTCGGCGGCGGCATGAGAATGAATGGCGTGGTGCTCTTTCCCGGGCTATCGCATTGTTTATTTTCATGTTTTGGGGAGACTTTATAGACTTGGCAAGCGTTCTTCTGTTTTTCATTTTGCATCTTGCTTTCTCATTTTTTTTCTCGGCTTGGTTTACGTTTATATACCCGCAGGTTGCGTTTTTCTTCTTCACTTCTTTTCCTTGTTGATACAGGCGTTTTTATTGTTGATTTCTTCTTCTCTATCCTTTACCTCTCTCTACCACCACCCCTACTTACTATTATTCACATTTTGTCTTCCTCGGTCGACAAAACCAGTCATTCCTTCTGACCAAACAATCATTTCCTTGTCTTGTCAAATCAATAATTTTTTTCCTTTGTCTGCCACGAATCTGCATGACGGTAACCTACATTCGGAGCTCGATCATGCATGTCTGGCACAGCGATCGTATATACACTTGTTTTTTTTTTTTTTTTTTTTTTTTGAATCATCTTTTGCTCTTTTCTCATATTTTTGCTTTCCCTCCCCACTCGCTCTTCTCCCCTTACTTCAATTTTCTCTCGACCGCTTTGCCTACATTTATTTTTCGCATTTGTTCTCTTGTTTACCGGGCAGCTCAATGCCCTATAGCGTCCTTTTGATTTCTGCGGAAAAATATCGTTTGCTTCTGGAGTTCTACTAATGTCCCCTTTGAACGTCCTGAGCCAAAGAAAATTCTTCCCTGCTTTTTGGCGCACCATTTAATACACAGTGGGATGGCTTTTGAACTATCACCACTGGACAAGCATTTTTTTTATCATTGTTTTAGTTCTGCCTTTTCCTCCACGAAAGGCAGAAGGGGGGAAGCGTGAATGTACGGGCGGGGGGGGGGGGGGATGGAGGATGTTGCGTCTTTTTTCTTTTTTTTTTCTTTTCTGGAATATGAAGGAGAAAAAAATGGCCCAGGTGGCTCGGGTTTTATTTTTTTTGTCTTTTTGTCTTTTTTGTTTGTCGTGTGGTTATCTATTTTTCATTGTTTAATACTTTTTCTCTTGACTCTTTTATTATCTCACCCTTGGATGGTTTTACTGCTTTTTTTATTACAAGGAAAAGAGCAACACAATTGGATATATTTTTTTTCTACTTGAACGTTTCCTGCTTCTCTGCGACTTGTTTGCTACTGAAATACTATGCTTGTTGTATGCAGACCTCGATGCGGGTTGTATCCCTCAGTCTGTTTTTTGCGCTCGGACAGCGACACGGCCACTTTCCCCTTCATCCCACGTTTCTCTCCTGCCGCCTCGCGGATCTAATGCGTTCCGGTGTCGCCCAGGCAAGGTGCGGCTCGTCAAAAAAAAAAAAAAAAAAAAAAGAAGCTGCTCTCGTATGTTCCAAAGCTGTCAACACAAATGGAAGGAACGACCGATGTGTTGAGTGCTCTCACCAAGTAAACAAAACTCCGAAAGGCTTCGAAAAACACATCACCTTGGCGTCACTTCTCTTTACATCGACGCCCACCTAGAAACCTTACTACCCCTCCACACCGCATCTCCTACTGATTCTTCTTTTCTCTTCTCCCCTCTGCTCCCTCCAGCCTTTTCAACAATGGCTGCGCCTACGACGACAAGCAGCGCATGGCCCAAGTTCTCTGCTGCCTCGACAACAGTGAAAGCGGCGGCACGACGACGGCTGCGAAGGGAGAGTAGCTCGAGTGAAGACGACAATGCCGGATTGGCGCGCCAGCTGCTGCGTGAGAGCCGCGAGGCAGCTTCGCGGGCGGTGACAAGGACGGCGGCTGCGATACCTGGAACGACCACAACAGCAAATATTCATATCCAACGGCGACTCTTGACATGGGCCGAGTTGGGTAGGTTTCTCTAATAGATGTCTTTGATATAGGGGCTTGATATTGAGGCTTGATATTGGGGCTTGATATTGAGGCGTGCAGCTATACTAACAAGCTCTCACAGCTCCCTGGCAACAGTATGTACTTGATGCATCATACGAGTAGGCCATTGCCGTGTTCGTCCTTCAATACTAACGGTTTTCGAAATAGACCGGGAAGTGAGCGTATTCTCACGTGCTACCGGTATGCACAATACTTGTTGGTACCTGCCAGCTCGAATCTCTCCATACTAACTCCTCTTAGCAAAGCGCATGCGTCCTACTTTACCTGCTTCTATAGCTGGACGTACCTCCACAACGAGTCTGGTGAGTATGCAAGCTGTCTCCAATATCAACGAATCAAGCTGCTGACGGTCAGTCAACATTCTCTCCCACGTCGTCGGCGCTGTTGTCTTTGTCTGCCTCGCGGTCACTCTCTGGCTCAACACCTGGCCATGGGCCATCCCATTTCTGCACACACACGACATCGCCTCCAACTCTACTGCCGACAAGCTGGCGGCCACAGTTTACATGCTCGGCGTCATTGTCTGCTTCAGTCTTTCGGCCCTCTTCCACACGACCATGTGCCACAGCGCCGAGTGTGCAGCCCGCGGCATGGCCATGGACATTGCCGGCGTTCTGGTGCTGATGGCGGGTGCGGTCGTGCCGCTGATACATTTTGGCCTGGCCTGTGGACCGGCGTATGTGCGGCAGGCATTTTATGTCGCGACAGCTGTCCTCGGCGCTGTGGCAGCGGCGACGACGTGGCAGACTTCGGAGGAGGCCGCGGCGGTAGTGCCATCTCCTCATCTCATGCCGTTACGTGCCCTTCGGACTGCCTTGTCTTGGGCCTCCGTCCAGGGCCCGGCTAACGGCCATCGCCGTGCTGCCCTGTTTGTCAGCTTTGCGGCTGTATCTTGTGCCGGCCCTTTGTTCTGGATGCAGCAGACCGACCCGCTCGACTGGACAGCGCGTGTCAACATGTGGCCCGGTGCAGCAGGCGCACTGATGTTCAATGCTGTCGGTTTGCTGGCGTACACAACACAGTTTCCCGAGCGACGGTGGCCACGGCGGTTTGATTTGCTGGGTTCGAGCCACCAGTTGATGCATTTGGCGGTGCTGGCGGCGGCGGTGACGTACATAGTGGGTGTGCGCCGGGCGCTTGCTTTCCGTCGGGGAGAAGGGTATGTTTGTCGAAATGGGTGGGAGGGGTAGAATGGACATGGAGGTGCACATTCAACACTGCGTAGACCTACTTTGAGATCTGGCTAACGGTAAAACGAGAACTGTATTTCTATGCTTCTTCCTATGCTTCTTTCTTCCTACCATTTTTAGTCAATGCAATAACGATATCGACGTCCCATTTTTGTTTGTAGACGTATCGCTTTCCCCCCGCGCCACATTGCTCTCCAGCGTCTTGCATAGTCTCATCGAGGATGGAATTCTCCCATCCCTGCTCTTCATCCTCGTCGTAATCCTCCTCCTCTTCACTCCTGCTTTCTTCTACCTTGACAGCACCGGGAGAAATACGACAGTGATCAGTGTAGTCCCCCTTCCAGCGCCTGCTCCAGCTGCCCGCGCTGCATTCGTTAAACGCTCGTCGGTGTGATCACGTTTTATTTTTCGTTTTTTTTCTCTCTTTCTTTTTTTTCTTCAGATCGGAGCCGGCGGGAGCATTTGCGGGGGCATACACGCGATTTTTGCGATTTTTTTTCCGGGCGCGGCGGACGAGGCCAGGGTCAGGCTTCCGGGCTAGCACCGCCATCGCCCATGCCCGCTCAAGGTCTCTGTTACTGCCGGTGACTTCTTTGACATCTGTGACTGTGTCAGTCGCAAACACAAAGTTGGCAGTAAGTTGACGACTTCCACCCACCTAGTATGTAGCCCCCTTCTCGCGGTTCTCGGCCCGCAGCGTGCGCAGAGGGGCCTCAAAGGCCCGCTGCACCCAGTCCCAGTACTGCGACCACGTCTGGTGCGCGCCCACATCGACTGTCGAGCTGCCGTCGTTGAGAGTGGCCTTCAAGCGGTCCGCCAGAAGCAAGGTGGCCCGCAGCACGCTCTTGTTGGCGTCCTCCTGCTTCTCGTGCTCCTGCTTGACGGCATTGTCCTTGAGCTTGTTGCTGAGGGTCGCACGGAACTTGTCGGCAATGCTGTTCAGATGCCGCGTTGTCGCCTCGGGCGCAATGTACGCCAGCCGGCTGACCATGATTGTGCACATGGCCCGGATATCGTGCTCGTCGCCCAAACCATCAATGACGCGGTCAAACAGGCTGATAATCGAGATGCGCGAAAAGGCAGTCTCCATCAGAGCGTACAGAGTCTCGTACGCACCCTTGCGTACCTCCAAACCGTCATCCACTAGGTGCTTGAAGGGGCCCATCATGACCTCGCGCACCAGCTCGGGCTTCGGCTTCGACTCCTCCATGATGTACGGCAGCAGCTCGTTCAAGTGGCTCAGAATAAGCTCGGGCTTGTTGTTAGCCGCCGAGTTGAGCGCCGTCATCGCCAGACGCCGGATCTCCATGTCTTTGTCGCCCAGCGCCTTGTTCAGCATCGCCACCAGGTGCTCCCGCAGGATCGCGTCAAACGCCTCGCCCGTGTCGGGTAGCGCGTACCGGACCGCCTGCACCGAGATGCCCCGCAGAACGGGCGACTGGTCGTCCAGTAGGCTGTGCAGCTTGGGAATGTACGTCTCGGGCGCCGTAATCGCCAGCCGGCCAATGCACTCAGCGCAGGCCGCCTTGTTGTTCTCCACATCGGCCAGCTGCAACAGCGTGTCCCATATGACGGCCGTATACTCGCTAATGTCCGTGTGGTCGATCGTGACCTGCTGTAGCACCTCTTTGATCGACTGCAACAGCAAATACTGCGTCGTGCTGCCGGCCTGCATGCCCTGCAGGATGACCGGCACATACACGGCGACGTTGCCTGCACCCGCCCGACCGAGCGCCACGGCTGCCGAAATCGACACCTTGTCGTAATCACTAGTAAACTGCTCAAGGAACAATTCCGGCTGGATGGGCGAGTCTTTGCCTAGACGCAGCGCTGCCTCACCGAGCACCGACAGTGCAAGGCTAGCACGCACCTGGTCGGCCTTGAACGTCTGCGTCTCCTTGATGAAGCTTTCGATCGTGACGCCAGCCGAGCTACCGCTGGCCACCAGCAGGTTGCCAACCACCTTGCCCACAATGGCGGGGTCGCCCACAACACCCACATCCTTAAGCAGGCCTCGCATCAAGGGACCGCCATGGCCGCTGCGTCCAATCACCGTAACAAGCTGCAGGAGAGGATCCAGGACGGGCGCCGCCGCGCTTGATTGCAAAAGGGCACAGATCGACTGGATGACCTCCGTTGTCACAACCAGCTCCGGTTGGAGCTCGACGAGCACCTTGAGGATGCGCAAAGTCGGGCTCAAGAGACGCTGATCGATGCGCTGGATAACCGGGTGGAGGGCTGCAACCAACACAGAGATTGTGGAGTCGTCAAGCTCGCCCTGTGCGGCGGGGCTCTGCACCAGGTGGCGCAGTGCGTGGATGCACGAGCTGCGGAGCGTGTGGTTGGCCTTTCCGAGCTGCGAGGCCAGATGCACTGTGACTCGGCGCGTCCAGCGGCCGTCAAAGGGCACGGCTGTCGTGGCCGAAGCGGCAATGACGTCGATAGCACGCACCGCAGCCAGGCGCGACGTCTCGTTGCCGAGTAGCTCGAGCAGTGACTCAAGAGCACTGGCGCGCTTCTCCAGAGGAAGCAGAGAAGCACCCTCCACACCCGTGCGCGAGAGCAAAGTGCCCAGCGCCTGGATGGCCTTGGTACGTACCTCCGTGTCGACATTCGAGGCGGTGGCCCGGTTCATCAACACGTCGTACAGCTTCTGGATCTCCGGCTTAAATTTGGCTGCTGCCGCTGATCGCGACCGCGGCGGCGTGATGGACTTGATCACCTCCTCACTCGCAGACACAGCCTCGGCTGACAGTTTGTAGAAGCGGTCGGAAACCACGGTGAGAACAGCGTCCACAACACGAGACAGATAAGGCTGCAGGGCTTGTGAGCTGTGCGTGTTGGCAATGTGGCCCACAAGGCGAAGCGCCGCAATACGGAGCGTCGTCGGCGTGGCCGAGGCATTTCCACCGCCCATTGACAGCGACGACGACGCAGAGGACGCGGTAGGCGACTTGACCGTGTCTAGCACCAGGGCCAGGACCTGCTCAAAGTAGTCGGACAGGCCACCGCGCTGCACAGAGACAATGTCGTTCAACAGGTTAACGGCCGCCTGTTTTGTCGGCACCTGCTTGCCCTTGAGGATCTTGGTGCAGGCAGTAACGATGGCGCGGGTTTGCTCGGCCAGGTCGGCCCGCGGGCCCGTCGTCGGGATTGAGAGCCGGCGCTCGAGGGTTGGTGACGCAGGGCTAGTGACAGAGTTCTGGCGCACAGGGAGCGAGACGCCCGTCACGCTGCTCTGACGCCGGCGCTTACGGCTGAGTGGCAGCTGGGCACCTGACTCGTTCTGCGCGTCCAGGCTGTCGAGCGAGAACTCGGGAATAACGCCCTCGCCCGTCTTGCGCACCAGTAGCGACACGGCCGAGATGACCTCGAGACGGACGGTCTCCTCGCGCTCCTCAAAACGCTTGATTAGAAGCGGGGCCGCTTCACGGTAGAGCACGCCGTTGTCGAGCAGGTCGCCACTGCTACGTGTCGAGATGAGCGTGTGGATCGCCTTGGCCGCACAGCGGCGCACCTTCCAGCTGGCATCGTCGTCGTCGTCGAATCCAGCATCTGCGTCAAACTCTTCGTCATCGTCGTCGCCACCGAAGTCGTCGTCGTCCTCCTCTTCCTCAGCGTCCTCCATGTCGTCATCGTCGCCAACGTAGTTAGGATCGTACCTGACGTACCGCAGGCACGCCTGGATGGTCTCGTCGGTGTAGGGTCGCATTTGGTTCGGGCAAGAGGCTAGGAACGCATCGAGGGCCACTAGGGCAGCCTCGCGCACATCGTTGAAATCGCTCGGATCGTTGCCGTCGGAAATGGCCTCGAGCTGCTTCTCAAGCTCCTCCTCGTTGAGGGCGTGCAGAATAAAGGGGACAACGGCGCCAATATGGCGACCGAAGCGCAGCGGGATCGAGCGGGCCATTGAGCCCAAAATTGAAATGTATAGCCGCTGCGTGGCTGAGTTGGGCTTGTCAAGTGCCTGCACCGTCGCATTGATAAAGTTGGTGAGCGCGTCCTCCGACAGGTACACGGCTAGAATGGAGGCCGCAACCACAGCACGTTTCTTGACGGCAGAGTTGCCGCGGTCGCCGTGCAGCACGGAGAAGACCGCCTCCTGGAGGGCCTCGACCTCGAAAGGCTGCAGCATAGGGCCAAAACAGCGCACGACCTCAATCAGCACGTCGACCGACTCAGCCGTCGGGTTGGCGTTGATGTGGAGGATACTCTCCGGGGCACCAGTTGCTGCTTGAGCTGCGGTGACCTGGCGCTGATGGTGGGTGTTGGTGCGGCTGCCCGTCGTTACCTTGGACGAGGTCGACAGGCCGATGAAACGTGGGATCAGCACGCGGTTGATGGTCGAGTAGGCGTCGATGTTGTCTTTCGTCGGGTGCTCGCCAGGTGTCGGGGCAGGGAGAGCGACGACCACGGCCTTGAGGGCCATGGCAGGCACGGTGTTGTCAACAGAGTTCTTAAGTCGAAGAGCCGTGAGCTTCTCCATGAGCGTCGCGACGATAGCAAGCGGCAGCCGGTGGACAAGAGGGCCGAGACTAAAGACAACATGTTAGATATGTTTTGCAAAGCAAGCTTAGGTGACAAAGCGAGCTCTCACCATTTGATCGCTAGGTTCTGCACCTCGCCGTTCTGATCGTCCAGTGCGCGGACGAGGTGGTCGACGGTCTTGGACGCCACATTGTAGTCATTCTGCAGAACCTCAGGCCGCCCTTTTGTGAGGACAAGCAGCAGGTCGTTGAGCGACATGAACCGAAAATCCGGATCGGAGTCGTTTAGCTTCTGCAGCAACCCGCTGATGGTCGAGGCCGTAGCGACGAGAGGGTTAATCGTCGCCATGATGGAAGAGGGCCCGTCGAGGCAGCAGTCCGGAGAGATGGGAGGGAGGTGAGGGGTTGAGGAAAGAATGCAAGTATCCTATGGCCGTGATAATGTGTTGAAAACAAATAAAAAAGCGTCTGCTGAGTCGCGGCGTCTATTGTTAGATCCCTGGATTAATGTCCAATGCCTCGGTGGTTAATGCAGCAAACGTACCAGCTATGCCGCCGAATGGGGCGGGGAAGACGGTAAGGCTGATGTGTGTCCCCGATGGATGAAGGCGGCGAGACTAAAAAAGCAATGCAATGGTGATGTGATGATGCTTCAAGTGCGAGAAAGCAGAAGCAGAAAGGAGGGAAAGTAAGGGAAGGAAGAGGTGCTTAGAATGGAGATTCGCCGTCCAACAGGAAGGAAGGTACGAACGGTTGGCTGGTCGGTGTGGCGGGATACGGAAGGAGCTGGAGTTAATGCGGTGATGGAATGTGCCTTTCTGCCTGTCTTTGGCACAAGGCTCCTTCCTCCTAGGCTTCTGGAAACTCAGGCGGGGTCGTTTGCCTGCCGCTGTCCACTGTTGTTTGGCGGGGTTAGCTCTCGCGACAGGCGCTCTTGAATTGTGGGTCCGTCCACAAGGCGAAGAAAACAACAGACACATACGGAGTACAAATAGGCATAGGCTCACCCGGTGAAAAGGTACATCCGTGCGCCAGTGTTTCACACCAAGTAATAAGTCACTATCATACCACATATACGACGGACTTCAACGTTTAGAGAAAGAAAAGTGATATTTAATATTGCAAACAAGAAGCTCTAAGTCTAATTAAAAAGGGCAGCCCGACTAAAAACATACTTTAAACCACGAGGCAGACTTCCATCACGCCAAAACTCTCATGCCGAGCTGCTGCTATGCACCAAAACCTCTGACCGTTGTTCGTCAAGAGCCAGCGAAACTGACCGAGGACGAGCTCCCTGAGAAGAGGCGACAAACGCCATGACAGCACTGAGGAAGTTACGGTCGAGCTCAAAGTCCGCCTGGAGCGGACAGCTTTGCCTATCGTCACTGTCAGTGTCCTCTAGAAGAGGGCAGCCCTGCTCTTCCTCGCTGTCCTTAACTGCACCCTCTTGCACCTCGATGTCTTGCGCCTCGTCGGCTTGCTCCTCCTGATTTTTGGCCATGTTGTCTTCAATATCATAACCTCCAGAAGCAGTATCCTCAACCATGTTATTTTGTGCTTCCCCAGCGCGCTCTTCGCTAACTTCGTCCTCATCTTCCAAGACCGGAAATGGCTCGAGAGCCTCGCTGGGAACGGAGGAGACCCGTTTTTCCTTAATCGGCAGAATCTGTGGCGAGCTAGGCGCAAGGTAGTAGATGCTGGGTGAGTTGGAGGTAACACTTCCGTAGTGGCCTCGTTGATCGCCATCGGTGCGTGCCGGGCGACGAAACGCGACGATGGCTGGAGGTGTTACCGAGCTGCCGGCGGCCAATTCCTGTCGGAAGTCCACATGGTTCTCTTCAACGGATTGGGCTCTTTCTTGTTGACAAGGCTTAGACTCATGCCCTCCGCTGACCTGAGCATCGTTGCTGCTATGTGTTGTCTCAGTACTGGCTGTGGCAGGTTTGAGGAAAGGGAAGCGGTTGGGATTCGGCCGGCGTGGTGTTGGAGACAGCAAAGGCAAGCCGGGCTGGTAACGAGCTTGGCTAATGCCCGACCCGCTGGGTGTCAAATAAATACGTTCTCCGCCCACAAGCAGTGGTGCATAGCTGCTGCTGCCGTTACAACTGCTGCTGCCTTCGCGGGACATGGTCGATGCCTCCACCATAACGATGGGATGTGACCCCTCGTCGATGACCTCGTCATGGGCCAGTGCCATCTTGGTCCTCTTCGTCTTTTTGGTCTGACCGCCAAAAGAACGGGGCTTGGTGAACCGCTTGCGTTGCTGCTGGAGCCATTCACGGGAGTTGATGCGGTGGCTCTTTCTAGTCTTTGGCGAGGAAGAAGGATCCCCCAAATGATTGTTGTCTTCGATTGTGATCCTCACCTCGCGGTTAGCGTCGACCTGTGGTATGGTTAGAGGTGCGGACATGGGCTCTGAGCCGGGCGGTACAGCCGTTGATGTTGACGTCGACGGGCCGTTGTTGCTTTCGTAGAGAAGCTGAACGACAGAAGGGTCAGGACCAGCTTGTGTACGGTCAGAGCTCCCAGCTGCCGTAACAGCAGCAGCAGCCTCGGCCTTGACTCGAGAGAGGCGGCTGCATCGTGAGCCCCTGCAGGGCTTGCAGTAGGTTTGTCCCATGGTCTGAAGGCAGTGAAGGTATATCGGTCCAGAACCAGATAGGCAGTCCTTGACTTTGTTCGGCTTTGTTTATCGCTCGAGGCTGAAGACGTGACAGTGCCTGGTTCGGTAAGTTTGGGTGCGAGGTATCGTTGGACGTTGGACGCGGACGTGAATCATGTATTCTTGGATCTATGCGGATGCGACACAGTCAAAGGAGGCAACGGAAAAAACGTCGAGTACACAAATGATCGATAATAATGATGGACGAGTCGATGGTACGAGGAGGGGGGCAACGTTAATTTGTGTGGCTTGAGGAAGAAAGGGGCAAAAACAGTTGGATGGCTCGATGAGAAGGACAGAGAAGGAGCAGAGTGACTGGTTTGTCTCCCATAATGGAAAGCGCGCTCATGGTGTCCTCTCACTCTTTCCATATTTGGCAATGTCCACGATTGTACACAAACCGCGGGTCGTTCTTGCTAAATACGTCGCCTAGCTTTGTATTCCCCGAGTCGCTACTTCCTCTTACGTAGACATGAGTGAAGCAAAGGGTATTGAATACTAATAACGAGAAGCATGGAATGAAACGGCGACTTGAGCAGGGGAAAGAGAAAAGGAAAATATGAGGGTATTCGTGAGAGCTGCACCTTGATGATAAATGCTCATATCCCCCAGCCGGCACAACACAAAGCCGAAAATCAAGAGGGAGAGATTAAAAGGGACTACAAAATGGCAAGTTAACGATAATAGTAGCAGTATATGATTTGAAAGGTAGTAGTGACACACGGTAGAAGTAAAAGGCGAGAATCGAAAACAAATCCAGTCTGTTGCTATGCTTTGACGCATTTTTGTCTTATTTGTGGCCCTCCTCGCTCAAATCTCTGCCTCGGTACATCCGACATCCGCCTGTCACCCAGCGTCCTCGGGAACACAACCGGGAGCACAACTCCAAGTCAGCACCTCTGGCCTTCTTGGCAGGCGGCCCCTCACATCTCCCCGAACTGCCCAGCATGCTCTGCTCGCATAAAAACAAGTTGTAAGATATAATAAAATGGGGGTTGGGGCATAAAACGTCAATTATATCAGGGTAGAGAACACAAAGAAAAAAAATAGAAAGGATGATAAAAATGCACCTGTATGTGCCAGACAAGAAAGTGATGAGACAAAAGAAAGCAATGTTGTGTGCTTTGTGGTTCGGTTTGGTTTGGTTTGTATCGTGTTTATTGTTGGTTATTGGAAACCGTTGTCGGTATTAGCACGACTGGTATAACAGCAGGGGCTCTCCCACGTTTTCGATCTCGGGTATTGTGCACTTCAGGTCGAATGCCTTGGAAAGGACGATCTTGAAGATCTGCGAGTGGGTTAGTTCTCTGCGTCATGAAACTGTAGGTCGGAGACGATGGCAAGCTGACCTTTTGAACGTTGATGCTGTGGCTCGTGCTGCTAAAGATGAGCGCAGCGCGCATGGCCTTGGCAAACCGACGGGCCTTGCAGTGTTAGTAAGGGCCCTTCATCCTCTTGAACTTGATAGTTCCGTCTGAACATACCTGGTTTGAAATCTCCTCCTGGTCCTCGCGCGGGAAGTTTACAAAGTGGTCGTACTTGGTGCCGACCAGGATGGGGATGGCCGTCTTGTTGAAGCCGCGGCCCTGGCGGTACCACTCCTTGATGCTGTTGAGCGTGCTCTTGCGCGTCAGGTCAAACATGAAGAGGATCGCGACGGCGTCGTTGCACACCAGCGGCAGCATGTTGACAAACTCGCGCTGTCCACCCAGATCCCAGATGCTGAATGTGATTTCTGTGTTGCGAATGCTGATAGTCTTCTCCATGAAGTTGACACCGAGCGTCTGGATGTAGTCTTCGTCCCAGCTGCCCTCGACGTACTTGACCATGAGCGAGGTCTTGCCGATCTGCGCATCGCCCACCATGCCGACCTTGATCACAACGTGGTTCCGCCCGCTATTGGCCTCGCCCTGGGCGCCGTTGCCGCCACTGCTGCGGGAGGCGTGGTCCGGGTAGCCGCCAGCGGGGCCACCGCCGCCCGACAGGCCCGATGGTGGTCTAGAGATGGGCTGCTGCTGTGCCTGTTGTTGGTGGTGATATTGTTGCTGCTGATGTGATTGGGATTGTGACTGCTGGTGTTGCTGGTGTGAATATTGCTGCTGCTGCTGCTGCTGCTGCTGCTGCTGCTGTGGGTGTTGCGCGTACTGCCCCAATGGAGGCGTATTGTACCGGTCCATCTCGTCGGCACCACCTGCGGATGCAACGCCGTAGCTATGCCGTGGCGAGTTTGGGAGGCCCTGGTCGAGCGACTGGGACTGGAACTGGTGTGTGCGGCCATTGCTGCCGTTGCCGTTGCTGGCGCCAATGTGCGGGCTACCCTCGATGCCGAGTGTGGACTCGTCCTGGTCCTGGCTCAAAAGGGCTGGGGGAGGCTGCATCGACGTCGGGGTGGGCGGTTCGGCGTCCATGGTGTCGCGGGCGTCGTGGAACTGGGCCGGAGACCCTACTGAGAGCGTCGAGGAATCCAGTTTGGCGAGATGCCCTGTAGGCCGAGAGTTATGGGTTGGTGGGATGTGGTGATGAGGAGAGGGGTAAATTCGTGATGTCTCTGCTGGCCGGCGAGGCTGGTCGAAGTGAGGAATAAGGAGGCACGTAGATGCCGAGGAAGCACGAGGCTATCGTCTAAAGGAGGGGCTGGCGTTCGCCGTTGAGATCGAAAGGATACTCGTGGGAGTGTAACGGTCGGGAATGCCACGCTTTTGCAAGGGGTATGGCAGATGCTGGAGCCAAGGGGACGTGATTGCGTGTCGCCGAGAACAAGAGTTGGAGGAATGAGGGAGGAGGTCTGCAGTGCGAAGAAAAAAAGAGTGGGGGACGACGTCAAATGCAGGCCAGGAGTGCGTTCGAGGGACGTATTCGAGAAAGGGTCCTCAGGCACCGTGTCCACCGCGTCAAATAGCTTGCATGCGGTGTGCTCGTCGCGTCAAGTGTCGTGTGCTGGGCGTCGAAGCGAGGCGTAAATTGGCTGAGGATGAGGATGGTCGTCTTGGATATGACTTTAATGGTCGGCTCGAGTTTGAATGCCACGAAATTCCAGGAAAGAAGGAAAGAGCGGATGAGACTTTTTGACAAGGCTCGCCTGAGGAGTTCAAGGGAAGCAAGGGAAGGAGACAGCAAGCAAGAAGAGGGAAAAGAGTGGAGCACGATGGGGTGCGCGGAAGGGGAAAAATAAGGCGACCGAGCAGGCTTTCAGCGCATCGTCTACACAATGCCGGAAAGAGAAGAGGGACAAGAAAATCAAAAACAGAAGGATCGAACGAAACAGTTGGGAAAGAACGATCTGGGGATTTGAAAGGTAGAGTGAAAATCAGAAGGCTTGTGCGGTCACGCAAATCTCCCCTGCTTTCTGGAAGTCGAGCTGAAAGAAACAACGCCAAACATGAACGGGGACACACCGGCGGGAGACTACAGCAAGGGGAAAAGAGGAGGGGAAATGGGCTGGGCTGGGTTGGGCCTGGCCCTAATGCAAGTTTCTAGCAGTGGTGATGCTAAGACTACGAGTACCGTACTTGTGAGATAATCATGCAAGGCAGGTGCAAGGCAGGAAGGATGTTGTGCTTCCCCTTCTCGTCGCGGACCATTTGCGGCTGCTGGTTGGTCAGGAACGACCGGACATGGGATTGCTTTGCTGGTTGTGTTTATTTCACTATTTCACGGGCCAGGCAGGACCGGCCAGTATCAAGCCAGTCAGGGAAGGGGCGAAGGAGAGCCAGAGAAGCAGCCAGGAAATACCCTCGAAAACGCCGAGAAAGAGTGAGGAGGGGGTGGGGTGGTGCCCTCTGGTAGAGCCCCGGAAGGCGCGATGCACTATCCAAGCATCGTAATACTGCAGCTCATTCCAGACGTGTTGGTGCACTTGAAAATTCCGTGCTTCTAGGCAATGCTTGTACATATGCACCCAATAGGGACATGTAGGGAAGTATCAAAAAGCAGTGCTCCTTGTTTACTACACGGCTCATGGCAGAAGGAAGGTCGAACCGTCCGGACGGTGTTTTCGTTGTTTCCTTCCTTCCTCGAGCCCCGCGGTTCCAGGGCAGGAAAGGGCGAATAAAGCGGCTCAAGGCGGGACACGAGCGCCTTCCCCTCGAGGACAGTTGGGGATAAATAAATAGGAGGATTACGAGCAGCTACTTTACACTTTACACGACTCCAGCTGAGAACACACGAGCCCATAATAAAAACAGGCCCAAAACAGGCTTCCAAAGGACCGCTTGGTGCGAGTTAGCGTTTCCATTGCCAAAAGAGCCTGCAGGAACACGCGACGGAGGCGGCGGCCAAGCGAGCGGCCAGACGAATAGGAGAACGAGGATGGCAGTGCACTTTAGAGAGTGTGGAACACACGCGACGCGACGCGCCATGCATGGAATGGCGGTTGGAGGTACAAAGGAAGGTGGCCAGAGTGAAGAAGTGAAAGAAAAGGGAAAGTGACAAAAGACCAGTGCACTATAAGAGAAAGAACGATGCGATGATAGTATGCAAGAAAATGGAAGGAACAGTTGGCAACAAGGTTAAACAAAATATAGACAAGGAACAGTTGATGGGAGATCAGGGAAGGAACAACGGTAAACAGAGCCGCTTCTGCTTTTATTCCGTCTCTAGATCTCTTTCGTCTTAACTGCACAGACCTTGCTGCCAGGAGGGCGGCATTGTTCCAATTTAAAGCGTGCCAGCGGCTCTACGACTATTCACAGTTTTCTTTTGCTTGCCGCTCCAGGTGGCGGGGCCAGGTGCTTGATGCTTGTTGCAGCTTAGCGCATAGCGGTGAGAATTAAGGGTTTCAAAATGAGATCTGTGATGATGTTGACAGGCCGTCAAACTGTTACTTTTGCTGGCAGTGACAGCCGACAGAGCGAAGCCGAGTATGCGGCGCAAGTAGATGATTGGATGACTAAGCAGAACGTCCTGCTGCAAAAGTGGTCAAACAGGAAGGTGTCTGCGGGTTTGCAGGCCAGGCCGCGGCAAGCCGTGATGCTAGTCACAGTTGTTGGGGTTGTGTGCTTCTGGAACGCTGTCTCCTGCCGTTTGGGTACTGAAGAGGATTTGGAGCCTTTTGCAGCGGATGGCCCGACTTTGTCCGCCCTGCAGCCAATGAGGGTGGAGCATTCGTCAGTTCGAGGCGAGTGGGCAAGAGAGAGCACCTCTACGCTTCACAAGCAGACAAGGAAGGAGCTAGCCCAAGTACAGAAAGACTGCTCAGATAGGAAAAAACCACCTACCTAATTAACTCCACCTTATCCCTCTCCACCACCATCTCTGATAGAGCGATAGAGCGCCCCAGACTCAGAAGGTGCAAAGTGCGCCCAGTAACACCGTTTTTTTTTCACCACCACTCCACGCCGGCGGCTTCCATCGTCTGTTCGATTTGCTGCCCCTCTCTTTTTGAACCTTTTTCCAACCTCTCTCGCCAGTCTTTTCCACAACCACATCTTTTTTGTCTCCCTCGCTACGCTCGCCTCCCGCCCTCCGGTCGTCTTTCTCTCCAACTATCTCACTCACATATCACACAATGGCTGCATCAATTGCCCGCTGCTGCTCCGTGGCTGCCCGGACGTCGATCCGCGGCCTGGCCCGGCCAGCAATCCAGTTCCGCCCGGCCATGCCTGCCGCGCGCGCCTTTTCCGTTTCGGCTCAGTGTAAGTACGCGGAGGCAGGCCGAACTATCGGGGTGGGAGCCCTTACTAACGAGCACAGTCAACGTTCGCAAATACACCAAGGACCACGAGTGGATCGACCTCAACGCCGACCAGACGTCGGGCGTGATTGGTATTTCCGAGTTCGCCGCGGAGGCTCTGGGCGACGTTGTCTACGTTGAGCTGCCCACCGAGGGCAAGGAGGTCGGCCAGGGCGATGCCATTGGCGCCGTGGAGTCGGTCAAGTCGGCAGCAGACATCAACGCGCCGATCGCCTGCAAGGTGACGCACGTTAACAACAACCTGGAGGAGAAGCCCGGCACGATCAACCAGACGCCCGAGGACGACTCGGCCGGCGGTGGATGGATTGCCAAGGTGCAGGTGGACGAGCAGGGCGTCAAGGAGTTCGAGGAGCTGATGAGCGTCGAGGACTACAAGGCGTTCACCGCTACCGAGGACCACTAAGTGGCGCGACGACGAAGCAGCCAAAGCTGATGGCAACGACAGGATGCAGCCTGACTTAATTTTGCATCTTGATTTACCTTTTTTTTACGGCGTTGGTGCCACCGCAGTTGGGAGGGCAGCTGAGATCCATTTCAACAATCGTGAGGCTGGATAGCACGGACGGAGCCGAAACGGAGCCGAAAGGCACATATATAGACTGGCAAAAAAAACAGAAAAGCAAGACTGGGCACCGAAATACAGCGCTTGGTAAAACAAACCGGAAAAACACACACAAACCATATACGAACGATGCAATGATAGCATGGAGCAATCTCACTTCAACCATGGCCGGGGGTCTTTATCTCAATACAGAATTTTGAACTTTCAAACTCTCTCAAACTTCCAACCTAAATGAACAATTTCCATTTTATATATTTGTGTGTCCCAGTTATGTCTGCCTTTTTTGTACTCCATTCTACTATCAAAATTTTGTCCATCGTGACTCATGAGGGCTATATATACTTCTTAACAAAACCTCACGAAAGAAGTGCCTCCTCGGGTTCAAGAACCACTACACGACCGTACTGCCTATGCACTCGGTGCGGGCACAATTGCCGGCGGCGGCACACGGTTCTTGTTGATCTCGTCCAGAATGGCCTGCGCACCGTTCTTGACCATCGTGTGCGCCACATACAGACCCAGCGCATCCGCCTCCTCGGCCGTTGTCACACGCTGCTTCGACGACGAGTCCACCGCCTGCTTGCCGTCCAGGCTGACGACTGTCGCCTTAAGCTCCAGCTCGCTGTTGTCCTCGCCGCTCCACTTGCACTCGACGCCAATGGGCACACTGCAACCGCCCTCGAGCTCGCGCATCACGGCACGCTCCGCCAGGCACTCGAACTCCGTCGCCTTGTGCTGGATGGGCTCCAGCAGCTTCTGGACTTGCGCATCGCCCTCGCGGATCTCAATGGCCAGCGCGCCCTGGCCGACGGCGTACAGCGTACCCGAGGTGCTGTCCTCGAGGTAATGCGAGATGCGGCCGTCCATGTGCATGCGCTTCAGGCCCGCGGCAGCAAGGATAATGCAGTCGTAGCGGGGCGCATCGGCAGCGCGGTTGGGATCCACGGAGTCGTCGAGCTTGCGCAGACGGGTGTCAATGTTGCCGCGCAGATCCAGAAACGACAGACCGGGGAAGCGGCGTTTCAGCTGCGCCGAGCGGCGGACACTGCTTGTGCCGACCACACTGCCTGCGGGCAGCTGGCCAATGCTGGTATACTTGCTGCCGACGGGGAAGATGACGGCGTCGCGGGGGTCTTCGCGGTCTAGGATGGCACCCAAGGCACAGCCTGCCGGCAGAGCGGTCGGCATATCCTTGGCGCTATGGACAACAAGATCCAGGCCGCCGGCCACGAGACGGGCCTCAAACTCGGATGTCCACAGACCCTTGCCGAGGTTAGGCAGCGGGGTCACCTTGTCGCGGTCGCCGGCAGTCTCGCGCGCATCAATCACAAAGTTGACGCCCGGGTTGGCCTTCTCAAGAGCGGCGACAACAGTCTCGGCCTGGCGCACAGCCAGCCCTGAGCTGCGAGTTCCGACGCGGACCGTCAGCGGCGCGGAGGAAGCCATTGTTGTGTGAGGGGTGTGGTAGAGGGGTCTTGTAGGGTAGGATCCGTTTTTGCAAGTCCGAGAGTTGGTCCGAGGTCGTAGAGCGTCGTAAATGGCCAAACAGTGTCGTCAGGCGATCGGATGATGTCTTTGGCAAGGCTGGAGGAATATCGGCTTTTGTAGGTTCAATACGACTACGATGGAGTAGGCATTTTGGGAAGGCGCTCATGCGCTTTATCTGCGGGAGACTTTTTTGGTGGGGTAAAAATCCCAATCGCCGGCCGGGCCTAGCCAAGACCCTTAAACCCTTAACAGAATCCCGCCTCTCTGAAACAGCGAGACTCCGAAATTGATTCCTCAACGTAAGGAATACACAGTAAACAACATGCCGGATCCTTCTCGGGTTGCTTTGTATGCCATGATTGAGGTGTTTGAGGTCTCGAATATCCTCTCATTAAGTACATATGGCATATGTCGTCCTCGGGCATCAGAAGTCAGCGTCGGAACTGCGGGACTGCAGCTTTTGATTCACACTTCTCAGAGAATATACACTATACATCGATTATGTCCTCAAGTAATAATTTGTGTAATTTATCTACAGCTTTTTGTGTATTGTGTTGACTTTGAACAGCCACAGTATTGTCGCCTTCGATTTGCATGTGAAGTTGGCGCAAAGCGTTTTGGCTGGTCTTTGCGAGACGAGTACGCTAACACCCACTATGGACCAGTGGCCCCCAGCGAGTGTCACCAACTGTCGGCAGGCCCGACAGTTTGTAGGTGCCTGGAGCGATAAGCGATAAGGGATAAGGTAGCTACTATGTACACCATTCTTATCGTCCAAACCGCGACTTTAAAATTATTTGACGTCAAACCACTGCCATTCCACGACGTTCTTTCATCGGACTGTCCGCCTCCACGAGACGACGCAGCGACGTTCGCCTACCCACACATCGACTCATTTTTATCGCTCGTTTCCGACATGCCCCCTAAACCGATGGCCCGACCGGTGCGGCCGGCGCGGCATCGGGCAGGCAAACCGACAGGCGTTGATTCGGACTCGTCGTCTGAGGAGGAAGAGAGCGGCAACGAGCAGGCAGCAGCATCGAAGCGGGCGCCACAAAAGACAGCATCGTCAACTGCTTCTGCACCGAAGCGAACCGGGCCAGGACGCGTCGTGACACATGCCACGCTCGCCAGTGCCATCGGTCAAGACGACGAGCAGCGCAGACGACGCGCCGAGCTGGAAAGGAAAGCCGCCGAAGAGGGCTTTGTCACAGAGTCAGAGTCAGAAGAGGATGACGGGGCAAAAGAGAAGAGGCCAACAAAAAGGGGTGCCGACAGCGAAAGCGAAGAGGACAGTGAGGAGGAGGAGGAGGAGAGCAGCGAAGAAGACAGCGACAGCTCTGAAGACGACCTCCAGCCACGCAAATTTGTCCTGCCGAAATATATGACGAAAGCACAACGAGAAAAGGCCGCGGCAGCCTCGTCATCATCGAAACCCGCGGCGCCAAAAGAAGAAGAATACGACGAAGAAAAGGCCGAGCGGGAACGTCTGGCAGCAGCTGACGCGCTCGTCGAGGAGCAGATGCGCAAACGCGCCGAGGCGCGCATCGCGAGCAAGAGCAAGAAGATGTGGGAGGACAACAACGAAGCAGCCGCCGCCGCAGCGGCCGCAGCGGCAGCAGCAGCTCTGGAGGCCAAGGCCAAGGCCGAGGCTGGTTCAGACTACGACTCCGACTCGGACGGCCCGGGCAACGAAGCCGCTGCATCAGCTGCTGCAGCTGCTGCCGCCGCCGCCGCCGCTCTTCTTGATGTCGACACCGAAGACGACGTCGACCCAGAAGCCGAGTACGCCGCCTGGAAACTACGCGAGCTAAAACGCATCAAGCGCCAGCGTGAGCGCATCGAAGAGAAGGAAAAGGAGCTGGCCGAACTCGAGCGCCGCCGCAACCTTACTGAGGAAGAGCGCAACGCCGAGGACGCAGGCCTGCTTGCCAAACAGCGCGAAGAGAAGGAAAGCCGTGGCAAGATGGGCTACATGCAAAAGTACTACCACCATGGCGCCTTTTACCAGGATGCCAGTGCCGCCGAGGGCCTGGACAAGCGTGATCTTATGGGCGCGCGCTACCAAGATGCCATCCGCAACCCTGACCTGCTTCCAAAAGCCCTGCAAATTCGCGATGTCACAAAGCTGGGCAAGAAGGGCGCATCCAAGTACCGGGACCTCAAGTCAGAGGATACGGGCCGCTGGGGCAACGGGCTGATTGACAATGTGCGATCGAATCAGAACAATCGGTACGACTCGTGGGGCCGCGAGCGGCCGGGATGGGTGGAAGGTGGTAAAGACGGCGGCGGCGGCGGTGGCGGAGGCTACCACAACCGCGACGACGGCGAAATTAGGGGTGCTAATGCCATCCCACTGGGTGAGCGCAAGTCTCACGGCAGCAGCAGTGACAGATACCGCGGCCGCGATCGGGACCGGGACAGCAGCCACCGCGACCACCGTGACAGAGACGATAGAGGCCGTGGGCGGCCACGATCTCGGTCAAGGTCACCACGGAGAGACCGAGACCGTCATAGCGACTCCAAAGACGACCGTAGGAAACGGTCACCGCCATCAAGAGACCGTCGAGATAGCCGAGACCGGGACCGGGACCGTGACCAGGCTCGGCACGGTGGCTCCGAGAAGAGGAGGCGGGTAGAGATATAGCGGGTTGCAACTGCATTTACCAATACCAATTATTTCGAGCACCCATTTTACACCACCTTGCAGTTACAAGATTCTCTCCACTTCAAACATGATGCAAGACCTCAAACATTTGCGCGGCCTCCGAACACCGCGCCATCTCATGTTAACCGCCCTTTCCGGAAAATATGTTGCATTTGAATAAAAGGCTCGCGGAGTCCAACTACTACCGTGAGAACCCGAGAACGTCCGTCGCATCCGCCCTCCTCCCCTTGTTCCCTGTTTTTTTTCCACCATTTTTAAGCTTGGTTTTGGACTCTGCATTAGCCCTGCCCGGACTGCTACGGGCCGGGAGGGATCCATTGGACAAGGCACTCTCTCGCTGTTTGAGATGAGCTTGGTGTTGTACTTCGTATGGGTACGGGGAGCTGGCCGAGCTGGCAGTGGAACCTTGCGCATTGCTCGTCTCCTGGGGCCGAGTTTGGGATGCAAGGACCCAAACGTTGTGCCAGCCTCGTCTGGTACATGCACAAAGATACCAAGATGTCCATCCGTGTGTTTCTATTCTCGAATTCAAACTCAATTGCCTCGCAGACGTTGCAGTCGAGACCTTGGCCAGAGAGTCTGAAAACAAGAACCAGGACAGCATTTACAACACATGTTAAAGCTGCCCATAGCTTGCTCAGAGCTTGACCAAAGCTTGCTTCTTGTTCCTGCATTGAAACGCTAAAAGCTGCAAGACCATGTGTCCACCTGTGCCTGACGCCATCCATATGTGTTGATACCAATGAGTGGTGGGATGGGGGCAACAATTGGGGCCAGCATCAACGAGTACAACTTACAGAGGCAATACGGAGGACCTAAAAATAGAAGGTATCTTGTTCTATTGTGTAAATAGCATTAATAGCGTAGTAGTCGACTATTGCCGCTTCGGGAACAATACTCAATGCAAATCCACAGGGAATGGAACATGGTCGATACGCTTTGCTTTCTGGCTCTCTCTAAACGCTCAGCCACGAGCTAGTAGATTGTTTCAACGAGATCCAATCGCCTCCAAGGCAGAGGTGAAGCATGGTTTCATAGTGGGATGGAGAATGCCGACGTTAAATAGTAGCAGGAGATATGATGCATCGTATCGACGGAGGCCCTCTTTCTGGCGGCCTCCATCCCCAGTTGCAGCGGCTAATACGTCTGGGTAGCCTGACCACAGCATGACCAGGAAGGTGTTTACAAGTTTTCTCTTCGTTCCTGCCTTTCGGCGACATAGCACACGAGAAAAGGAAGGAGAGAAACGTGAGGAAAGGATGAGCGGTTGCTGATCGACGGTCGTGCCTTCCTGCGCATCGTAATCCAAAGTATGGAAGGCGCCAGGGCAAAATCACGCATTAGGGGTAACAAAGAGAAGGCGCCATCCAGAAATACAAACAGGACCGAGAGTACCTCCAGACCTCCTATGAATGTCCAATTTCGAATTGTTTCGCCTTACTTTCCCAAGATGTCATCTTGACGACCACGCATGAAACAAGTCAACAGCAACGGAAGCAGGTGTATGTCAGATTTCGGAGGTGATCCAAGTCGACATGGGGTGTCCTCATTGGCTCACCATTGAAGCTTGAGTATCTGCATTCATCACCTTTATTTTGTTCACACTCTCACTCCATGCTTTAATGTACCTGAGTGCTTTGCTTGACCGCCTCTCACGCACCATATTTCAAGTGCTCGTTTTTTATGCCCTGACGGAGCGATTGAGAGGAAGTGACGTACCGAGAGGGGCACAGCTCGAGGGGGCAGAACATATTCAAAGTTACAGGGATACTATTGACCGCCCTGAACTTTATCATGGATGGATCGGCAGTGTAAAGACCCTGGCCTGAAATCGATAGTCGCTGGGAACATGGAAAGCTGAAGAAAAGAACAGAAATACCAATTTAACAACAATTCAGATCGCAAATAGGGGGACACACAAGCAAAACCATCTTGAGCTACCCGCCTACTCGGACATACTATGCTGATGAAACGAGACGGCGTCAGAACTACGGACAATGCTAAATTAGAAAGACGACAAACCCATCAGACAGAGACAGACGAGACAGAGTAGGCGAAAATAGAGGCGCGTGTCTTTCTTTCGAAATGCCGTCCATCAGGTACTTTTGTTACGGCGTGGACTGGTGTGAATTGGCGCTTCATGACAGCGACAGGTGTCCCCCATGTTAGTTTCCCTCAGCCCCTCCGTTCACGGTCCCTTTCGATTGAGATCGAAACTGAGGCCAGCTGAAGAAAAAGGCGGCGCGGTTCGAAAAAAAGGCGGTCCGCACCAGCAACGCCATCCATCGCCGGCGGGGCCATTCTTATGGGTCGATTTGAGTGGCTTTTGCCCCTCCTGCGGGAGCCTCATGAGACAACGCGCGTCATTCTGTGGAGAATGGCGATGCCGAAAAAGAGAGATGGCGCTTCGCTTTTGTGTTGACAGAAAATGAAGTCAATCTCTCAATGAGAGGCCTCTGTTCGCAATTCATGTTCCCACTTTACACGACAAGAATAGAAGTGAAGGTCAAGGTCAGTATGGGGCAATCCCACGCTTGAATTCGAGCAAGCTCACCCAATCCACCGACAAGGTGGCCCAGGCGTGTGACGTCGAGTGCAACCCTGCGTCCCCTCCTTCAATTCGAGTGTATATGTATTTTGCCTCTTTCTGCACGTCGTGTCAAAGCACCGCATAACACCATCGTAGCATCGCTTTCCCACAGGATCGACCATTCAGCTGCGTTGTCATCTGTTGCCTTTCCTTTCTACTTCAGACCTTCAGACCGCCCTGCGTCGTCTGCAATTGCAGGGTCTAGATCGCTTGGCAATAGGGACAATTGGGCCCTGGGAAGGATGAACAACAGAGGAGAGGGCGAACAGAGCTGCGGGAAAGCATCGGAATCGTCGTTCTGCAGCTGACAAGGTCCTTGGCAACGAAACAGAACCCCACATGGAAAGCGGGAGGACAGCAGCAAAAGGCGTCGGAGGCACAAGGTACTACGACGTACTGTGTACAGCAGGGCTCGGCGTTTGAAACAAGCATTGCGGGCGCTTCTTGGCGGGGGTATTGGCATCGAATTTTGCAGGGTCTTGCCACGGGGCAGGATCGAGCGACAAGAGCAGAGCAAAAAAAAGCCAAGACAAATAGCTGTGGGAGCTTGCCGTGCCGTCTTGGTATTTTGAAGGTCGGTCGTACAAGTATCTGGTAGCAAAATGTAAACAGATCTAACGTCAATGCAAACGACATGCATTTCCCGCAAACAGCTTAATCAATGCTCTCCATGCAGGGACGTCTACCGAGCAATGCTAGAACAGTTTTTAACTTGAGAACAACTGCCAGAAATTGAGTACCTGTAACTTGCCTGTATACATGTACTTTGATCGCTGGCTGCTTTAGCCCAAAGCGAGAAGCAAGCGTCGACGCGGCTCAGAAACGGGAAACGTAAAAGGGAAAAGGGAAAGGGGGGTGAGGGGCAGGGCCAGGCCAGCAAAGAGGGGTTTTCAGGAACGAGCGCAACGAAGCAAAGACGCCAGGCGACAGACGACAGACAGCAAACAAAATGAAGCCAGAAATGACGAAACGAAACGGGGGTGAAGAGGAGGGGCGGGGAGGCCAGGAGGGCGCCAAAAAGCGACCAGACTAGCATGAAGTCCGAGATGGGCACCGCCACCTCCGTCCGTTTCCCATCGCGCCTTCCGTTGGTGAGGAAACTGGAAGCGTTAAAACGCGGCAATGGCAACAAATGAGGCAAGAGGGAGCCAAAAATAAGAATCCGCGCGGACAGGCCAGGAAGGCACGAAGCAACGAAGCATGTTGCTCTGCTCGCATGAAGAACAAACAGGGATGGGCTTGGAAACGATGCCCCCCCCCCCCCCCCGTCTAGCCCGCTCCTGGTCTCCCATCCTCGTCCAGCCGTCCAACGAGGTACTTCCGCCCTTCCTCTCCTTCTTCGTCTTTCATTCACACCACTTGCATGTGGGGCCCAGCTTCGTAACACTACTCCGTAGAGCTGTCTCCTTCCAGCTATGAATGTTCTTGCCTCTTTCCTGATCCCCTCTTGCGCTCTTGCCCTGCCCCCTCCACCTCCTGAGATGTCCCAGGTCGTTCCTACCTGGTTGGGCTGCCCACCTTTTTTGCCCTGCAGCTCCAAGCTAACTCTGCAGGTCCATAGGGTCCATCGGAATAGAATGTTGGAAGGTACAGAGTGGTGCCGAACAGGTCGAAGAAGTCGAAGCTGTACGAAGGACGGCGAAGCTCTTGGATCTCGGTCAATGGGTATTTAAAGACCCCATCTCCTCCCCTCATCGTCTCGCCTCTATTTGTTCTTTTGTCTCTCTCCTCTTCATCCACACATCTTCACTTTACACTACACACACCTTTTTTTTTTTTCACAAACACCACCTCACACATTCAAAATGGGTTTCTTCGGTTTTGGTAAGTCACATCAAGCTCGAGCCCTGGCACGAGCGCTCTTAAACACAGCTTCTTCACACAAAGTGTGCCACTAACACCTCCTCCAGACGAGTCTCGCGACGCCCGCGACCAGGTTTACAACAACGACAACCACCACGAGGGCTCCCTGTCGCACGAGCTTCTCGGCGCCGGTGCCAGCTTCGCTGCCATGCACGAGTGGGAGAAGCGCCAGCGCGCCGAGGGCAAGACCGTCAACCACGGTTTCGCCAAGGAGGCCATTGCCGCCCTGGCCGGTGCCGAGGTCGACAAGCTGGTCGAGACCAAGGGCCTCGACTTTATTGACCGCGAGAAGGCCAAGCACCACGCCCGCCAGAACGCCGAGCAGCTGTACGACCAGCAGTACGGCAACCAGCCCAACTTCAACCCCGACGGCCCCCGCCCCAACTACTAAGCTTGCCCAGAGCAACGTGAAGTAAGAGGAATCGGCTTGGAGCTTGGACGACAAGTTTCTTTATGATAACTGAAATGAAATAAAAATGAAATGATTCAAAGATTGGGCCGTCAGACTATTCCTCTGAACGAGCAAATTTGAAATTCTGGACTCTCCAAAATTGCACGACTGCACAACTGTGAATATGTGAATATGAATTGTGACCTATGTCGAGACGGGTGCCAAGCCAGCTGCATCGTGTAAATGGAACTGAGCTGAGCTGCTCTTCGTCACACCCCGCGAGCCATTGCACCATCGGCGTCGGATTCCAGCTCCCCAAACTGGCCGATATTGTGAGACGTGTTACGATGAGACATCTTACGACACTTGCAACAGCTGACAGTGTGGTTGGTGTAGAACGGCACAGCTTTAATCGTCTGCAACTGCAACCTCTCGCGATAGCTTCCCTCTCAACAACGTCCCACGGCATCCGCTTCTTGGAACAGCTCGAACAAGGTGAAATTCTCCAAGTTTAACAGCTTCAACGACTTCACCAGACCGCTACTTCTATTGCGACCACTAATGACGCATGCTGCACGCGCACCCTTTCGAACAAGCTCAGGGTACGAGTACGAGGACGGCGACAGTCCACCAGCACTCCTCTTCCCCTTCACTCGTTTCTCCTGCTTCTCCGTCTTATTCCAGGGGCAGAGTGAACCAGGGCATTTCCAGGGACAAAGAGGGGTAAACCCGCTACCCGTAATGTCTGTGAGCTTTCTTATCCACTTCCGGATAGCAGCTCTTTCAGATATGGGTGCGCGCGGTCTCCTGCGTTGACGCGGCGTTTCGCTGCCACCTTGTCAGCTAATTATGTTGCCCACTTTTTTCTCCTCCACCAAAAACGTCATTGCCGACAGGGGCAGCTCGTTATCTGACTAAGCATTATGGTGGTCACGTGCCTATCGCTATTCTGTGACTACGTCTCTTATCGCTATCCTTATCGCCCTTAATGTTCGTCGAGAGCTCCACCAAAAAGTTTTTTGAGATTGGAGTCGATGCTTTGAGTCTTCGACACGCGCACGACAAACGACAAGATAGTTCGACAGCCGGCACAGCCCCATCGACGACTACATCCACATCCACCATGTTGACACCTTCCTCCCCCTTCCTCGATCCGGGCTTGTGCACCCGGAACAATGCCCTCGCCATCGTCCAGCTCTCCCGCGACAACTACCAGCCCATCTACCTCCACGATGCTGCCGGCCAAGCTGTTGATGGCTACGCCGAAGGCGCCGTGCTCAACACGCGGTTCGGCTCGTTCCCGCACTCGACCTTGATTGGTGTGCCGTGGGGCTCGCAAGTGCGCGCGTCGATTGTGGACACGGGCTCGCGGGGCCGGAAACGGAAGCGGGCACAGGACAGTCTGGGCGGCGATGCTACTTGGGCCGTTCTCGATGCCGCTACGCCACAAGACAGCACACCGGCCGATACGCCGGCGGCAACCACTCCCTCGACACCGACAGGTACTACAGGCACTACTTCTACAAGCAGGCCCCAGCCTACGACCGCTTCGAGCGGTTTCGTCCATATCCTTCCCCCTACACCCGAAATCTGGACAATGAGTCTGCCGCACCGCACACAGGTCGTCTACGCCAGCGACTACAGCTACATTCTGCACCGGCTGCGGGCACGGCCGGGCACGCGTCTCATCGAAGCCGGCTCGGGCAGTGGCAGCTTTACGCACGCTTCGGCACGCGCAGTCTACGGCACATCCATTGCCTCCTCAAAAGCATCACAAGCGACTACGACAGCAACGACAGGAAAGACAGCAACGACAGCAACGACAGCATCACCAAAGCAGCCCGGCCACGTCTATAGTTTCGAGTTCCACAACGAGCGGTACCAAAAGATGAATGCCGAGCTCCAGAGCCACGGTCTGTCGGGCGATGGTGGCAACAATCTGGTGACTTTGACAAACCGCGACGTCTATGGCCATGGTTTCCTGTTGGACGACGGCACGAGTCCCGAGGCCGACGCTGTGTTCCTGGACCTGCCCGCGCCCTGGCGTGCCCTGCAGCACCTGACACGCAATGCCACCGCCGATGGCAAACCCTCCGCTCTCAACTCGCGCAAGAGCGTCCATATCTGCACATTCAGCCCTTGCATCGAGCAAGTCACACGCACCGTGTCGATGCTCCGCCGTCTGGGATGGACTGACATTGACATGGTCGAGGTCGCCAACAAAAAGATTCTCGTGTACCGCGAGCGGCCCGAGCTCGTGAGCGGCAAGGCCAGTGCAGGCGCCGGCGCGGGTATTGGCGGCGGCAACAATGTGCCCGCGCCGCGAGACGTCGGCGAGGCCGTCGCGCGCCTCAAGGCGATTGAGACGCGTACGCGCGAGTACAACCAGCGGTTCTGGCAGTCACGGGAGGCAGAGGCCAACGGTGGAAGCGCCAACGGAGCCAACGGCGACGTTATGGACGTTGACAAGGCTTCTGCTGCTGCCAAGGAAGAGAGCGCGCAGCCAAGCCTCCCTCCCGTCAAGGCCTGGCTGGACGGCCGCCTGACGTCCCGCGTCGAGCCCGAGGTCAAGACGCACACATCGTACCTGGTATTTGCTGTGCTGCCGCGCGCATGGACGGCCGAGGACGAGGCGGCGGCAGCGGCGAAGTGGCCTGTCGGCAGCGAACAGGCCGTAATTGGCGCCGTGCAGCGGGACGTGCGCAAGGCGCAGAAGCGGTTGCAGATGCAGAACAAAAAGGAGAAGAAGGCGCAAGAAAAGAAGGCATAATTTTTACGGAGAGGGAGTACGGCCGAGACAAAAAGATATAGACGCATTGGGTGATCATGGCCAGGCTGGCCACAATTGCATAGCGATTGGTATTTACATTTTGATGCCATTTTGCCTATTTCCCCGGCAACTACCATATTTGCTACCCTGGTGTGCTTTTATTTTTTTATTTTTTTCCTTCTTGCATCGTCAACATCGTGATATTCGAATGCCCTCACGGTCGCCGGACGGATGGACCGGACGAAATAGTAATCGAACGTGTACACCGACGGCGTTCGATGCTGTCTTGGCTCCTTTCCCCCACCATGCTTCCCCGTATTAGGCAGGTTCCAAAGGGATGGCGCGCCGAGCGCGCCTTGTGGCATATCTCCATCGCCGAGCGGATCACATTAACACCGAGCCCGAACACGAATACTCCGTACTTTGTTTGAACGTCACCTCATCCCCTGCCACAACCGCTTTGCTCCTCGAATTCGAAATTCGCATACAGCGCATTTCAGCTGCATTCATTTTACACTGCACCGCCAACATGACCATCGCTTCCGCTCATCTCCGCGTCGCGCGGCCCACCAACGATATCGATGCCCTGATTCCGTTTTACGTTGACGGCCTCGGCTTCTCTGAGCTATTCCGCTTTAACGAGCATGACGGCTTCGACGGCGTCATGCTCGGCCTAGCGCAGGCCAGCTACCACCTCGAGTTTACTGCCAAAAAGGGCCACGATGCCGGCCGCGCGCCCACCCAGGACAATCTGCTCGTCTTTTACCTGCCCGACAAGACGGCATTTGACGCGGCCGTGGCACGTATGACTGCCACCGGCTTCCCGCCTGTGCCGTCCTTCAACCCATACTGGGATGCGTGCGGCAGGACCTTTGAGGACCCGGACGGTTACCGGGTCGTGCTGGCCAACCAGGAGTCGCCGGTGTAAACGAGAGCAGGACGGCGGTGGAAGGTGGATGACTCACGATGCACCCGTGACGATATCATGAAATGATGGGAGAATACAGGAAAAGGGGGGTGGCCTTAAATGGTTTGAAACAAATTCGACTTACTCAAAATTTACCAAAATTCACACAACTTTTATTGAACAAGAGAAATCCAAAATAAAAACTTCATACGATATTTTCAATTTTAATATATATTAAAATAAGCGTACTAGAAAAGTAAGCACAGAGTAAAGCAAGTTTTTGTCAAAGACTGTCGTGAAACCATCCTCGAGGAGCTCGTTACTTTGTCCTTCTTTTCATTGACAAGCACGGATGAACTCATAATGAACATCGAAAAAGTCACCGACATCAACACGCCCCCTTTTTTTCTTTAGGCAAATTGTGTACCGGGAGCAATAGAGAAGAATAATCTAGAAGACGCGGTAAAGAGTCAAAGAGTCAAAGACTCCGGCATAGGGCCAAAGGACCTAGAAGAGTCAAACATGGATGGCTTACCGTGGACAAACGCCGGAGACATTTGTATTTTGCTGAGGAAACTCCGGAGCCATACTCTGTAAAGGACAATGACGAAAGACCCTGCAGAAGGAACAGCGCCAGCACGACGCCTCAGCCCACATGGGATACCCAACATGGATAAGAACCTGCACGCATGCACACATGCACATGGAACTGGCAATCCTCCGTCATCTGTCATCTGTCATCCGTCATCCGTCATCCAGCATCATAAGATATAACATAATACAATACGAAACCAGGTGAGAGATGGAGAGCAAAGAGAGAGCAGAAGGGGAAAATGAGTGACAATTTTGGAGCCAAACTCAGCAATGGAGACAATGGGGCGGTGTTACGGTGTTACCGTCCATCTTCGTTGTTCGTTGCTCGTTGTTCGTTGTTCTTTTCTCTTTTCTTTTCTTTTCTTTTTCGCCTGATCCTGATCTGTCATCCTTCTTGCAGGGCTGCCGTACAGGGCTGGCTATGCATGTACATGTACAAGGAGCCCTGCTTCGGCCGTAAATTCGGGTCTGCACCACTTACACCCCAAAACGTTATCGCCACCATAACCACCAAACCACCATAACGACCACTCGGAGCACGGGTATAGGGGCCCCGTCGCTGTTGTCTTACATGGAAGTAAGAGGAGAGAGACCCGAAAGAAAGTCAGCAGAAAAATCAAAACCCAAATTCAGTCTCCCATTCCTCTCTGCCTAGCGCAGCATGCCGCTCAATGTCTTGGTATTGGTCAGGGACCGGGATAAAGGACCAAACGTGCCTAAAAACTGCAGGGAGGTATGCAGAAACTCTGTTACATGGTTTTGATTAAGGCTCTCTTTTCTCCGAAGGGTGCCAAAGGCCAGAGACCAAGCTTAGTTTGTTCCCCTTTATCGCCAAAAGCCGTCTTGGCTTTTATTCTTCCTTTTATTCCACGCCCACCAGACGGCCCATGTGAAAGTTAAGTCCAGGCTTCTGCCCGCCGAACAAGACTACAGGCGGCCTTCCTATTCGTTGAGTGCACCCGGCTGCCAGCTGTTGGTTCCCCAGGTACATTTGTCGTGCAGTCTTGCTGTTTTCCCACAGCCTTTCGTTTACTGCCTTATCTGGTTGTGTATGGGGTCGAAAGATGCTCTAAACTTTCTTTTCCTACTGTGATCGGTCCTCGTTGATCAGCCTGTGGTGGATCCCGGACGCCGCCCTGGCAGCCTGGGCACGAGAATGAAATTGATTGCAGATGCATGCTGTTGTTGTGTGGGCTGTCCTGTGTGTGGTCTCTGACGCTCTTCTGCCGACAACAGCAGAAGGGATGAGAAACGGGAGAAAGACAGAATGCGTAACTCGTAGTCCGTAAACTCGCAGGAAACAACCCTCTGGAGCAATTGATTTTTCTTTTCTTTTCTCCTCTTCTTCTGGTAGCCTTTTCTGCTTACACAATAATGGGCCGGAACATGGGCGTGGAAATAGACTAACACGCAGGGTTTCTCCTTCGGCCGTTGCTTCGGTTCTTGCTAGGCCCGTCCGTGTAGTTCGTAGCCCGTTCAGCCCTTGACCGTGTCCTTTGATATGGACTTGCTGACGGTTTGATGGACGGGCTGTTTGTAGTCTCCGTACGCCGTATCTCTGGAGCTCTTGGCTATTCTTTCTCTTATGTCCTTTTTGTCATGTTTGTCATTGTCAGATATCTCCAGGGAGCCAGAAAGTGGACCACGTAAACGCGGTGCAAGAAGTGTGTTTTGGCGCACTCTTTCGGGTCCGTCTATTGCTGAGAGGGGGTGAGAAGCAGATGGAGAGGGCGTGCGCTGTTGAAGTGAGTGAGGATGATGATCTCTTCTCTCTCTGAGAAACTCCATAGACGGACCCCCTTTTGAGAATTGCGTTATGCCGCGTATTCCTCCGTGCTTGACAACAAAGTCCGTTGAAATTCTATTTCTTATTCTCCCAGATTTACAATCTTAACGGTCAGATCCTTGGGGGTTCCTCTTCTTTCAGATCGATTTACATATATATCTGTGTTCCCCTTGTCTCTTCTTGATCGACTGTTTTTTCTCTTTTTCTCTCTTTTTTGTCTCTTCCTGTCCCAAGCCAGTCTTATTTGATCCTTCTCGATCTTGCCATCTTATCTTTGTGGTATCAACACAAGACAACCAGGTCGTATCAACATCGCCAGCATTTAATACACGACAACATCAACACTTGCCAGCAACAACTACTGTATATTTTTAATCACCAGCCTTAATATCAACAACATGTCTTCACCGGACGCCCTGGCCGTGCCGGCCAAGGCCCGCAATGCCAACGAAATTGCCTCGTCGCAGGCTTCTTACACGTCTGCCGACGCCGACAAGACGGACGTTGAGCAGGGCGACATTACCGACCTGGAGAAGCGCCCCGAGAGCGCCGAGAAGGTCGGGCGCGAGGCCGACGACGACATTGAGGCCACCGCCGAGACCAAGGAGACGGCTGCCGCTGCCGAGGCCGACGACGACGATGAGTACCCCGAGGGTGCCAAGCTGGGCTTTATCGTTCTGGCCCTGGCTCTCACCATCTTCCTGATGTCTCTTGATTTCGTGAGTACTCCTTTTCTGCGTGCACATACCTCTGGTTTCATATTTATCTGATCTGATTTGTTCATGGGCTAACATAACAACATAGACCATCGTTGCCACTGCTATTCCCAAGATCACGGACCAGTTCCACGGTCTCGGCGACGTGGCATGGTACGGTTCGGCTTTTTTCCTGACAGTGGGCGGTTTCCAGTCGACCTGGGGCAAGGCCTACAAGTACTTTTCGCTCAAGTACACGTACCTGGCCTCCATCATCATCTTTGAGGTTGGCTCGCTGGTCTGCGGTGTCGCTCCCAGCTCCAAGGCTCTAATTGTCGGCCGTGCCATTGCTGGTATTGGTGCTGCCGGTATTGGCTCTGGCTCGTACACGGTCATTGCCGTGACGGCCAAGCCCAAGGACCGTCCCCTTTACACTGGTCTGATTGGCGGTGCCTACGGTATTGCTTCCGTTATTGGTCCCCTGATCGGCGGTGCTTTCACCGACAAGGTCACCTGGCGCTGGTGCTTCTTCATTAACCTGCCCATTGGTGGTCTCTCGGGCCTGATCATCCTGTTCCTGTTCCAGACGCCCAAGCGTGCCCAGCCTGCTGCCGGCACCATGCGCGAGAAGCTTCTGCAGATGGACCCCGTTGGCACGGTCATGGTGATGGGCGCCGTCATCTCTTACATCCTGGCTCTGCAGTACGGCGGCCAGACCCACCCCTGGAAGTCGGGCACGGTCATTGGCCTGCTCGTCACTTTTGGTGTTCTTGTCATCCTTTTCGGTTTCTGGGAGTGGTACAACGGCGAGCGCGCCATGATTGCCCCCCGTCTCATTAAGAGCCGTAATGTCTGGCCCAACGCCGTCTTCGCCTTCTTCTTCGCCTCGTCCTACTTCACCATCATCTACTACCTGCCCATCTACTTCCAGTCCATTGACAACGTCAGCCCTACCGCCTCGGGTGTCCGCAACCTGCCTCTCATTCTTGCTGTCACTGTCGGCACTGTTCTGTCGGGCGGTATTATCTCCAAGACGGGCATTGCCACCGCTTTCCTGCCGCCCATGACTGCCCTCGCTGTCGTCGGCACCGGTCTGCTCTACACTCTGGACATTGGCACTGGAAGCGGCAAGTGGATCGGCTACCAGGTCCTGGCTGGTCTGGGCTATGGCTTTATTTTCCAGATTCCCGTCATCTACGGCCAGGCCACCTCCAAGCCCGAGGACTTGGCTCCTACGACTGCCTTGATCGTCTTCTTCCAGACCATTGGCGGTGCTTTTATGCTGTCCGCGGCCCAGTCGGCCTTTGTTAACCACATGGTCATTGAGCTGCCCAAGTACGCCCCCTCGGTCAACCCGCTCGTTGTCATTGCCACCGGTGCCACTGATCTGTGGACGACCTTCCCTGCGGACGTCCTTCCCGGTGTCCTCAAGGCCTACGTGTCGGGCCTCAAGGTCGCTTTCGCAATCGCCATTGCCGGTGTCGGCTCGGCTTTCGTTGTGTCTCTGGCTAGCAGCTGGAAGCGCATCAACCCGGAGGCGCTGAAGAACGCTGGCGGTGCTGCTTAAGCGAAGAAAAGAAGCGCGAAGCTTTTTCTTCTTCTTCTTTCTTCTTCTTCTTTGTTCTTTTTCTTTTTCTTTTTCTTTTTCTTTTTCTTTTTCTTTTTCTTTTTCTTTTTCTTCGAGCTTATACCCAACATCACCACAATTCAACATTAACATACACACTCTCGTTCTCTCGTTCTTCACACTCCCGACGTTTGGCTACGGTGACGGATAATACCATCCCATCTACTACAATGATCTCTTTCTGCTTTTCATTCAGAGCATGTCTTTTGCAACTCTGATTTCCTTAATTTCCTCGCTATTGTCCTTTATTTTCATCAGCATATTTGATTTCCATTTCACATAGACGGTTTTATTGTGTACACGATACTCTTTGGGGTTTTGATTTTTGACGCCAGCGATATAATAGGGGGACGGTTCAGAGAAAAAAATCAAAGAATGAGCGAAGGATACATTCGTTTATACACAAAATACCACACCAACCATAGAATGACTGTCTATAAAATCCCTGGCAGGCGTTTCTTGGCTACCTTTCCTATCGTTCCTTCAGTTTACACATCTACAGTTACCTGCAATTTAGTTGATGACTACCTATTGCATAGAGATAATGACAAGGAAGACCAATCTTACAAAGTCTGTTCGTAGACGACCTGTTGTTGCCCCTTATTTCTGATCACTTTCTGACCCTGTCTTGCCTTTTTTTTCCTTCTCGGCGGTGTCCTTCAAGAGGCCAATTGATGAAGATTCCCATTCCTTACAGGGAAGAATTGATTCCTATGCATCTTAGTCTACCTGTAACCCAACATCGCAAATGACCCAATGACCCCAACACCAAACAATGCAGCGCGAAAACATTTGCTGGCATTCTTCTCTTGTCGGGGAAAGCGATTGCGAATGCGAGGACACCCGGACTTTACTGGCCGACGCCCGGGAGCGTCTTACTTTAAGTCCGTCAGCACTTGCCAAGACGATGGAAGTGCATTTGGGCCAGCAAGGCAAGGCAAGGCGAGAAGAGATGATCACTCTATCGTTCAGGCAGGTCAGGCAGGCCAGGCAGGCCAGGCAGGTTCAAACAGTTCGAAAGCAAGTCGTTGACGCGTTGACGTTGACGGACGGAAGAATGAAAAGGGCGCCGTTGGCAGTTGCTGACTGCCTGCCACTATTACAGTACTCGTTGAGCACAGTACTGAGTACTCCGTATCTTGTAGTTTGTACACATCCTCCCTCTTGCTCGTTTTCTTGGCCTGCCCTCTCTCTCTCTCTCTCTTTTGTGTCTTACCACACCCACGGCAGACACCCATGTCCGACTCCATCTACGGAGTAGATCTCACGGATTCTGACTCATGGGATTTCGACGGACGGAGCATGTTTTGGTGCGAGGGAACAGGAAAGGACCAAGGAGAATTGAAGAAAGTTCAAAGGGAGAATCTCAGTGATGCGTAGAGAGTATGGGTGCATTCGGGTCAAGGCAAGGGTGCATCGTAGGGCTCACGATGGGCCACTTTGACTGGCTTACTGGGAGCACTCTGGCAGATTGCAACAGAGATTTTCGGCACGTTGTCATTCTTCTCTTGGTTGCTTTTGTTGTTTTCCTGCTGGCGTCAGAGCGTCAGATCACACAACCGGCGCGTGTTTTTGGTAAAGGACGTTTCGTCTTTGATTCTTTTGTTGGATCCGTTCTCACCTCTCCTCTCGTCTTTTCGTTTTCAAACGTCTGATAGCGCTCCTCTGCCTTGTTGGCGTATTGGTCTTGCTGACTAGTCTCTCCGAGCTTTTCGTTCGTCCGCCGCTCGGTGAAATATGGCGAGAAGCTGCGAGAAAATGGCAGCCCGTAACTTGTGAGAGCTTGGCTCTTGGGAGGTGAGAAAGCGACCGGCTCTTATTGCAAGGCGACTCCACTTTCTCGGGCGAACGACTGCCCGTTTTGGGACATTGTGCTCGATGGGTGGATGGGTGGACGTCTTTCAGGATTCGACCACAACGCCTGCCCAGCGGCTCATTAATCAGCTGGGGCGTCTCCCAATTACTCCCGTCTCAGTACTCGATATTCGACTTACACGAGAAGCCGGTACTCCTAGTCCTCGTGTTCTGCAGCCCTTGCCTTTCTCACCATTCTTCTCACCTCACCAAACGGCAGGCTCCTGCGTCCATTCTAGTTTCGACCGCCGTCCTTTACATCTCTTCACTACACGGTACCGTACACTCTGTTCACGACATACGAGCTACCGCAAGCGACTTTGTCTTTTGTGGAGAGCGGTTGTACCGTCATATCTCTTCTGGAGTCTGGACCGTGGATGTAAATGGGCCGTCTCCGTCAGACCAGAGACCAGAGACCAGGCGCCTACTGTGTACTTTGCACGGGCAGTCACTTTATGCTCCTTTGCCTGCCTGCCTGCCACGTCGTCAATCCACCCATCTCATCCATCTCACTCTCTCACGCTCTCTTTTCCCCCTCCCTGCATTCTAACCACTCATTCATCTACTCGGACCTCTACACACAAGTTCGCTCCGCCTCTCGGATAACTACCTCTCACTTTTTGCATTCTCTTGTTCCATTTTATTCTTTTCTAACCTGGCCCTTTTACTCAATCATCATTACTCAATCATCATCCTCTGACATTTTGTTCCGGACCCTTTGTTTCTCACGGACCGCCGTCTCGCATATCCAGCAGTCATCCATCTTCTCCATCCATCTTCTCCATCCACATCCACATCCACATCCACACACGTCTTCACCATGGAGGAGAGAGAAGAAAGACACACGCCGCCGCCATCAGACAGAGCCCCCGGCTCGAGCGTGGACACCCCCGAGCCCAAACGGCGCAAGGTCCGCAAGGGCACGCACACGTGCTGGGAGTGCAAGCGGCGCAAAGTGCGGTGTACGTTTGCGCAGCCGGGCGACGCGGTGTGCATTGGATGCACGAAACGGTGTCTGCCGTGTGTGAGCCAAGAGTTTTCCGAAGACCCAACAACGCCGACTGCCAAGAGCCGGCTGGTGGGCGACCGGATTGTGCGTGTCGAGGCGATGATCCAGCAGCTCGTGCACCAGGCGGGACAAAACACACAACGGGCGACGCAGCTGCCACAGCCACAGCTCCCCGTCCAGCTCCCTCCACACTCGCCACACCGGCGCAGTCGAGACCATTCACCGGACACGGCCACGACGACGTCATCATCGTCATCGCCATCGTCGGCCACAGCGGCCACAGCGGCCACAGCGGCCACAGCGGCCAGCAGCATGCCCACGCCGTCGACGGCCAGCGACACATCAACGGCTGTGACAGCCTCCTCTGCCATGCCTCCACACCGCTCCACCTCGCACAGCTTTGCCAAGGTGGTGCCGTCGTCCATTGGCGGTGCCAACCCGCAGTCGTTCCAAGAACTGTCAGCCGCCCTGCTCGCCGTCTACCCGCCACAGCACGATCTCGACCTTATCGCGTCCTGTGCCGACGCGGCCTACAACTACTACCAGATTGTCGTGCGGTCGCAGCAAGACATTCAAAAGAGCGGGTTCTGGCCACCGGGCGAACTGCGCACACGACACACGGCGCAGACGCATCCCGTGGTTATTGCTCGCCAGATGCTGCTGATTGCCATGGTGCTGCAGGGGTCAGACCCGCTGGCGCAAAAGGAGCTGGGCGGCGGCCAGTTATCGGAGCCGGTGCGGAACATCATCACAAGACTGGGCGATACGGCGGCGCGGCTTGTGACAGCCAACGATGCACTCATCGACACACTCGACACGCTCGACGGGCTGGAGTGCATCATGCTCGAGGCCATGTACCGGGGCAATGCAGGGCGGCTGCGGCGGGCGTGGCTGACGTGGCGGCGAGCGTTGTCGCTGGCCCAGCTGATGTGCATCCCCAGGCGGCCACACCGCAACCCGGCATCCACCTCGACGACGACAGCGCCCGCCTCGGTGTCCGCCGCGGTGTCCGTCTCGTCGGCATTCACATCGCTGTCCATGACGGGCACACACAGCCTCGATCCGCAGTTTCTGTGGTACAGGATCCTGAGCGCAGAACGGTTTCTGTGTCTGTTGCTGGGCCTTCCCCAGGCCGCCTTCGAAGCGCCGATTGCGTCCAACGAGATGCTCCGCAACGACACGCCCATGGGCCAGCTTGAGCAGAAACTGAGCATGATCACCAGCTACATCCTCGACCGGAACGACCGCGGCCCCCGCTTCGACGACCACACCACCACCGAGCAGATTGACCGTGAAATGCAGCGCATTGCCGCCACCTTGCCCAGCCGCTGGTGGCTCGCACCGAATCTGGCGGCTGTGCCCCCCGGCGACCACGAACAGAGCGTCTGGGAGGTCGTCCGCCTCACAAACCAGGTGCTCTACTACAATATCCTCAACCAGCTGCACCTGCCCTACATGCTGCACCCGCCGCCCTCGACGACGACAACGGCGGCTGACCAGCGCCGGCTCGAGTACAGTCGCGTTGCGTCCGTCAGCGCCTCGCGTGAAGTGCTGAGCCGCTATGTCCTGTTCCGCAGCTTCAACTCGAGTGCATGCTGCTGCCGCCTGCTCGAGTTCTTTGCCCTCATGGCGTCCCTGACGCTCATTCTCGTCCACATTGACGGCCACCGCCACACGGCCCAGCACGGTCCCGCCAGCAACGTCCTGGCCCACCAGCGACTGAGTGATCGCGCCATGATGGAGGAGGCCCTGGACAGCATGGACCTGGTCGGCAAACTCAACGAAGAGGACACCATCAGCGAGACCAGTGTTGATCTGCTCCGGCAGCTGCTCGCCATCGAGGCCGACACCGCCATGGGCTCGAGTCGCGCGCTCGAGTCGCTGTGCAGTCGGACCGGTCTGGGCGGCAGCCACGAGGGCGGCAGCCCAGAGTGCGGCAGTGCCGATTCGGCCTGCGACAAGCCCGAGCACGCAGAAGGCCGGGCCGCTGCGAGTGCTGCCGCCGCGGCCGGCAAACTGCGCATCTCTGTGCCCTACGTGGGCTACATTACCATTGCCCGCGACGGCGAAATCACCAAAGAAGCCCATCCGACGCAGGACACGCCCGCCTTTAGCCTGTCGAGCAGCGCTGTCGGCAGCGGCGATGGCATGGTCGCCCCGCGACTCGTGCCGTCCTCCATCCCGTCGCCTCATCAGGCCCTGCCCCATCATCACCACCACCACCAACAACAACAACAACAACACCAACAACACCAGCCGCATTTGGGAATGGTTCCCGACGTCAGCGCCCAGTCGCCCTTTTCATCTTGTCTCGGCGAGAGTGATCCCATCACATCAAACCAACCGCCTGCCGGCCTGCTGTACCCGAGTGGTGAAGGCGCCGCCGACCCGTGGGCCTTTCAGGGTGTCGACATGGCCTTTTTTGACAGCCTGATGCGGGAGACGTCCAATGTGGCGAGCGTCGAGTCGCGCAACTGCGGCACTGACGCCACCGTCAACACCCATCCGGTCAACCATGGGCCACCCGGTGCCAGTCGCAACGGCAGTCTGTGGATGTCCACAACAAGCGGACCGCATGGTGTGCAGCAGTGACAAAACCGTCTGTAAACATACAACTATGTTTATTGCTTCCTTGTTCTGCTTTCTTTCTGTGCTTTTGTTTTCATTTTCTTTCATTACTTCTTCTGTCTCTTTCGACTACCTGCAACGATCACAATAAGCGGATACCACGGGGCATTGGGTGGACTCTTGAATTCGCATTTTGCAAGATATCACCGCTTACAAATGATACATTGTTTTTAAAGCGCACAGAGTTGACTCATCTTGACCTAGAATGCCTGTAGCAATTAAACCTTTCCGCATTGCAAAATGTGTTAGAGGACTGTAATGTATTGTTTGGGCGCTATCCGTACGGTGCTGATGCTTCTCGTGCTCCTTCTACCTGTCCCACTCCAAGTTTTCATCCTCCTCCTCCTTAACCTACCACTCCCCGCCCACATCCTTCAGTCATGCATCATTCAGCATTTCTTGTCGTGGCTCATCCTCCCCTCACCTCAACTCACTCTTGAATGGACCACCTCTCGACTCTCAGATCTGCCCACTCTACGAGTGGTACGTCACACTGTACACGTTGTATCCGATGGGAGTCGACGCAAACGACAGCTCACCGTTGCGGTCAATATTGAGGTAGTCGCCGTTCTCTTTCTGCAGCTTGTACTGGCTCGCGCCCATGTACGTAATGTTGTACCTCTCAGCACCTCTCTCCGAGATGGACAGCGACGAGTGCTGCGAGATGTAGCGGTTGTTCACCGCGCTCGTAATGTGGAAGCTCGTGCCCTCGGGCTCCAGCGCGTGCAGCACCCACCGCTGGTGAATGTCCTCGTGCTGGGCCGTGGCCGGCGTCGCGCCGAACTGCTTGGTGATGCCGTCCGTGTACAGAGCGTAGCCGTTGCTCTCAAAGACCAGGTAGCGGCCCTCGGTCAGGTCGCCGCGCACGCCCTTGAAGCCGTCCTCAAAGTAGAGAGCATCCTCCTCCGTCTGCTTGCCGTAAGGGTACGGCGAGTAGTACTCGTCGCTCGAGCAGCTCGTGCCGTACACCTTTGAGCAGTAGCCAGCCCACAGGCCCAGCATGTGTCCCTCGTCGTCCTGGATGGGCGTCTGCGGCACTGGAAGGTCGGGCTTGGAGAAGTCGGGCTAAAGAAAGAGGCAAGATGTCGTGTTAGTGAAAAGTAGACCCGAATGCGGGAGCCATACTCCGTATAGATGGGTCCATCCAACAACCACCAACACCCAGACTCACGTTCTCAAAGTCAAAAGCATTGACAAGGTTCGACTCGTGCTCGCGGCGCCAGTCGGACATGGTATCCTCGGTGGTGATGCCCTCGTAGCCACGTGCAGCCAGCCACTCCTCGAGGAACAGCAGGATCGAAGAGTGGTCTCCACGCTCAGTAAAGACATGACCGCCACGAGTGTAAGGAGAGATCATGATAAGAGGGATGCGAACACCAGGACCAGACCAAGTATAGCCCAACTCGCCATAGGGGTCCTCCATCCACTCGCCTGGAAAGATTTCACGAGTTAGCAAGTTATTCATGATGTTTAAATGGGGATAACGTCTGAACAAAAAAAGCAAAGACAAAAAAGACAGCAGACAATGTAGACGTACCGACAGTGCCGTTGGGCGAAACGAGGGGCATCACGGCATCACCCCAGCCACCGGCCTCGTCCCAGTTCAGCAGGATGACGGTGTCGTTGTAGTTGGCACCGTTGATGGTGGCGTTGACAATCTCGTTGATCCACCAGGCGCCGTCCTGGGGCGTAAAGGGAGGGTGCTCCTGGAGGTTGCCGGGCGGGAAGCACCAGGAGACCTCGGGCAGCGTACCGTTGGCAGCGGCGGCCTTGAACGACTCGAGCGAGTTGTCGCCGTCGAAAGCCAGGCCGCGCTGGTAGAGGCTCGAGTTCTTGTCAGCGTTCTGGAAGGCCTCAAAGTAAAAGAGGCCGTTGTTGGTGGCCCAGTTGTACGACTGCTGGTACGAGCGCCAGTCGACGCCGGCCTCGTCGAGCTTCTGGGCGAAGGCGGGCCACTGCAGGGGCAGGCAGTCGAGGTTGGTGTCAACACAGCCGTTGCTCTGGTTGTCGTCAAGCACAACACCGCCGCTGCCGAGCGGGATCTTGCCGCCGGGGACGTTGATGGAGCCCGACTGCCAGTACCAGCGGTTGGGGTCGGTGTTGGACATGATGGCGGCGTGGTACATGTCGGCCAGGGTGTACGACTCGGCGAGGGCAAAGTGGTAGGCGATGTCCTGGCGCTTGTAGTAGCCCCAGGCCTGCGGGTCATCAATGACGGCCCACTGGTCGTTGGCACCATAGTTCATGGCCTTGTGCGTGGGGATCCAGTTGTTGGCACCGGCGCAGAGGCACTGCGACTTGTTGTAGCTCTCCTCGGTGTTCTCGTAGTTGAGCCAGTACGGCAGGAGGTAGTCGGCCTCATCAGTAATATTGTCGACGGGTCTGCCACGTTAGGAGAAAGCAATCAAAGAGCTGGGTGGACTCATAGAGCTGGGTGGACTCATAGAGCTGGGTGGGCTGACTTACTGGTACCAGATGGGAAGGTTGTTCTTGGGGTTGATCTGGACATTGGGGTCGGCGAAACCGCGGACACCGGCCATGGTACCAAAGTACTGTGATGTCAGTGAGGTCCGTAGAAAGATGACATAAAAAAAAGACTCACATGCTGCAGTGAACGGTTCTCCATCATCATCATGACGACGTGCTTGATCTCGCCCAGGGACGTGGCGGCCTGGACGGTGGCAGCAAGACCCAGGAGGGCCGCCGTCGTGAACTTGGACATGGTGGAAGGGCGCGAGGGAGGCATTGCGACTGAAGATGGAAGCTGGTGATGCTTCGTGAATCTGAAACTCGGAGGAGCTCTGGGAGATCGGCGGGAACTTGGGCCGGAAATGAGAGACAGACAGACGGGACGGCAAGGTGGCGACCCTAGTACCGTATTATATAGTTTTCCAGCAGAGGTCGACTGTCGACTCGTGTGAGTGAAAATACACTGCTTTACAGTGTTTTCTCTTTCCCTTGTCTTGAGCCTTGTGTTTGGCACTGCCGATCTAGGCGGGCACGTTCATAATGGGGCATGGGAGCTGGTATCTTGACCTGGGGGTTACGACGGCCCCCAACCACCGACGACCGGTATCGACACCAGACGAACTGAAGAACAAAAGCCTCGCGGCCCCCACATCCATCATTCCAGAACGTATCTGCATCTGCATCCGTCCTCTTTGTGCTCTCGGTCAGCTTCTGAGGTCCCGCGAGTTTCCGCTCCTTCTCGCTATATTCCCCGCTTCGCATCATGATAATATATCCAAGCAGAATAGAGGGGCATCACTGCCGGCGCTGAAAAGGATGACACAGCCTTGAACAGGATGCCCACGTGTTGCAGATCAGCATCAAGAGGAAAAAAAAGAAAAAGAAAAAAAAGAAAGAAAAAAGATCAAAAAAGTCCTCCAAGTCTCTCGGTATGCCATTGCGGTTACATCTCCGCATTTATGCCAGGACGGATGAGGGGCAGGATGTGCAAATACAACGCTCGCCATTCGTGGAGGCAGCCAGCTTGGGATGGGATCGACAGCAGAGGGTACCGGAAATAGGCATCTGCAAGGCAGGAAGAGCTACCGAAGCAGAGAAAAGAGACGGCGTCGACAGCAGCCTGCTGTGTGTCCAGGATCAAGCATCGACGAGATGGGGCAGACAACACAGTAGGGCCAGATAATAGAGAGTAGGGCAGACGAGACAGGGCAGATGACAGGGGACTCGCATATGTTGGCCGAGGTCCGGAGTCCCGGTGTAACCGAGAGCAAGGGGAACGATGGAGCTTCATGGAGAATGTACGGAGTAGCTGGGTGAGGGTAGTGAGTGTAAGAAAGAAACAGCGAGCAAGAGGCTGGCCGACTGCATCCACCCGGTGAGCAGTCAGTCCAAGTGGATCTGTCCGTTGTCTTCTTCCAGCAAACAATAATGATGATCCTTTTCTAGCTGTTGTTTAGTTGTATCTCTCTCTCTCTTTTTTTTTTTTTTTTTATTTGCTACGAGCAAGTCCTCTGCATGCCCACCGAGGTCGTCCTGCCATCCCTGTCTTTGGTTGTGCGGTCATCCGCCGTTGTGTGTTGTATACTGCATCAACGCGCCATCAGTATAGTGTGACTGTATATAGTAATTCTGTGGTGTATCCAAGACATGACACAACACACTTACGACGTATTAAGCCCCAGAGACGTGTGGGCACTGGGCATTACTTGGCAGGGCCGGGTGGCTTGCGGGACAAGAAACGCCAGAGAGACGCTGGGAAAAAAAGAGCCGCCGAGAAAAAAGAGCCGCACATCAAACCGCCACTTTCTGCAAGAAATCAGGAAAAAACGTCGGCCAAGACATTGAAATTGGAGCTTTCTACATCTCGCGGCGTTGCCCTGAACGAGTCTAGCCACCCGACCGATAACCCGGTCGAAACAGGATGCAGCAAGGCCGATCGGGTGGATATGAAAAAAGCATGCAATGGATGGGAAGGGAAAGAAAAAAAAAGACGAAAAAAAAGTCGAAAAAAAGTCGACAAAAGGAAGAATGGGACCAGCCAAGACGTGGGCGAGGGTAGGCACAAAGTCTTGATGCGAATAGGCAAAGGGGGGCACAGACGAAAAACGAAATAAACAGCACAAAAAAGTACGTCGTAAAGCAAGTCGAATCAAAAGCAGACCAAGAAAACAAGTCTAAAGGCTGTTTTAGCCGGAAGCGCGGGTCTCCATCGCAAGGCCTGCTGGCCTGCTACTCAACGGTATTTTGCTAGACGCGGTAGTGTTAGGTCCAAAGGCTGCACGGGAGTTGACGATTTCGACAAGTCTGGATGAGGTTTGGGCACACGTGTTGACGATCGGCCGTCGAACCAAAAAGACTAAAAGTGGGCGGGCCGGAGTCGGGTTGACAGCAGGGGTCGTTGAGCCAATCAAAAGGCTGCATTTGACCAGAAGGCACCAGGGGTCGCTCACTTACACGGGGACAGCATCATTGTGCGCACCAACACAAAAAGTCAACGATCCGCTTTAACCCTTATGCCGCAATTGATCTGCAGGTAGTTGTCGACCTTGTGGGCTGGTGTCGTAGTCGTAGTCCTTCGTCACAAAATTTGCACTGCTCAACACAACGATACCCTGCAGAATGTCATGCAGCAATGTCTTGTGTGTCCCTTTGCGTGCACCAAAATGCCACCCACCCTCGCATCCACGCCACTCCTGCATGTTCCAAAGTCCTCCTAAGATCGTTCTTGGCGACCGACGACGAAAAGCCGAAAAGAAAAAAAAATACCTTAATGGCACTTGAAAGGGACCTAAAAGCTCACCAGGCACGATGGTCGCTTCACAGTTTCTTTTGCAGTCGCTAGGATGCAGAGATGCTAGGATGCCGTTGCATCAGTTAGAGTGGGGGCCAAAAAAGGTGACAACTTGGGGAGGATAGACGGAGGAGACGGATGAGACGGAGAGGTTGGTTGTATTTCTGGGTCACGCTGTTCGGACTATATTCCGTGGTATCTTTCTTTCCCCTGTCTAATGCATTCTCTCACACCGGCCTTTGGGGCATTTCATTCCACTCCCATTCACTCTTCCAGTGTACATGTACACGTTAACCTATGAAACCACTGCTTACCAATTTTCTACTGTATCTCACTTTATTTCATTTCATTTGAACAGTCTCGTATCTATCTTCTCCATACTCCAAAACGCGCCCACATATCATGACAGTATAGAGCCACACACGGCACACAATGCCTGACGACACGTCCAAACAGGGCCAGCGGCTGCTCCGGCCGGAGGTACCGGCGGCGGACCACATGCACCAGTGGAAAGAAGGTGAAGACAGCCAAAGCTCCGTTGACGACAACGACGAGGAGCAAGCACAATGGCCGCCTGCATCACGCCGGCCACCATCCCAGTGGCAGCGGCTGTGCGGTGCATTGTGCCGACTGGTCATACCGGTGTCTACCATCGTGGCGGCACTGACTGTTGTGATGGCCTTGTATGCGCTCCTCACCAATGGCACATTGTCCATGCCGAGCCTTGGCGGCAACTCCAAGGACACGTTCAAGTCACACCTCACAGAGAAGGACCCCATTATTGTCCTCCACCCCGAGGACCATATCCACCGTGAAACACAAAAGATACAGCTGTCATGGAACATCACCAAGGGCCGCATCGCCCCAGACGGAGTCTTCCGAGATGTCATTTTGATTAATGGTAGGTCACCTCCATGGCACGAGATTTTGATTTATCGTACTGACCCCCCAGGTGAATTTCCCGGCCCGACAATTGAGGCCCGCACGGGCGACACGCTCGTCGTCACTGTCACCAACTACTTGGAGGACGAAGGCCTGTCGCTGCACTGGCACGGCCTGCACATGCGCGGGGCCAACCACATGGATGGCCCCGTCGGTGTCAACCAGTGTGCCATCCCAGCGAATGGTGGCACCCTTGTGTACGAAGTGCCGACGGGTGATCAGGCAGGCACGTTCTGGTACCACTCGCACTCGGAGATGCAGCGAGCAGATGGTATGTACGGTGGGCTGGTGATTCACGAGCCAGCAGACCCGGCTGCTATAACTGAGAAAGATGTGGCTGTCGACCAAGAGATCCTCCTGCTCATCGGCGACTGGTACCAGTTCTCGGGCAAGACCATCTTTGCTGTGTTTGAGGATCCCACCAGCAACGGCAACGAGCCAGTGCCCGGATCCGTGTTGATCAACGGCCGTGGCAGATTTGAGTGCAGCAAGGCCACCAAGGCTGATCCTGTGGACTGCCATGCCGTCGATCTGCCGCAGCTCACACTCGACAAGAGTTTGAAGTACCGTGTACGGGTAATCAATGTCGGCGTGCTGACGGGTATATCCACGACGATCCCGGATGCTCGGATCGAAGTGCTGACGGTCGATGGTGGACTGCGAGTTGTTGTGCCCGACGAGATCAAAGATCAGGTATCCAACTCGATCGGCGTTGTCTACCCGGCCCAGCGTGTCGACTATATTCTCTCGTGGCCAGATGCCACCACAGTCAGTGAGGAAACAAAACTCATCATCACTGTCGACGGCGAGTACTACGTTGGCAACTGGCAGAACCCGCCATCAGAGACATTTAATATTGTGGCCGCCTCGTCCTCGCCAAAGAGACCCACCAAGGGGCCCATGGAGAGAGAATCGTCACCGCCACCATCAACAAAGGCCATTGATCTTCGCAGCGTCCACGGCACTGCACTATCTACACCCCTACCGGAGCCCGACAAACTTTACATGATCTTTGCCGTCGTCGAGATTCTATCGCACAACCGCTTTATCCCCAAGGGCTACATCAACCACACAATGTGGATCCCTCAGGAGCTGCCCTTGCTGAGTCTCGACCGCAGCGCTTGGGACAGCCACCAGCTCGTGCCCTGGACCGGCTCTGAGCCTGTCTGGGTCGAGCTGACCATCAATAACATTGACACCCAGGGCCACCCGTTCCATCTACACGGATTTGACTTTTATGTCGTGGGCAGCCACGAGGGACTTGGTGGCTGGGACTACTACAATCCCTTCTTTGTGCCTTGGAAACCGCCACGAGGTGGTCCAATGAATGCTCTCGATCCGATCAAGCGGGATACAGTGTATGTGCCGCCTTATGGGTATGTCATACTTCGCTTCCGGGCCGACAACGAAGGCATCTGGGTGCTGCACTGTCACATCCTGTGGCACCAGGCAAGTGGTATGAATATGGCCTTTCAGGTGTTGGGCCATAATGAGCACGGCTTGGGCGGGACTCCACAAAGTTTCCGTGCGGCCGAGTATTGCCGGACAAGAAACGACAAGCCAAAGCAGAAAGGGAAGCATCCGCATGGAGGGTCGTGAGATGGATGAGTGTATCTAGTATTAAAGTGTAAAGTGATTGAATTATGAAAGAAGTAAAAGCCCTTTAGTAAAAAGAAGACTCCTCTAAATACTCGGCACGTTCCCCCTCCGCAATCTTAGATGACTGATGTCGCCGCCGACTGGCATCCCACGACATTAATCTCGCCAATCTGGATCGTCGTCGCAAAACCAGCACCGGCCGTGCCTGCATAACCTGTCAAAGCCACCGACACCTCCATCGAAGTGCCAATGGCCTTGTGCTCATAGTGCAGCCACACCCACTGGCCAACGGGGCTCTCGCTCGTCAGGTCGTGGTCAAACGACTCGCTGCCGTCCGCCGTCGTCACGATGCTGACCGTAACAGTATCCACGGGAGTGTTGGCAAGCACGCGGTACTGCACGTAGATTTGGTATTTCTCGCCGTCGACAATGGCGCCCGGTGCACTGATGGTCTGTGAAACGCCGACGTGCGCCAGGCTTTGGCTGGTGGTGCCCAGACCGAACTCGCCGCAGGACGAGCGGGTATCGCCGACGATACTGCAGGCTGCCGAGCCGGGGAAGACAAGGGTGCCGCCGCTGATCTTGTCGACCGTCCAGGCACGGCCACCCAGGGCAAACTCAGGGTCACGGATAAGCTGGCCACAGGGGCTGACGGACTGGACAGGCAGGGTGCTGGTGTGGACAGAAGACAACGGGGGTGGCGGCGGCTCGGAGAAGGAGGGAAGACTGTAAGAAACGCCGCTGGGGGGAGTGTAGGTGGCAGCGGAGTTGCCACCGCCGCCGTTGTTGCTTCTACCGGCGCTGCTTGACAAAGCAGGAGGCGTGTAGGAAGCAGCCGAACCAAGAGATGCAGACGACGACACAGACGATGACACATGAGTCGGTTTGCAGTGTGCGGCGGCGGCCGTGCTTGCCAGAAGAAGTTGGGCGAGTGCCGTAACGCTGATGGACTTCATGTTGGTGGTGTGTATATAAACGGATGGACAGAATGGGTAAAAGTTGATGTAATTATGATGATAAAAAGACGGGCAAGGAAAGATTGTGACGTAGAACAATGAACCGATATTGAACGCGAGTGAACGGTCCCTTCTTCTACTTTCAACCTCTCATTCTAGGCTGAACAAAGTCTGTTGTTTCGCGCCATGTTTATGCTTATTTTCTGGGGTTATTAGGGGCCCGTTGGAGAGACAGTACGCAGAAGAAAAGAGAGAGCCAAGGCGAGGCTGAAATGTAGTGGCGGCCTTAGTATTGGGTCTTGGCAAAGACAGCATCCTAAATAGGGAAACGAGGAGTCAAACTCTCAAGTGTCTGAGCGTAAGAGCTACTCAACAATTATGTGGCTGCCGCTGTGGAATTGACATTGAGAAATTACAGAAATCTGGAGACACGGGAATTCAAAACAAGAAACAAGAGTCGGCCAAGCTGTGCGGCTGTCTCAACCTCGTGGGGCTTACGACGTACATGTTGGAGTTTAGCGAACGCATTCAGAAAGTTGATGTATCTTGGTATTCTGTGACAGAAAGCGCCAGCTATTATCGCACGGCGGTGCGAGGCGGCGTTTGAACTCGATGAACAGGAATATGTCGGTCTCTGAAAGGCGGGTTCCGTCGGCTGCTTCCGCCACTTTTTTCTCCTCACCTCATCGACGAGCACAGCGTCTGACATACTGAAATCGGTGTAGAAGTGGTGCAGAAAGTGGTGATATTCATTTTATTCAACCCAGCGTTAATCACCTAACGAGGTGTTCTCTATATAGTACCAACAAAATTCAACTTAACATGTGAATTGGCTCTTTGGTCTAGAGGTATGATTCGTGCTTTGGGCGGACTTAGTCGGCAATTGCACGAGGCCCCGGGTTCGAACCCCGGAAGAGCCCTTTTTTTTCCCTTTTTTTTAGGGCGTGCTATTTTTTAGAGTAAGCATATCAAAATGAGCTTTACCTTCTCTCGGTTTTTTTTTTCTTGAGAGAAAGGTTCGTAAACAACAAATCTTGTTACTGATGAAAAAGTCCTCCGTATTAATCTCGCTTTTCCGCTTCAGTTTTTAGTTTTAAGTGAAAGTTTTCTTTAACATCAATAATAATGTACTCCGTAGTAAACAACTCCTCAAAGTCCAAACGCCGTCCCTGTCGTAACTGCATTCATAATCATAATGGTATCAAGTTCGTTCTCCTTCCTTTTTGCTCGTCGACTTCTCTCACATCAACAGCCGCGCAAAAACAACGGCCAGCATACCCACACCGGCAACAACAGTGACTGTACTCGCCGGCTGCTTTTTGGCGGCCGACGACGACCCAGAAATGAAGTCGCCTGTCGAGCTTTCCTTGGAGCTGGACGAAGTCGACGTCGTAGTCGCAGTCGTAGCAGCCGTCGTAGTAGCCGTCGAAGACGGTGATGTCGACGGTGGCGTTGACAAACGTCCTCCGGTCGTACATTGGCAGAGGCCAGTAGTGGCGGCCATGATTGTGGAGAGGTTCTCGCTGGCACTCGTTCTTCCCACGCTGGCACTCAAAGGACTCAACGTCATGTCGTGCGACAAGCCCACCGGAGCACACACGGTCCCTTCAGCCAGGGCCATCGTGTCGGACCAAACACCAGAAGCACACCGCTGCCAGCAAGTAGTCAGGCAGTTCCACTCTCCTTCGTCCGTACAGACGGAGCCGGCCGCCCAGGGTGCAGTGGCATTAGCACTGACACTGTTGGCGTCGACCCCGACGAGCGAAAGCGGAGAGAGGCCGAGATGTGAGTGTGAGTTGCGTAATTTTAGGTCAAGAATGTTGTGAGAGTGCGAGCTGTCGATGTTGACATCAGCGGCGGCAGCCGACGCAAGGCACCACAGCCCGACGGCGAGCATTTGGATCATGGTGAGTGTAGCTTTTGTAGTGCTCTTTTTCTCTTTTTTTTCTTCTTCTTCTTTTTCTTTCCTGCAGGAAGAAGAATATTCTGTTCGGATGAGGGACTGTTGACGATGCCCGACTCTTTGTATGGTTCTGTGTGTGATCTGTATGGCCGTTTTTGGGTCATGCGCTGCCGAATTTGGGTGTGCGGAGTAAGTCACAAGTGCACTTCTTTCTCGTGTGAATGAGGGTGAGAGTACGTCGTACGTCGTAGAGTGCTGTTGCTTTTTGTTCGGCAACTCTGGCTTGGCGTAGAAGACTGTAAGTGGCGGTGAAGTACGTCGTATGATTGGAGGGGAAAGACGGCGACGAGGGGAAAAGAAGGAAGTGAAAACGCAGAGAAGAGAAGATGATGAGAATAAAAGAAGTCTACTCAACGACAGCGCCCGAGATCGTTGAAGATGATTCACGGGCAACGGCCTTTGCTCATTTTCTCTTCGTCGTCATCGCTCATCCGCTCGCTCTCACTGCCGATATTCGCTATTGTAGGGCAAGTCACTAACACGACAGGGCGCTGTGTCTTGTGCCTGTACCTGTACGACGTACCTGTACCTGTACCTACACTACCCTTTTGGTGGCGCAACAAGTACCCTCAACGGCCCGCCAACTCCAAAGCGACTCACATCAGTAAGTTACACAGAGGCCTTTCCCGTCTCATATTCTTATTCATTCAGCAATCAGCCAAGCTACCTCCATTTCCTTCAATAGAACCTTGTCGTCGTCTCAGTTTGTCGGGCACTGTCGTGGGCGGAATCGATTGGATGTGAGTGTTCTTTCTCGGCCCTTGTGCCCTTGTCCGCTCCTTGCCAGTTTGACAGTCAGACGTTCCTTCTTGTCTTGTCCCTCGTCGCCTGTCTTGTGCGCGCGGCAAGAAGCTCTGGGGGCTCTTTCCATGGCCGTCTGGGCAGATCCTCTATTACTGCGTACACAGTACATCCGGACCGCTCGGTGAGCCAAGAGCTCAAACTTGCCGTTCCGGGCAAAATAGCAATAATTGGTTCGTGGCGCAGTTTTCGCCAACCTCACTCCATGGCACGAGGAGAGGCAATTTTTTGACGCAACACAAGACTCAAGGCCACAAATACCGCTGGCGTAAGATTTGTATGTGCCGGCAGGCCGATTCCCTACCGTACAATGTGCAATGAGATTGATACTGAAATCTTTTCTTTTGACTACAATCCGAGTACGGAGTACGACGTATTCAAGATTCCCAGCTGTCCACGTCGTCCAAGACGTAATTATCCTCATAAAACCCCATCAGTTCGTATCGTACTGTCTTGCCCAGCCTTCCGTTCCTTGCTTCCATTTCCCGCCCAATCCCGAACATCCGTACGAAGCATGTCCATCGGAAGCTGTACCCTCCGGCTGGGACGTCATGGTCTCGTCTTAACGTTGTCGTCATTAACGTTGTCGTCATATAAAAGAAAACGGGCCCCATCTCGTTTCATACTCCGTATTCCTCCAGCCTTTTCAGTCTCTGAGCTCCACCGTGGTGCGTGGCCAGACCTGCATTTTATTTGCCCGCTTCGCTTCTCGGTTAGGGCACTCCAACAGTCGCAAGGTCCAACGGTCCCCGATTAAGCAGGTCAAAGAGAAGACCGAAAAGTCTGGGGAAGGCAAAATGGAAGAAAGAGCTGGGTGCGCCCCCAAAATGAACATTAATCATTAGCTTGTCGGTGGCCAATTCTTTCTAAGAGTACGCGAAGTAATACGTCGTTCTTTCAGAAGATCATTGGAGACCTCTCTCCGCATTCTCCTCTTTCTCCCTTTTCTCTTTCTGTACCCCGTCGAGTAGTCTTTTGGCTGGGCCGAGGCAACCCGTGATCGCCGCCGTCAACACTAAAAAGCTTCGACGTTCGCGATGCCTTTGCCTTTTCCGTGTTTTTGAATCCGTTTGTTTTCGACTTGCACGACTGCGACGTCAACTCAATACTACATCGCACGGCCACAACACAACACACCCTCAACATGGACTCGTTCGCCTCTTTCTGGGCCTCTACTTTGGCCACATACGGCCCTCGCAAGACTGAATTCTTCGGGTTCCTGATTGTCCAATTCTTGTCGTTCTGGGTGCCGTCGGCCATCTACCTTGCTTTGGACGCGATTGCACCCCAATTCTCCGCCCGCCACAAGTACCAGCCTGCTCCCAAACAACCCACGGCTGCCGACATTCGGCACTGCGCCGCCGTCGTCCTGCGGAACAATGCGCTGTCCACTGTGTTGAGTGTCAGCATGGCCCTGCTGGCTGGCGACCCGGCCAACCATGCAGACAAGCTGCTGGGACTCCGGATCGAGGCCACACTGCCGTCCCTCGGCGAGTTTGCCCGCGATATTGTGTTGTCGTGTGCCATGCGCGAAGTCCTCTTCTACTACTCCCACCGCTTGCTGCACCAGCCTCGATTTTACCGCACCATCCACAAGACGCACCACAAGTTTATTGCGCCCGTTGCGCTGGCTGCGCAGTATGCCCACCCCGTCGAGCACATTGTGGCCAATGTCCTGCCTATCGGCCTGCCTCCGCTGATTCTGCACGCGCACGTCCTGACCTACTGGGCCTTTGTGGCCTTCATGCTCGTCGAGACGGCCACAGTGCACAGCGGCTATGATTTCTTTGACGGTGCGGCCAAGATGCACGATGCACACCACGAGAAGTTTAACCTCAACTATGGTGTGTTTGGCATCATGGACTGGATTCATGGGACGGACGGACTGAAGAAAACGAAGCGGGTGGATTGAGGGGGAGGAGTGCGAAGGGTAAAAAAAGTAGAAAAGGGGAGAGAAGGACGGCGTTTTGATTTGCAGATTCGACAATTGGATACCGAAAACACTGTTGGATCTATGATTTGGGAATGGTTTGCATGTTGCTATAAGCACATATTAAATGCATTACCCGCCTTGGAATTTATTTTAATTTATTATATTTTGGGTTATGGCGTTATGTTGAGTCGAAAAGAGTCCTACGATTGGATAGGGCCCGTTTTGTTCGTTTTGTTGGGCAGGCGCAATTGTCACCAAATGGCAGATCGCCGAACCGCCAAAATACGCCATACGAAATAAGACTCACACAGACTCTTTGCAATACACAGCATCTTCCACTAGCTACGAACGTACAGCACTCGCCTTCAACACAAACACCACCATGGACCCAGCCGCCTGCCTCCAGCACGTCCGCGCCCATTGGGCCGGCATCCAGCCAAACTCGCCCATTTACGGCCTCTTTTTCTCAGGAATCCGCATCGTCGACGCCCGCCGCGAAGATGTCGGCAGCTCTTCTTCAAGCGGCGGCCGCATCCTCGCCCGCCTCCCCGTCGTCCCCATCCACGTCAACTCCAAACATATCCTGCACGGCGCGGTCTCGGCTGCCCTCGTCGACTGGGCCGGCGGCATGGCCATTGCTGCTGCCACGGGCGAGAACCAGACGGGCGTGAGCGTCGACATCCACATCAGCTATGTCGCCGCGGCGCGGGCGGGCGACGAGCTGGAGATTGAGGCATGGGTGCAGCGGGTTGGGCGGTCGTTGGCCTATACCTCTATTGAAATCAGACAAGTACCCAGGGCAAAGGAGGGCGAAGAAGTCGATGCCGACTCGCCGGTCAAGACTCGCGGCCCGGTGGTCGCTGCAGGCAGCCACACCAAGTACGTTGCCTTTGGACAAGCAAAAAAGGCGGCCGAGGCAGCAGCAGCAGCAGCAACAACAGCTACGACTACCGAAGAGCACAAGAGAGACACGACGGCATAGAAAATGCTGGCAGTAGACGGAAAAGTAGACGGATGAGAGGCGCTCATTCTCGCCAATCTCTTCATTTTCTTCCATTATTTTCTCATAGGCTATACACAATAGACAAAATGCATCAATCACGCGCTTTGCATTATTCCATGATATATTCTCTTGTACGGCGCAAGTGTTTGAAACTGTTGTACGAACTACGAACAACGACGTACGTTTGAGTTTGATATCGCCGCCAGCCGCTGTTGGCTGTTGGCCGTGCTGACATAATGCTGTTGGACAAGCGCTCAAATACAGGAATACAGGGTCGACTTGCCCAACCACCTGTGAAAAGCGCCTGGAAGGTTCCGTCCAGGGCAAGTCACCCAAGCCCAGGGCGGGGCAACTTCGCCGGAAACCTGTCGCAGCCATCATAGCGAGTGGGAGCGAAGACGAGCCATACAATTATTACTGTACGCAGCGGAATGCAATCACTATTCCGAACAGCTCTCCTCCCAAAACCGTCTACGCGTCCCGCAGTTTCCGTCACTTCCATCGTCCACATCCCGACTTCCTCTCCCACCTCGACTTTCGACTTTCGACTTTCGACTTTCGACTTCGACTGACAATTTCTCTTTCAAACAATCACTCGATCTCGGCCGACTTCATCCCCAACAACCCAACATCATCGACCACCATCACCGCCGACATGGACTACGTCGAGCAGCGCATGGCCCAGGAGGCCCAGAGGGCCGATGTGGCATCGGCTGTGTGAGTGCTCCTCTCAACGACGGCGACGATTCAATCGGTATACTAACAGCTGTAGGACAACCCTCTTCACACCCCTCAACACTCTCCTCGCCGCCATCGTCCTGTACACGTTCTACTCCATCCTCAAACCGACCCCCGCGCCCTCCCTTCCCAAAGACCCGCCGGCCACTGTGTTCCGCACCTACACGCCGCGCACCCTCCTGCCCTTCAACGGCAAAGATGGCAAGCCCGTCTTTTTGGCCGTCCGCGGTCGCGTCTTTGACGTTTCTTCGGGCCGCAACTTTTACGGTCCCGGCGGTCCCTACGAGAACTTTGCTGGTCGGGATGCCAGCCGCGGTCTGTCGCTGCACTCGTTTGACGAGGAGGTGCTCACAAAAGACCTGGACGGGCCGCTGGACCCTCTGGACGACATGACCCCGGAGATGCTGGATGCCATCCAGGGCTGGGAAGAGCGCTTTGACAGCAAGTACATGGTCGTCGGCAGGCTGGTGTCGGTCGCCGACTACGAAAAGGAGAAGAAGGAGAAGGCCTAGGCCAACCCCTGCGAAGCAACGAAAGAGGTGTACCTGTGGAGCGGGAAGACGAAAAGAAAAGACAAAAAGACAAAAAGACGAAAAGACGAAAAGACGAAAAGAAGACAGATCTACGGGTAATTATTGAATACATTTGATTTGGTTTGATTATCACTGAAATGCAAAAGAGAAACGTGACGCCATTGCTATGCTGGGAAAGCCCGGCTCTCCATAAACTTGCACGATATACCCAGAAAGACAAATCACACCATATACACCCGCAACATGCCGTTGCACATATCCACGGCGAAGCGCAGGCCGGCCAACGAGACCGTCCGCTCTTGGATGTGACACAGCTCCGCGAACGGCTTCGTCTGGAAGCGCACCGCATCCGCGGGAGGTGTCGGCGGCGGCGACATGTAGGCGGGGGCTGCCACGGAAACAAGCGAATGGGGGCATGACCGGCCGTGTGAACAGTACCGCATGTCCGTGCAGGCTAGTGGCAAGGCGACGATGGGGCACCACTGGTTGACACACGCAAAGGACGACGAAGGTGATGGTGGTGTCATGGGCTTGGACATGGACCAGAAACAAGACTGCGACAGAGTGGTCCGCCTACCTTCCAAGAGACTGTCGATGGCTGCTTGGAAAGTCGAGAGAGAAGTAGTGGCCCACGCCGGGTCAAGCATGTAGTCGGAGTAAGGCATGTTCAGGTCGACGGGCACTTCTGGAGGCGGAGACGGGGTTGGGCTCGGCGTCGGCAGCTGTATCGGTGTCGGCAGCGTCTTCACTTTCTTCTGAACTGGTGCTGTGCTTGCCCCGCCCTCCTCATTGACATGCCGCTTCTTGCCTTTGGCAGCACGGGCGGGCTGGACGCGGGTTGGTGTGGCTGTAGATGCCCACCGAGGAGTCTTCTTGACCGCTTTGGCCTTTTGCTGTTGCTCCTTTTGTTCTTGCTGCAGTTGCTCTCGAATCCTGTCTAGCTGTGCCTGCTGTGCTCTCAGCTGCTCCTGCTGTTGGGCAAACCACGCTGCTGACCGGCTCCAAAAGTCCTTATCACAGTACACCTCGCCCCGGCGAATGGCCGTTGTTTGCAACCGCGGTGTGGGAGGCGGAGCCATGGGGTAGATTGTGGTGGTGTCCGCCATGATGACTATTGTTGATGTTGATGTTGATGTTGATGTTGCTGCTGTTGAAATTATGTGAAAGAGATGTAATGAAGATGGGAAAAGCCTACAGGGATCGTGATGGATGATTGTAAGGATTGAAATGAGAGTGACGGGATGAAAATAAATGCAAGGCAACTCCAGGTCGCGTGAAATGGAATGAAGAAAAAATGAAGAGAAACTAAAGAGATTATGAAAATAGATGAACAACTTTCGCACAATCATGATGTTCATTTTGCAGGGGCATCTCGACCTTTTAAACGACTTGATGATAAGGGCCATCTTGACTTGTACGGCATCGCTTTCAAAAGAGATCTTGACTCCTCTACAAAAGGTTCATTGTCTGGTCTCTCTTTGTGATCTCTGCCCTTCTTTTTGTTTTGGATAATTTTCAATGGAGATGGGAGTTATGATAAAACACAAAACACAGGTGGCTGTCATTTCTCTTTATTGTCACTTTCCCCTGCTGCGCCCGCCATTGACAAAAGTAAACAAAGAAAACGGACCCTGAAAGGAGAAACCAAAGCGACCACACTGGCAGAGCGAACAAGTCAATAAATGCAAGCCAAATAATCCGCAGAGTCACCTAAAATCCACCGATTTTACGATAGAATCTCCGGCAACAGCGAGAAGCAGACGATCCTCTCCAACGTGGATGTGCCACATGGACTCTTCAGCTCAGGCCAGGCTAAGAAGGCTGTGAAATGTTTCTTTTCTTTGTCGATGCACACCCCTTGCCAGTCCCCATTGGCCACCACTTTTCTCCGTTCTTGTCTGTTTCCCTTTGTTTCATGCCCTCCAAGCCCTCAAGAAACCGTGCACTTTTGGGCGACTTTCTTTGTTGATACACCTTGGCTGTACAGTGCAATGTTTCTAGAAACCTGTTTATTTCACGCCCGCGTGACAACTCCTTCCCTTCCAGCCGGATTCGGCCATATGAAGCCTTTTGCCATCGCTGTAGACCGATTTTCACGATGCGATTGTTCACCTTCTCTCACCTCTTATACCTGTGTTCTGCAATACTTCTCGTCTGATTTTTTGCCGGGCTCAGTTTATGAGTGCAATACATCACCCCCCAAAAACACACAAACCAACTCTACCACACTACACAATGGCCCAAACAACGCTGCCACGTATCGATACGCTCTCTCTCGAGAAGAGCAACCCTGCCAAACCAGGCAGAAAGGTCAGCTTCAAATTGCCGGCACCCCTTTCCATCAACTCGCACGCGCCGCGCTTCATTCCCGGCCCACGGACACCGATTCCACCGAAGCACCTGGCCCGCCTGCCAGCCGTCAAAATCGGCCCTCGCCGCTCGGCGCGCATTCGCATCCGACTTGCTGCAAAACTCGGCCACCTCAAGAACATGCAAAAATTCAAGGCTCTTCCGGTCAGAGTGAAGACAGCTGGAAAGGCATCAAAGGACAAGAAGGTGATGGTGAAAAAGTGAGGAGGAAAGGAAGATAGAAGTGATGAAGCGAACAGCCAATCTCAATTTGCATTTGCATGCTCTATTTTTGTATTTAGAAGCCTTAATGCCCTCTTTTTCTGTCGTCACACATCCATCTTAACAAGGAAAGAGCGAAAGGACGACGTACTCTGTGCTCCCTTCCGCTTTAGATTTGCAGCCGCATAAATGCCGTGAACCAGTGCAACGGGGCCGTTCCTTCCGTTTTTGAGTTTGTTGGCTGACGACCTGCATCGCATGCCTCAACCCGCTCTTGCCTCCGCTTGGATGCGCTCTTGCCTACTTTTAATACATAACCGGGAGCACTCAAAAAATGCCAGGAGGAAACAGCAATCGATAAAATGTTGTCAATTTTGCAGTTGCCCCTCCTCGCCACAAAGAGCTGTGTCTTGCATCACCACAATTGTTGTGATCACCACCAGCTTCCACGATGCTTTCCCGATCGCTTTGTCTCCTGGCTACTGCCTCGTTAGCTTTGGCTCAACAGACCAGCAACCAGACGGGCAACCATCCAGACTGGCCTCGATGGTGCGGCAAAGTATACAAGTCGGGGTAAGTGAAGCTTTTAACCCTTTTACGCGATGATTACTGTAACCAGCGTGCTAGACTAACATACACAGATACGCAAGCTTCAATCCTGGCGGCCAGGCAGTCGAGCCTCAGCGAAGCCCTGAGGGGCCGTTCCTGTACGTCCAGGTAACGCCACGATATAGTCTGTTTCTCGACAGTGAGACACACGGCGACTTTGTCGTGCGAACTACACTTTCACCGTTCTTTGGACTTGAGCTGCCGGCTGCACAAAAGGACAACAACGGCATCGTTGGCAGTCGTGTGCTGCACTTTGCCATCTCACTTGACGATCCAGACGACAGCGACAGCGATACAACAAGCACCGACGGTGCTGCATCCAAAAATGTTCTCGTCAGAGGCACGGCCAGCTTCAACTTTAGCGGCGTCACTCTCCAGGACACAATCGTGCCCTTCAACTTGACGGCAGCATCTTCAGAACTGAGTGGTGGCCCGCTGAAGACGATCCTTTCTCCCCAAAACATCACTCTCATGGGATGGGTGGCTAGTCCCGATGGCAGCTCCAATGTCACTTATGTGGCCAAGAGCGGTGGCCTTCTCTACCTGCCGGACAAGGCCACAGGCAGTGTGACACGCCTCGACAATGCCTACGGCGGGTTCATGTTCCGCGGCGAGCGTGGCAGCAGTCTTGGTAGTGCCTCAGACAGCACCGGCTTTCGTCCATTCTTCCCCTACGGCTACTATGCTTCCTACGACGGCTTCCTTGCTGGAGCAACGGACAACGCCTCAGCCGCTACCACGATAGACCCGTACGTCGCTTATGGTCTCAATGCCATGACACCCCTGACGCAGTACCCGCAGTCGGCTGCTGCATTCGACTACATGACTGACCACACCGGTCTTGGTATTCAGTTTGACTTGCGAGAGCAGTACCAGAATCAAACCTGGGTTGCTGCACAAGTCACTGCTGCCCGCGACAATGCCGCCCTCTTTTCGTACTGGAGCGCCGACGAGCCCGATGGGCACCAGGATCCGTTCAGTGCGCCCATCCAGACCCGTGATACCATCCGTAGCATCGATCCTTACCACCCCGTTGCCGTCGTCCTCAACTGCCAGGACTACTACTTTGCCCAGTACGCGGCTGGTGCCGACGTCATCATGGAGGATGTTTATCCCATCGGCATTAACACCACGGCCATCACCAAATGGGGCACCGTGTGCAACACCACACTCGGTGACTGTGGATGTGACAACTGCCAGGGTGGCAACCACTCGATCTGTGATGTATCGGACCGGCTGGACGACTTGGCCAAGTACGAGGCATGGAGTGGCCCACAACACGGTTCGCCGTGGCCCAAGACCAAGATTCACAATCCGCAGAGCTTCCACGGTGAGGGCTATTGGGCACGCGACCCGACGCCCGCCGAGTCGTGGGCCATGAGTCTTGTTGCAGTCAATCACGGTGCCCAGGGGCTCATGGCATGGGTCTATCCGGTGGCGGCGACAAACACAACAAATGGCACAACAAAGGAAAGTGTCCTGCCCGCCGCGCACGGCAAACTGGCTAATGTCCTGGCACGGTCGCCTATTGTGGACTTTATTGTTGGCAATGCACGGCCAACTCGCCTGGCGCCACCTCTTGGGATGTCCAACCTTGACGTCTCTTGCTGGCGCCGGGGTGATCAGCTACTGGTCTCAGTCGTCAACACGGGATACGAGGCCTATGCAGCACCGCCGAGAGGCAGCAGCAGCACTGATTTCAGTCCGCTTTCGGTTCCCATCCCGGAGTCCGTGTGGACGGCTCCCAAGACTCCGTACACACACATTGCCGCCAATGCGTGGGGCAGTGCCGGACTGATCTGGTCGTACGCTGGGAATAACCTGTCGACGCGGCGCATTCCAGCGTTAGCAACGGGACTTGTTGTCTTGTCCGTTTAGTCGATGAAGTGAAGATGAAAGTCAAAGGTAAGGAAAGGTGGTGGTCTAGATGATCAAATCAAAATTTGTCTATATGCAGTTATGATCCCATTATCCCGCGCGCCCAGTTACATGCATCTTCCATTCCCCCCTCGCACATCTTTTGCGATACAACATTATCTACCGCCCCCAACAACATCTCCTATCATTCCTACCGTCTGAGTCCCCAGTCTATAAGTAAAATAAAAAGCGTAACGTGAAATAAGGGTATGGCGAGAAGTGAAGCAAAGATATTAACATAGTTAAGGAAATCAAACAAATGAGAGAAAAGCCAAAGTCAAACGAAAACGCGAAAGCCTACTGCATCTCCGTCGGAGCCCACTACGGCTTCGGTGACCCGCGCTTCAGGCTCAACGACCCACCACCACTGTGGACACCACGGCTGTGACCCGCGCGACTGTGTCCGCTATGGCTGTGGTGACTATGGCTGTGGCCACGATTGCGTCCCTCGGGCTGCGACTGTGACTGCGACTGGGCCTGCGACTGGGCCTGCGTCTGCGGCGACGCCGTCTGGGTCGGTGCCTGCGAGTCAGCCACACCGCTGTCGTCATGGCCATGCTCATCCCGCTCATCATAGTCATGGTACACGCCCTCGTCGTAGTCAGCCAAGTCGTCTAGGTCTTCGTCGTCTCCGTCGTGGCCGGCACCGCCATGATGGCCATCGTCGTCGTCGTCGTCGTCACTGCTCGGCAGGTCGTCCATCGGTCCAGGGCGGCCCATCGGCGATGCACCATCCATGGCACCCGGCTTGCGCTTCTTCTCAAAGTCCTGCTTGTGCGCCTCGGCCATGATGACACCAATGGACTTGCCCAGGGTGCTGGTGAACCGGCGGCGGAGCGTGCCAAAATCGTTGCCAGAAGCGGCAGGGATCTGAGGACTGCCGCTGCCACTGCCACTGCCGACGGCGACGCCAGTTGAGGCTCCGGAGGTCGCACCCGCCGTCCCTTCTTCGGCGGCAGCTGCAGCATTGATCGAGCCGTGCTCTTCCGGGATGTTAGGCCAAGTGGATGTAGAGACGGCCGTGCCCGCAGTACCGGGTGCCGGCTGCAGCGGGCTGGGCTGCTCTTGCTGCTTCTGTTTATTGGAGCGGATGCTGCTGCCAGCAAGTGTTGCACGGCCGGATGTACCTTTCATAGATGGCGTACTGCCAACACCGCCAGTCATGGATGGCGTACCCTCAACTTCCGTAGTGGCAGTGCCTGTCCGGCGTACTGTGCCACCACCAATAGTACCCTGGGCATCCTCACCCTCAGCCTCGCCTTCGTCGCCCTGCAGCAGCGGATGATGCGCCTGGTCGATCGATGAGTCGAGCTCGTGCAGGTGGTAGGGCAGCGGCACGTCACGAGAAGCCTTGTACTGGGCAACATTGGCACAGTGCTCGTTCTCGACACGAATCAAAGCCCACATTCCACGGCGCGTGGCCTCGGCAAAGGAAACGAGGAACGAGCAGATGGAGTTGTGTTGTGTGTCGTGGGTAAAGATGGCATAGAAAATCCACGAGAATCGCAGAATAGGGTCGAGAACCATAATGACATAGTAGACCCAACGGCGCTTCAAGGCCAGAATGTCGCGGAGCATAAAGTGGCGGGAGTCGACCTGCAGAAGCGAGAAATCCATAAAGAGATCCCAGATGGATGTGTAGACGCTGTTGATGGTCGAAAAGGTAATGAAGAGGGCCAGGTTGCTGTGCGACTCTTGGATGCGGTAGAGGCTGAGCGCCACATAGCTGACAATGGTCATGGTGTACTTGCCGCCGTTGGCCAGGTGGGGAAAGGCATTGCGGGTGTCGCGGTACCGGCGGATACACTGAAGGAGTCGCCAGATGGGCGGCAGAGTCGAGAAGAAGCCCAGTAGCCGCGAGTGGCTGGAGTTGCACTGCGACGGGTTGTTCCAGCTGTTGACGTAGAGACAGAAGAAGAGCTCAATGTTGCTCATCGAGTAGACCATGGAGCAGTACATGTCGCCCAGGAAGAAGTCACGGAACTCGACAGGGTATAGTCCTGCAAAGAACAGGCGCCACTGTTAGGGTTAGTAGATGCAGATAATTTGATATAGACATACTTGGGAAACGGGACATACGTGAGAGTAGAGGAACCACTTGCGACTGCGGTGCCAAAGAATGGGAGCAGGAAAGAAGAGTAGCACAAAACTGAGGCCGACGAGAATGACCGGGTAGTAGAGAAACAGTCGCGGGTTGGCGGCGCCTGAAAAATTAAGCCATATAAAAAGGCCAAACACCAGGAAGAAGAAGCTGGGGAACTGAGACAACTGGCGCCAGTCGAGATGCGAGCGCGGGTCGAATTCAAAGATGAAGGGGTAGTTGACCTTGTTGATCGTCCAGATACGGCAGTTAATGCAAAAGAGCGTAAACAGGTACAACATCAAGAAGTAGCCGCCGTAGAGCTGCAACAAGTAGCTCGATTGCGTGTTGAGCAGCGGGTCGCCGGCGAACAGCTTTTTTGCGCCGTCCACAGTGCCCTGGATGGCAAAGACGGCACCGACACCAATCATGAGGCCGTTGCGGAAGGCACTGCCCGACTCGTCACCGGCGCGCTTGGTAAGGGCACGTAGCTTGCCGACGGCAATCTTGTGGTTGCCGCGCTCAAAGTAGCGCGCGTACAAATCTTCGACGGCAACGATGAGGTCATCGACCACCGTACTGTTGACAAACCACGAGCGGTTGACCTTCTCGTTCATATAGCGGTAGGGAGGGCGGGCGTTGACGGCTTTGTCGTACTTCTTGTTGAGCTTGCGGAAGGCGGTGCGGTTAAGCATAGCGTACGACTTGAGCAGCTCAAGACCACGGTAGAACTCCTGCAGGGCAAGCTTCAGCTTACGCTTAGCTGTGCGGTAGGGGATATCGTGGTCGCCAGGCCGGCGCACGTAGTCACGATGGCCGTCGACACCAGGAACACCAGAACCGCCACCCAGCATACGCGGCGTCTGTGGCATCTTCTGCAGCGCTTTGGAGTTGGGGCCCGGCTTAAAGATCTTGGCGCGGACAGGCGCAATCCACTCCTGGTACACGTCCCAGGCCTTGCCGTCCTCGCCATCGCTCTGGGGTCCGCTGTTGCCGCCATTACCGTTGCCGTTGCCATTGCCATTACCAGCACTTCGAACCCGCGATCCTTCGTCGTCGCCAGACGCATTGGGGCTGATCTCGTCACCCTCTATACCCCGCCGTCTTGCGTACTGGATCTCGTCGATGCGGCGGTTGCGCATCTCGTGCAGCTGGTCCCTCAAAAGGGCCAGACGCTCACCAGCATGCTCTTCCTTGAGCTTGTAGAATGTCTCAACCTTGTCCAGCTCGCCGTCTAGAAATTTGAAAAATTCCAGCTCGCGCTCGCGGACCTCATCAAAGGCCCGCATGCTAATGTCGTCCTTGTTATCACCGACCGTGGATCCAGCACCGTTACCGCCAGCGCCTCCTGACGGCCATTGTTGCTGAGAGGTAGCGGAGAACATCCGGCGCAAACGTTGTCGCGGTGTCAATTCGTAGGGTGAGGGGAAAGCTGTGCTGCGAGACGGGGTCGAAGCCTGGCCATTGTTTCCACCGCCAGCACCGCCAGAGCTTGCACCGCCAGATGGGATGACGGCCATCGTGGCACTTCTCCGCTTTGATCGTGCCCATGGAGGCACATTAGCTCCCTGGGCATGGCTTTGCGCGACAGAGGCGGGTTGTGTGGGTTCGTTCGTATTCGAGGGGACGCGCATAGCGGGGGCAGGCAATTCAAAGGTGCGCGAGCCATCAGTGGCGACGGAGGGGCTTCGGATGCGAGACGTGTTCACGATGCTGCCGTACTGCGGACGATCGACGGGTGTTGATGTTAGGCTGCGGCGCTCGCCCTCGTCGCCGTCATCGATGTCGTTCTTGCCGGGCCCTGGCTCGCCGTGCCCAGAGATGTGCGAGCCGGCGGTCCTGACGCGCGCGATGGCTGGGCCCGTGCCATTATTGTTGTTGAACGCTTGCCGTTTTGCTGAGAAGGGACTGCCAGGTGCAAAGAGTCGCGGGGTCTGTCGTGGAGGGAGGTCGCCGGACCGGCGGAGGACGGGTGTTGAGTTGGTCTTGGAGATGGCGCGTGACACGGCCTTGACATACTTCTTGCCGGCCTTGTAGTCGAGGTACTTGACGCGCCATTCTGGAGATGTCAGTAAAGCATACAGCAGACGGAGCGCACGATCAAGAGATATCGCCGTCTTCACTCACCTGGGACGAGCTCTTGGTCGAGCTCTTTGGCGAACTTCATGACGTCAGAAGACGCCGGCCAAGTCGAGGCTGGCGATGGAGCGCGGGATCAGAAGTCGGATGGAAGGATGCGCGTATGGCACCCAAGAGGGGGATGGGAAACGAGCCGCGGTGACTGAGGATCGCGTCCGCCGTAACAGTCGTTCTTTGTTAGGATCGCATTGGAGTTATAGTGATGGTGGGAAAAGGGAGAGGTTTGGGGGACTTTGGCGTCTAGGTAGGAAAATCGGCCGGAATGGGTCCAGCTACTGTATGTCGTAGTGCCTGGTTGGTGCAAGTCGAGAATCGAGCAAAGAGAGCGACAGACAAGTGCCGGCCTAGAATGCACACAGCATGGGCAGAAGTCGACAAAAAAACAGAATCCCCAAAATCGAGAGACGAAAGACAAAAACTGAATAGGAGAAAAGAAAGATTTTCGGGTTCGCCTACTTCGTTCCTGCCCAATGCAATTTCAAAATGAGGGTTCTCATTTTAGGGAAGGCACGCACCAACAAACGAACAACGTCACTACTTTTTTGGGATCTTGTCCACGCGAATCCCAGCAATGAGGAAGGCGCGCCCCAGCCCAACCAGAAAGAGGGCAATTACGGAGGGCCAATCAGCAGCCGCCAATGCTACCTCAGCTGCAGTGGAGACGTATCTCTGTAAATTCACAAACACGCGGCAGGCGCAACTGAAGATGGCCGCATGCATGAATAGGAAAGAGCGATTGCCTTTCTGTTTTCCTTCGCTTTGGTTCTTAAATCTTTTAAACTTTCTCTCATGTATTTGAAAATCTGAGAATAGTGCTTCCTAGGATGTTGGTAAAAAATTCAGATCTACTATGAAGATGACTATATTACCTCGGCGATATGGTCACGAGCTCATGATCAGGCTTCACCGACGATGTTTTGGGCTGGCGCAAGAAAATAATTTTCTTGAAAAATAGCCTGAAACTTTCAGAGTATGAAAAAGTTACAAAAAAGTTACGAAAAAGTTACGAAAAAGTTACGAAAGTCACACAAAAATGGCGAAAGGCAGATATCTGCAGCGTACTGCCAAGGTGGCGTCCGCGTGATGCTGTGACTGTGCTCGTACATGTGCAGTGGTTTGATGGGTGTTACTTATCCGCGACCACAAGTGAAAATGGTAATAGCGGGCCAGAAGCTTGATAAAAACAAATTTCCTCATAAACTATTGTTATTCCATATCCCATAGTGGTATCTTCCTTTGTGTCCCATCTGCGTAACATACAAAAACCTGCAATGACTTTTGCTGAATAACAGCAACAACAACAAAACAGAATTAAAGAAGAATTAAAACAAGAAATTAAAGATAAGCTATATAAAACCAAATGTTAAAAGTAACATTTCACAGTCCCATCTCAGGATCTGTATCAGCCCCATCACTCGATCCCTTGTGTGCCCCATACGATACATTTTTATGGTGCTGCTTGAAATCGACGTGGGACATGGTTGTATCGCCCGTCTGCTGAGCTGTCATACGCTCCATACTCGCTGTTGTCAAAGTTGGGTCGACGCCAACAAGAGAAGTGAACGGACGCCGGGCCCCATTCTGAGCAGATCCAGAACCAATGGTAACACGGGAGGAGCCGACTGGAATATCCCGGTCATCAAGACGGTGAGCTCCAGAAGCGTTTCGACTGCGGCGACTCGACGAGCCCCAAGCATCGAGGGCAAAGAGGCGTCTCAGAAGTGTCCAGCAAAATGGGATGTTGGCGACCATGACGGCCGTGCTGGCCTCGCCATTGTACCAGATGAGAAACACCAGTGAATTGGAGACGGTGAAATTGTAGTAGCGGTTGAGTATGGCGACGAGGACGACGAGCAGTCCTAGACTGAAAATGGAGCACAAGATAATCTTGCGAAGGAGTGGTAGTTTGGCCCGGGCAATCATGGGAACGGGGATGAGGAGCATGAGCAAGTCGGAAGAGACGTGGAAGACAGTGACCGTAATCATATGGTCGAGGTAGGTTTTGCATTGATCTGAAGGAGGAGACGAGATGTTAGCTGGGATGCGCACACAAATATCTGATCGTACACACTGAGACTCACCATGTCCATCTGGAACGGGAACGGCCCAGTAGTCGTAGATGGGTCGACACCAGACGCCGAGATACAGAATCTGGATGACAACGTAGCCGACAGCACAGTAGATGGCCACCAGCTTGACGGCAAAGGCTTCGGTAAGGCCAGATGTAAGACGGCCGTAGAGAATCAAAAGACAGGCCTTTACAAGCCAGACTGTTGCCAGCATGAATTCCTCGAGGGCCAGCAGCATCTTGCTGCCCCATTCGGCGTCGCTGATCTCTTGTGCCGACCATTTGGCAATCTCGTCGTCGGGGGCGTAGTTGCTGCCGTTGACGCCGACTTGGTTGGAGCAGACAGTGACACCGGTAAATGTGATGACGCACAGTGCCATGAGGTAGTCGTCGAGCTGTAACTTTCGCCAGCTACCGAGAGCAAGCCGGCGAGAGGCAAAGCGGGCAAGAACTGTGACGATGCCGATGCTCCACAGCGCCCACGAGCCGGGCTTCAACCCTGGGAGATCTTCAGTCATGATGGCGTGCGTGTTGTCAATTTGCTGGATATATAAGTAATAGAGTTGTCGTTAAACGTGAAGGCCCATCGTGGGTGCCGACACAAGAGTTGCACAAATTCTGCAGAGTCGAGCAACGCAAAATCGAATAATGAAAACTTCAGAAAACAGAAAAAAGCGTTTGTTAAAATGCCTCGAGGCAGGACCGTGATGTGGGCATGGCGCAGGCGCAGTTTCATGGCTCGTGCCTTCATTCGATCCCAGCCAGGGGGGTAACGGGTCCTCTTGTACATATCAACAGCCGTACAGTCCCCTCTTTTCTTTCCCTTACCTCTCAGCTTTTTGCATATCTATGGCCCTGTCTGCCCAGTCGACTACTCTTTCCTTTTTGGTCATATTTCCTCGCTTTCTCCATACTATTTCCTGTTGTCCTCTTTCGTTCTTTCCTCTCTTCGTCGAAGGCACGCGACGATCGACACCGTCGACCATCCCATCCCATCCCCGTCCCCATCACGTCTCTCCACACCCATCCCACGCTTCTCGTCTATTTTACTAGACAGATAGATAAAGCTAGGTACAGCATCCACTTACGAGGCAGTACGAGTATCACAAGCATTGTTACGACGTACAACGCCAGGCCATGGCCATGAACGTTGAGAGTGGCTGTCAGAGATTTTGTCAACTCTTATCTGTGACGAGTTTCCACTAACGACAGGGGTAGACCCTCTCTGCCTCTTCCCGACGATTCGGGCGACTGGGGCCGTTGACGTTGGCCTGTAAGGGGAGTTTGACAAGGAAGACACAAGGAAAGAAGGAAAAGGAGGAGCGTATGAGCGGTGCGGGCCAGCCTTATCTATGGCGAACCAAATCACTTGCCAATTTAGGCGACAAATCGATAAAACACGCCCACTTTTTTTTCTTTTTTTTTCTCTAAACGACGACAGACCAGGGGCCAGCGGAGAGTACCAATCTTTCATGCATTTGTTGCCTCTTTTCTTTTTTTTACAACTTGCAGCATTTTCACATTCTTTCCATTTAGAATACCGAGTAATACGGAGTAGATAGTATGTGTGCACCCAATACAACGGAAAGCCACTGCACGCCAGACGTCAAACGCCAGACGTCAAACCGTTGTGGCTTTGCACAGACTGGTGCTGGTCCTCCCCCTGGCGCTGGCCGCGGGCCTCCGTTCCCGTTCCTACTGGGCGTAAAAGGGATCGACCGCCTCGGTAAATAAAGAGGCGTTTTCCAGAACACAACAGAAGACTTGTCTTGGCAGTTGGCAACACATCTACTCCGTACGTCGTACGGTGTAAAGAGATCAACAAGAACGCCACATAGATAGAAAGCAGCGTCGTATCTTGCCGCTTCTTGGCTGTGGAGCAGCCACTGACTCGATGCTTGACTTGACGACACAATGTAATCGACAAGTCCACTCTGTGTGATTTGACACGAGAGGTCTGTCGATCCACTCTGGTTACGGAGTAACCCTGCAACGCTCACCGACGGGCAACTCGCACATGCCTGCCTCAATTTGACAAGCTTCAACCTGTTGATAAGAAGCAGTGACCATGGCAAGAATTCGCTTGATTAGGATAACCGCGCCAGATCAAGGCTCTCCGTGTAAGCGGATGCAGGTACGTCTGTCGGCAAGAAGCAGATAAAAGATGATTGCAAAGACCCCCACCTTGTCGTTGAGCTTGGACCAGTGACTCGGCATTGCCTTGTGGCCACCCTTGTACGTGTCCTGTCGAGGCGAAGTTAAATTGCAATGCTCCAATGCTCGGATGGGGAGAACGTACTCCGTAGATAAACGTGGTGAGCCGGCCGCGCGCCCTTGTTTGCCACATGGCAATATTGGGAAATCCGGGAGATGAGACTAATCTTTGCGATGTAGAATATTTGTTTTGAAGTCTTGATGAGGGGCTTCCAGAAGAAGAAGAAGAAGAAGAAGAAGAAGAAGAAGAAGAAAAAGAAGAAGAAGGCTGAGAGACTTGGATTCCATCTGTGATCTTTTATCTCGCCCGCACTCCCACCGGATGTAAGACAAGGTGAGCGGTCAAGAGGAAAGATACACCTGCACATCTAAAATGGCTGAGATGGTCCATGGATCATGAGTGATGAGTGACCTGGGCACTATGCTGCTCATCTCTTGGCGAAGATCGTTTACATGACCGAGAAAGATGCTGCCAAGAAGAGAAAGGATGCTCTCATGGTTGTGTGTGCGGTTGGATGTACGACGTAGATATGAAGATATCTTTTTGATATTCCCATCTCGTCCACCACTCACCCGCTCACCCACACGACCCAACGACGCGCAAACACTGCCGGAGCTGTCAGTGGCTAGCGTCTGGGGCCTAGCCGACAGACCGTGCTCGGAGGAAAGCCGTTCCACTTCAAAAGACTGGGACGAATTTTGAGAAACAGGTTATCAGAAAATGCTAAACAAAATGTCTGGAATGATATTTTTTGGTATGCGTTTGACCCTTCCGGTTGATGATCTTGTCTGTATGTGATCAGTGATATGTATGAGTATGTGCATGATAAGAGTCTTTTGTCTATGTGTCAGTGTCGCCCGTCGACGTGCTATGCTCCCTTTCTGTCGTATTCCTCTTCTCTTGTGGTCAGTTCATCGTCTACCGTGCCCGCCCCAAACGTTCCTCATCGTCGTCCATCAGTTCATATGCCGGTCGGAACGAGGGCGTAGACGAGCCGCTGTCGTTGTCAGCATCGGCATTCGCGCCCTTTGCCTTTTTGGCGAGCACAGGGTTCGGGCGAGTATCGGTAGTGCCGCCGAGGGAGGTGAAGCCGCGGTTGTAGAGCTGGCAGAAGGGTATGTCAAAGCGGCGGATAAACTGACTTGTTAGCACGAGCGAGCAGAGAGAGGGCAAAGCATGAGCGCAGGAGTTTTCGAGCGAAGCGAGGACAAGAAAGCGCAGCGATGGCAGAGCACGAGCACAGGGGTCTTTGAGCGAAGCGAGGATCAAAAAGCGCAGCGATGGCAGAGCACGAGCACTGGGGTCCTTGAGCGAAGCGAGGACCAAAAAGCGCAACGATGGCAGAGCACGAGCACAGGGGTCTTCGAGCGAAGCGAGGACCAAAAAAAGAGCACAGCAAGGGCAACAAACTTACAGCCCAGATTTCGGCATAGTGCCAGTCAATCACCGGGTGGATGCGCATAAACTGAGGCCAGCCAGGATCGGTGGGAGTAAAATGGGTGAGGAACTCGCCGTGGGGGTCGGTGCGGCGGGTGCCCATGAAGATGGCACGGACAGTTGGACGGTCGGCCAGGTAGGCGTCGAGGGCGGCGCGCATGGGAAGAGGGTAGCGGGCAAGGTCGAGGTGGTATTCGGCGGTGGACTCATCTACGAACTCGTCAACCTCGGGGAACGGGTCGGGCGGGACAATGTAGATGGACTGGAGGGGTCGGGGTGTGGTGGAGGTGGGTGTTGTTGCTGCTGCAGGCGGTTGTGTCGGGGTAGTTTCCGGTGCCGATGTCGATGCCGGCGCATCGGTAGATGTCTTCGGGTTCGTTTCTGCGGACGCCGCGACAGTCTCATTGCAGATCGGCAGGCATGCCAGGATCAAAATCAACAGCACCAAACAGTCCTTGCCGCCATTGTAGGACAACGAGATCTCCTCCAAAGTATACTGGCGCAGGGCCTGCTCGACAACATCGACCGACACCCGAACTTGGCTCTGCATGTTGCGCAGGATCTCTTCGGATGCGGGGATCTCCTCGTTGAGGAAGGCCAGGATCTTGCTCCGCAGCTTGTAGCAGACATCGGAGAAGTGATGTGGCTCTGCTGCAGCTTGTGCCTGCGTCTGGGGTTGTGATGCGCCGTCGCCGTTTGTGTTGGCGGCCGTGCCGTTGGTTGATGCAGAGTCACCGGCCGAGGCCGAAGACCGGCCGGTGTGCTGGACGCCCATCATTGGCCGGGTGGGCGGAATTGAGAGAAGGAGGGTGGGAGGTACGTCGGTGACGGAAAGAAGCCGCCGTGTTGTCGCAGATTGACGTTGCCTGGTTCTGAGTTGCTGGCCGTTGTGTATCACAAGCAAAGAAGAGGGGGTATCTTCCAAAAAAAAATTAAGGTTCGAGGAGACAATGGAGTAAACTGTCTAAACGTTTTGTGTAAAACGAACAGAAATGGCAGTAAGCCGAACAAGACTAGCCGAACGGGCGGCGGGCGGACGGCGAGATAGGCTGTGGTGTTCTTGTTGGAGTTGTTGGCCCTTTGACTCGTTGGTGACAAAATCGCGGCAGTGGTTTGGGGGAAGTGGGATGTGAGTGTATGTGGTGTGGGATGTGGGGGAATCACAGGCAGGCACAAGGTCAGACCGAGACAGAAGGCAGTAGAACAATGGGGAGCGGCAAAAAAGAGGATCCCCACGCCTAAAAGGCCACGCCAGGCGCACGTAAAATGGCAGGCGCAAATGGTAAAAGCGCAAAATAACGTCCTCAAAAAGGCGGAGAGAGCGGCGCCTTCCCCGCTGGACAAGCGCGTGCTGGCGAGCGGAAGATGAAAGAGAGAAGGAACGACAGAAAAGACAGAAATAGGAAAGAGCGACGAGAGGACAAGAGAAACAGAAAAGGAAAGAACGGTTTGGATAACAACAAAATGCAGGTCTCAGAACGTTGAAAAAGGCAAGAGCAAAAGGACCCTGTCTCCGGGGAAGACCTGCCGACCGGAGTCAATTTCCGTGTTTTTCTGACTCTCTTCCGATGTTTGACAATGCACACTGTGTCTTTTTGTCTTTTCTTTTGTTCGGATATCATTTGACAATTCTTTTTTATTTCTCGAGCTCAAGTGTCGTCCGATGTATGAAGAGAACAAAGTTTGGTCAAGTCCGGTGGTCAGGCTACCGTTGGATTGGCTCGAATTGGGGTTTTTTTCCCTTTTTCGTTTGGTTTGGTTTTGAGAATTGTCCTGGCTTGGGATTTGACAATTGCAGCCTGTGATTTGTCTCGTGGCTGATTGGATACGTGAAGCTGCAGCGCGGAGCCGTTGTCTGTCGTTGCGGTTTACCGGTTAATACGGAGAGGACCAAATTATGAGATCCGATGCAGACTTGGGCAGGCAGGAGCAAAGGTTAAATTTGACGGGGAGAAGAGGAAGCCAGGCAGTTGCTTTTCTGATTTGTTAGATTTTTACAATTACACAGCATGTCACAAGGCATTGAGGACATGGCATTGCGGTTCCAAATCGTAAGATACTCGCCTTGGCTATGGTGTAATAATGCCCGAGGCGATGTGGAAACAGACTTCCGAGCAGCCGATACGACGGTATCGTTTTTGCTTTTGGCTGGCTTTTGATAACCGCGTGGGGTATTAATGCCAGTAATATCGAGCACTGTACGGAGTAGGGCGGAGCGGCGGCGGACAAAGGAACTCAAGCAAAAGAAAATGGGGTCGTTCCTTCCCCAACGGGCAGTGGTCAGTGGACAGAAAATGCGGGGCACAACCGCCCAGACAAAAAGAAACCAACTACGACGTATCAGCGGCATGAATCATTCAACATGATTGCAAACGCAAACACATGTTGTCGGAATAAACATGGAGGCGACAGAAGCAATCCAGAACACCGACAATGGTTGTGTCTTATTTTTATCAACTATTTAGTCAAAGTACAAAAAGACCAAGAAAACTGCACAAATGCAAAAAATATCTGCAGTATGAGGATTTCTGCATTTCATCAATGGTAAATCGATGGGCTCAGTCGGGGATCGAACCCGAGACCTCGCACATGTTCCTGAAAACACAGAAGGGAAGAAATTCCCGAAGCACGAATCATACCACTAGACCACTGAGCCGGTGTCATTGTTTACTTTTTTGCGTATTCGTGTTTTTAGAATACCTCAGATCCGTTTCAATATCCTGTAAAACTCTCACCAAAGCCTTTTGCTTTCTTTTATCTTTATTCTCGAGGATAAAGAAGCTGGATATTTGCTATAAAAAATGCGATTTATCTATTCAACTGTGTGTTATTCACCATGGAACAACTTGTGTAAATAAGAATCACCAAACAAAAGACAGCATTCACACTGAGCTGTGAGTTTTCCGTCCAGTCCAAACAAGGCTGAGAGATAGAAATTTGCGTGGGAAAATCAACCATGTGTGCGCTCCGCCCTGCCTTCTTTGTCGGCTTGCCCGCTATTGGACGAAGGCAGACAGAACTCCCTGTGTTTTGTCTATTGAAGTATTGGCTTGTGCCGTCGGTTGCAAGGATGAGTTCATGATTGGTGGGCACGACTCTGAATCTCTGCAACCTGCAAGCCTGCAGGCGTAACGTGCCAGTCGATGCTGACAAGCGACACTGCACAAGGATAATAACAAAAACACAGCATGTACGATCGTAAGCACACGCAAACAGCAAAGAATCACAGCCACAACCACAGGCGGTTTCCGCGGTCACGGAAACGGAGACGGCGACCTGCAGGCCGTACTGCGTCCTGTGTACTGCGTACTGCAAAAGCCGTGCAAGAACCGCGCATTCGGTCCTCGGATCCTTGTTCGCTCTCACGTACATGTACAGCGGATACGGAGCTGAAAATAACAAAACACGACCCCGTATAACGGCTGCTCCCTGTCTGTACTCATTGTCTCATCCAACGGCCGGTCTGAGATCACGACGTGAGATGTGCCATTACTTATCTCACCAATCTTTACCACTACCGAAAAACCGCCCCTGACAGGAATGCTACGAGCCCGGACATAGCCCCAGTCTCACAATTACTATTTTTGGGGGAGTGACGTGGGTGGTCGGTGGTCGGTGCACGGGCACTCGGACTGTCCGGATCGTGACAATGATTAGCATTCTCAGCATGCCAGACAGTGGACAAGGGCGAGACAAGGGCAGTCGACCCAGAGCGCAGCATCGATCAATATGTCATCTTGTCGTCTCAATAAAACCGACGACTTGAAATACATGACGTCCATGTCAAATGCACTGCGACATGAATTCAAACAGATACAAGGAAAAGCCTCTGTGCCAGGTTAATGTAGCTTAATAGTGCTGCTATTGCATATCCCAGTGCTACTATCGCCAAGGTCGGTGCGCCAAACCTCAACAACAGACGACTACCCTTTCAGTATCCGGGAAAATGCATGCCTTGTTCAGAACAAGGGAGAAATAGTAGAGATATCGTACTTATCTTGGCATCGTCCTCTGCCCACACTAACAAGACCCTGATTCTGAACGAGTCCGAGGTAAGCTACCCGCCTGACCTCTACCAAGATGAAAATTGTTGCGAAAGTACTGGTCAAGAGGCAAGGCTGTGGTGTGGGGGGGGGGGGGGGAACCCTGGAAATTGTTTGCGCTTGACGTCAAAGTTGTCATTTTAGTGTATGAAGATGTTGGCGGTGACCCAAAGGTTAAAATTGTCGACGGGGCGATACGAGGTGATGTGCAAAGGGTCCAGTAAAGGAGCCCAAAGGCCCTCTTTGAACACTTTTTGAGGGAGGACTCCCAGCGCTACGCTGGCAGGCTGGTCAACAGGTCAAATGGTCAACGATCAAATGGTCAACTGGTACAGCCTTCCGTCGAATCGAGCCAGGAACGGCTAAGAAGCGCCGAAAACGCGCCCGGGAATTTCAGTTCGCCTCCGGGGCGGAAAGAGAGAAGCGAGAACAAAAGAAGGAGAGACAGGACAAAACAGGGCACGGTACGAGTACGAGTTTGGCCCGCCTGTTCTTGCCGTTCCTTGCCTTGCCCGGCTGTATGTCAACCTTTCTCTCTCATCGTATCTAGCATTCTCGACGGTGACAGTGACAGTGACAGCCCGTTATGAACCCTGTTCAAGACAAAGAGACGGTTGAGTTGACGCACTTTGAGACAAGACAACAGTTGACTCGACGGTTTGGGGATCCAAGAGGCAAGAAAGTAAACTAACCCCTTCAAAGAAGTCGACAAAGAAGTCGTCGTGAGCAAGGCGAAAAAGTAACTGGGCAAAGTAACCACAGCGACAAACCGACGCAAGAAAAACAAGCAAATACGAGGCGCTCCTAGCGCTGAACCAGAACCCGGATGGTCTGATTCGGGTTGTGCGCTGACCACCATAATCCTCAATAAAACTTCAGGGCACATCGTGCCCCATGTTTTGTTCACAGCATTCGATTGGAAGATGTTTCTTTTCTGTTTCTCATCTCTTTCATTCACACCCACTACCGCAGTGACCGCACAGTCCACGCCTTGCCCGTCCGCTCGTATCTGCTTGACGCTCGTCCTTTGGCTTCCTTCTTTTTCCTTTTTTTCTTTTCCCGCCGCCCAGCGCTTGTTCCCCTGCAGAAGCTCAGCCTTATTCGCGCTGCAACCTTATTTTTGGGGCCAGCCAAGAAATAAAGAGGCACACGATTTGGAGATGCTGAAGCATCAGCTAAATTCAAAATACGAATCAGTAAAGCCAAAGCAACTGTGCCACAGACTGAAGCTTGACCGCCAGTGCAGTGTTCCCGGTGTTACTGTTGCTTGCTGCCAGATCCCGTTCGGTTGCGTTTCCCCATTTTGTCGCCATTGCGCGGAAAGACGCTGTATATTTCTCTGACCGCTCTGTCTCTCTGTCGTTGTTGTCTGTATCAGCCCCAAGCCACCCAAGAGTCGAAGGGAAAAGAGGCGTCGGAGCGGCGTCAACTTATTGAATACTACAATGTAATGTAATTTACCATGATATTGAGCAGTTTTTCAAAAAGCCATCAAGCCACAAACAGTAGCTTACGAGTCGTGAGTCGCGAGTTGCGAACTGTCCCTCGTTCTGAACTGCTCTGAAGGACCATCGCTTCCGAGGAATGCCTCCCAGCGTTTTCTACAGCGATCGGCCGGAGACGCTGTTTTCGGTCTTGGGTTTTCAGCCTCCCCTCTCTACGTCGTAGTTCGTATTTCATTTCATTTCCCTCCAACCTCTTCCCCTCACTTTGATGTCACTCTTTGCATCCCTCTCTTACGACACACGACACTCCCCCAAAAGCCAGTCCCCCATATGCGGGAGCGTGGCATCGTGCCCGTCTGTCCTGGTTCCAATATTGTCTAGTTGGCCGCCAATGGTCCGAGCGGGCAGCCATCCAAGTCAGAAAGTGCACAAGCCAAAAACATCAAACCAGGGCCACACAGGGCAGTGCCATACCCGACCAAATCTTTAGGTTTGCATGTTTGCATGGCGCTGGGCAGGAACTAGCAGGAAACTGACAGGGCTTCTCCAAGCATGAATCAATTAAAAGAGCATGATAAGAAGACTGATATGTAAAAATATGTGTGATGTGCGATGTGTGATGTGTGATTTGTGATTTGTGTGATGCAAATGGCAGCCTTTGGGACTCACTGCATGCACGAATATGCAATCAATCTGCACCAATATTACGCGAGACACGTAATTGACAAAGAAGAATGAGAAAGAAAGAGAAAAAAATGACAGCCGCCCTTCTTGGCGAGACAGTTGTGGTTCGTGTGTCTTCAGTATTTGTGTACTCTCGCACACGCCGCCGAAGTCGTGCTCGCTATCGTACTCTGAACAATCAATCGCTGGGATACAGAGCACACAGACTTGCACAGACTGACAAGACAGCTCGGGACGTTGCAGTGTAATATCGTTCCTGCTCACTTGCCCGCGGCTGCAGCTTCTTGCTTCCTGTTTCCTCTTCACGGTCCTGCTTTCATTCTATTCCGTCCTGGTCACTTACTGTCTTCCCTTATTTTTGGCCTTGTTTTTGCGCCGACTTTAGCTATCGTCTCGCATGCGAATCTCAATCTGTCCTGCCGTTTTGGGGGGGTTGCGATGAGAGACCAGCAACTGAACTCCCTGGCTTCTCTTCCAGCGGCCTTTACCTTACATGGGCGGGGCCCGCTGGACTTTGCGGCTTGGCCGATCAACAAACGTGGGGACAACGGGGCCCTTGCTCTCTTTTGGATGTTGAAACCCCACTGCAACTTTGTGACTTGATCTCGTACTGCCAACTGGAGCCAACTGAAGACGCCGGCTTGTCCGACTGAGCGGGCTGCAAGTGGGACGATGATGTCGGTACTCCGTCCAGGCGGAGCAGCTCTCAGTAAGGAAAAGCTATGAGAGCCACCACTTTTCTTCTCGTAAGGTAAGGTGCGAGATTCACTCAGGAACGAGCTGTGCATTTGCCGCCATCGAACCGTTTGTGGCTCGCCAGGCAACGACCCGAGCATAAATCGAAGACGAGATCGAAGAGAGAAATGGAACAAATACCTGTATATGTATACCTGTTGACGTCTCGCAAAGCTCTCCCTGGATAAGGACATGGTCGTTGCATCGCCAGGCCGTGTTTCGGTCGACTCTACCCCAGACGTCAATGCTTCCTTCCCGTTACAGCATGTCTATCGAAGCGTCATGCACATCCCCCCCAGCTGGGCGTTGGCAGCCGAAAACAGAAGGAACGACCACATCCTCCGTACGTTAAACTCAAACGCACCAAAATGCATCATGACTTCTACACGTTGTGGATAACAAAGACAACATAAACAATCGTCAATACGAGTAAACAACACAGCAATCGCTAATCCGACAGCGCCAACAGCCCAACCAAGCCAAGTTCGCCAGCAGCCCGCCCACAGCTCCGAAAGGCTCTGTACGTCGTAGCTCCTCATTGGTTTTCTAGCGCACCACTGCTCCCTCGCACCTTCCCTCTTTCTCACGCCAAGATCACCCACCAACACCCACGAAACGGCCAGCCGCCCGGCCCAATCCCCCCCCTGTTCGGCCAGCAAAGCCAGCAACTCAGCACCGTGGCCCCACACCCACGAAAAACGAGCCTTTTCTCTTTCTCCATCGCTCCTTCCCTCGCTTTCCCTCCACCGAACCCAGCAGCGAGCACTGCCCGCTCAACCCACCCTGCTCTTTCCTTTCTGTACCCTAAATTTTTAGTGCGCTTTAGTTGGTCCTTTTCGCGCCTGCCAGCTCGGGTCATAACATCATCGCTCTCAGTTCCAGTGGTTAGGAAGGCGCCATGCAACGTTGACGGCCACCATCGCCGATCCCCAAAAGAGGATAACCCGTCTGTGTGTTACTGACCGTCCCTCCTTCCCTGCCTCCCCAAAAACCTCCAATTGGGCCCCCGACGACACTACGCCATAGCGAGGCCAGCATCAGGAAGTATGTTTGTTGAGCTGGCCGATGCGCTGAAACTCCTGTTCCCAGCTGCCTTTTATGTGTTCACAAAGACAAGAGGCAAGCAGTAAAGAGCAAAGGAGATACACAGATATCTTCAGACATGAAAATAAAGCTTCATAGTTGAAGGCGAGAGGCAAAACGGGCCCTTCTCGGAGAAACCAGCACGAGCGGTGAATCGAAGAAGGCGCAGAAGAAAAAAACCAGTGAAAAAGTGAGCGCAAAAAGGCCAAAAAAAAATGATAAAAAAATAAGAGACAAAAACGACAAAAAATGCAGTGAGCAGAGGCAGAAAAGGCCAAGGCCCACGCCAAACCGCCGAATAAAACTCCCTAGCTTCCCGCCAACCTTTTCTAGGACATGTTTTAGTGCTAGTCGTCCACCCTCCTTCCTTCCCCCATTCCCTCTTTTGTCGTCGCTTCCTTTCTCGTCGCCATCCTTTATCTCTCAACCGGTTCCCACTTCCCTCTTTGGAAACCTCGTTCTTCTTTTACTTTCTCTCTTTCACGACCAAACATTCCCTCTCGACTTTCTTCTGTCCCTTCTCCCCACGATCTGTTTCCACCGCCGACACGAGGAATGAATTGACAACCGAGCAGCCAAATAGGGCTCGCCCGAAAGCATCCTTACGAAATCAGTATCAGCATCAGCATCAGCATATTTCAACTCGATCCTGTGGCCCAGGCCCACGACGGCCCAACACGGCACCACCTTCGACGAGCCTCTCTTTCTTCAGAGAAGAACACCTTAGCCCGTAACACGCACATCCTGCACAAAAACAGCATAAGCGGACTCACTGCTTCCTGCTCGTCTCTTTACGGCCATCCCGTATTCCCTCAAAACAGCCGCCAGCCGACACGACAGGAAGACTACTCCAGACGATAAGACAACGGCCAGTCTTTTCTTTGGGCGGCAGCGGATATCCCAGGACACGAAGCGAACGAAGCGAGCACGAAAAACAAACTACGCCGCCTTGATCGGCCACCTGCCTTCTGTTCGTGTCCAGGTCTTCTTTTGTTCTAGGCCTCGCTTTCTCTGCCCCATCTGGCTCTTCTTATGGCTCTTTCTGGACCCCAAAAGATCCGGTAGATTAAGCGACGTGCGGTTACAGAACGAACGGACTTTACGTACTTTGCAGTCCGTTTCTGTTATCCTTATACCCCCCCTCTAGTCGACTCTATTCTGCCGCATTTCCCGTCCCGGATTTGACGACGAGCCGCCTTCTCTCCTGCGCCTCAGTCTCGACCATTCCCTCTCTTACTCTCCAAAAAAAAAACCAGCAAAAAACTACCCTCCACCGACATTGACCATGTTCGAGCCTCAGATGTCCGTGCGACAGCGCCCGGTCGACCCTTCACAAATGTACAACCACTCCCGCACACGCACCACCTCCTCCAACGTCTTTCCCAATGCCGGTGCACCACCACAACACCTCCCTCCGCACATGCAGTTCCGCCAGCCACAAATGAGCCACGCCCAGCGTTCGGCCTCCGTCAACACCTTTAGCACCGTGTCTAGCGGCGGCGGCAACAGTGGCACGGCGCCTCCCGCGGCCTACCGCACCAGCCCGACCGCCGACGTCCGCCGGTCCACCTCCTCCCGTTCCGGCGGCGCCGCCTCCTACGTACCTCAGACTTCCTACGTTGCTCTCCTCCGCCGTCAAAAAGCGACCGTCTGGAGCGAGCGCGCACAGTTCGAAGACCCCCGCATTGCCGCTCAGCAAAAGGCCGCACGCATGCGCGCCAACCGCGAGATCCACGGTGCAGGCGGCGGTGGTGGTGGTGGCTACAGCGGCGGCGCTGGCGGTACTCGCACCAGCACGGGCCTTAGCTCGGCCGGCGGCAAGATGTCCGCCAAGATCCGCCACCACGGCAGCAAATCCAACACTTTGGGCTTCGGCGCAGACAGCAATTACGTTGGCATTGGTGGTGTGCCCCTACGTCTGAGTGCCACGGAGGTCGAGCCAGAAGACAGCGATGAGGACGATTTTGGTGGCGGTTCGTCGGGCATGCGCCCCAACCACCGCCGGACCGGTAGCAGCGGCCGCAGTAGCACCGCCAGTGGCCGGCGCGGTCCGCCATACCGTTCTTCTACGGGTGCGCTGGTGACTTCGGGTAGTGGTTCTGGACCCAGCAGCAGTACTCGTCGTTACAGCCCCAACGATACTCCCGAGCGTGCCGATAGTCTCGTTGACGACAGCGCCTTCACGACGGCAGCAACGAGTGGCGTGCGCGACGATGCAGCCAGCGGCAAAGCACGTAGCACTGCTAGCGGCAGCAGCGCCGAGCGGGCCGACAACGTCCCCGACCTGGCCGCGGCTGGTCGCATGCCTGCTAACAGCACCATCAACCAGTCGCTGACGCGCGAGCGCAGCACACGCAATCCCGAAGACCTGCGGCGCCGCGGCAGCGTTGACGAGCGGACTATGACTCTCTCGACGGCGGGCCGCCTGTTCATTGCCAACCCCGATTAAGCGGGGCTCGGTTGTTAAGCCTTTTTACTTATCTGTCTCTCGTTTTACATTTCCAGCGTTCGCCTCTTTAATACGTTTTTATCCACCTTTTTTATCCTCTCGTTTAGCAAACTCGCCTTCTTCCATATTTGCACATAGGTCATCCACTGCATTGTGAGGAGTCTTCCTTTTTCCTCATACTTCCGCATTCTATCGCTTATCGTCTCGTCCATCGTCTCGTCCCTCTTCTTGGATTGTTTGGGGAGGGAAGACGGCATATCTCCTTTGGTCTTGGATTTGTTTTTGTCACTGCAAGGATTGGACAGCATCTGTATTTGATAGCTTTTGCCCCCGCTGTTCCAAAGCCTTAGCCTCATTCGCTTCATATCTATCGATACCTCTTAATATCCAGAAACTGGTTCCCAAATCAACACTTGTTTTTGCAGAATCTATGTGAAGTGAATGTTGTCCATACATCGTAAGAAAGACGTTGGACATCACTCCGTACTCCGTAGCGGTTGTCGAAATAAACAGTGTCAAGGCACTGCTATGTGATTGGCTAGTTCTGCCAAATGCCCCACCTAAACAGCCACGGACGCACGAGCCACACTTGGACCCACAACGCGTAAAGCAAGACGCCAAACGAACGCGTCGCTCTTTCCCTCTGTGCCTCGTTCACTCTTTCTACTTCCCGTTCGAGGGTTCCACAGCAATTGTGCCCTGTTTCTAAGAGGAAAGAGGGTGGACAACCGTGAACGCTCTTTCCACTCTTGAACACCACGCGCAACGGGTCCAATCTACGCGTCTCCCTTTCTTGTGCCTCTCTCTTTCCCCTTCCTCCTACAGCAACCACGTCTTTCTTTTCTTGTCACAGGCACGTAGAGAATAACCGACAGCATCCCACGATACCAATTCCCCTCCTCATGATCCACCCCTCTCGTTCTTTTCCTGTTCTCTCGCTTGATCCTGTCCTTCACTTTGCATTTGGTCTCGGCTTTATTCGCGTGTCTTTCTCTCCTTCGAACCTCGAATCACGAACAGCCAGCAACCAACGACCATTCACCGACTTCGCCTTGACCTCGACCAATACGTCACTCGCCCCTGATTTGTCGATGCAAGCGATTGAATTCTTTCTCTCGACATAGGACGTTCGGTCCATAGCCTTCCTTCACTCATTCTTTGTCCTGTTCTCGAACAAACCCCCCTTCGCCCAACCCCTGTGCATTGCCTCGTCAACGTCGACCATCTCCCCCATGCCTCTCATCGCCATGTCCCCCAACATTCAGGACGGCGGCACTGCCACGCCGTCCAAAAAGAGAACGCTCATGGACTTTCTCGGCGGTGCCAACGCACAGAAGGCAGCCGCTCTTGCAACTAAGCCCGCAACGCCCAGCAAACTCCAACTCGTCACCGACGCCGACAATCTCGCCGCTCTCGAAAAGGGGAAGCAAGAACAAAAGGCACAGAACGGCCATGGTGGTGATCCCGCGTCACCCATTGACCTCATGTCCATCGACTCACCACTGTCCGAAATGTCCGATGGCCCACTGTCTCTCCTCACAGACGACGCCGGGAGCAGCACACCCGCCCGCCGCTCTACGTCACCAAATGCCACACCGTGCAAATCATCCGCCAGTGCCTCACCGCAAGTTGTCATCACAATCAATGCGACGCCGCCGCCAGGGCTGACGGCCGCAATGGCTGCCTCGACACAACCACCCGCCGCCAAACGCAAGCGCCTGACACCCAGCGAACGCGAAGAAAAGGCCAAGGCCGACGCAGCACGGAAGCTCGAGAAGGAAAAGGCCGACGCAGCGCGGAAACTAGAGAAAGAAAAGGCGGAGCTGGCAAAGAAGCAAGAGAAAGAAAAGGCCGAGGCGGCTAAGAAGCAGGAGCGTGACGAGAAAACGGCGGCCGCTGAGGCCAAGAAGAAGGCCATTGCCGAAGAAAAGGAGAAGAAGCGCAAGCAAAAGGAGGACGAAGACCGCAAGAAGAACGAAGAGAAGGAGAAGAAGCGGAAAGAAAAGGAGGACGAGGAGCGCAAGGTCCAGGAGGCCAAGGACAAGAAGGAGCGCAGCCAACTGCGTCTCAACTCGTTCTTCAAGACACCCGCCGGCGGCAGCAGCACATCCACATCCTCCACACTTGCGGCCTCTGGTTCATTACTACCGGGCGGCGGCTCACCACTCAAGCCCCCAGCAGCCCGTGGCAGCTCTACGTCGCCAAGGAAGCCAACGGCATTGCCCAATGCCGCCACTGCTGGCACATCATCCGAACCGGAAGCAATGGTCGTCGAGGTGTCTGAGTACGACCGCATCTTCAAGCCCTTTTTCGTCAAGGAGAATGTCATCATGGCCACCGACCTGTACGGCATGGACGACGAGACCAAGCAGGCCAAGTCAAGAATCCTGGACGAGTTTCTGTCGGGCTCCCGCGGCGACTTTACACCAACAAAGCCGTTCAGCTCAAGAGCAGCCGTCGACTACTTCCACCTGCCAGGGAAGCAAGAGGAACGCGGTCGGAATCGCCCCACCGTGCGCAAGATCATGAACATGCTCGGCCCCGACGCGATATACGGCGGGCTACAGAGCGGGCTCGACGGAGCAAACGATGCACAGACAAAGCTAGCACTCGATCTGCTCAAGTCGGTGCCAATGAAGTACCTCTTCTTCCGCGAAGATGTGCGCCCGGCCTACTTTGGCACCGTCACCAGCCAGCCACCAACAGCCCGCCTCTCGAAACTTGCTCGGAATCCGCTTGCCAAGACGGTCCTGCCCCTTGATTATGACTATGACTCGGAGGCTGAGTGGGTGGACGACGGCGATGGTGAGGATGTCGATGACCTGGACGACGATGAAGAGGAACTCGATGAAGATGGCGAGATGTCCGATTTCCTGGACGACTCGGAGGATGCTATGCCGCTGCGGCCAGCCTTTTCGGGTGGTATGGAGCCAGAGAGCACAGGTGTGTGCTGGGAGAATGAGCGGCAAAAGGCATGCAAGCCTGAGCTGGACAACTTCAGGATGGAGTTTATTCTGGGTATGTGCTCCCCTGTGTGTGCCTTGTTTAATGCGACGTTCACTAACAAAATAGATTTCGACGGGCCGATCGATCCATTCTCGACACAATACTGGGAGACAAAGGAGCCAGCATCAGCACCCATCGCAGCTGCCACTTCCACAACCGACACGTCCAGCAAATCCATGGCACCACCACCAGCCCCCTCCGACGCCTTTGCGGCATTGGGTGCTGGAGCAGCAGCTACATCAAGGTCAGACACAATATCATCGACCTCTGCCACATCCACAGCAGCCGCACCGGCAGCAGCAGATGCCAGCAAACCTGCCGATCCAAAAAAGGCAGGCGTTGCCGCCGAGTTCTTACCGGAACTCAAGAAGTCGATCCTGCAGTACGCCAAACTCAGCAAGCTGGGCCTCATCGAGGTATTGTCAGTCGAGTTCATGGGCAAGTGCACCAAGGGCCAGATCAAGAACTCGGTCGAGGCACTGGCCGAACGGACGGGTACAGGCCAGAACAAGACCTGGAAGCTCAAGGCTTAAATGGTGTGATTGGTGTGATAGACAGCTTTCTCGCGATACGCTGCTTTTCGGTTCTTTTCTTTTCTTTTCTTTCTGTTTGTTTCTCACGTTACGGCCGTATCAACAAACACACATTTTCTACTGGCATGCGATGGACACGGAGCGTTATATACTGTATGCTGTTTTTCTTTTTTTTTTTCTCACTTCATTATGTATCTTATTACACTGGCCCTGTGTGGTCTGTCACATTTTCTCCATCTCACTTTGTTGCGTTGATATTTGTTGTTTGTTTTCTTGTTTGTTCAAGGAGTTCTCGCATTGCTTTTATACTCTGTTGCTTTTCGGCAATTTAACTTTATGGATACGACTATTATGGGAAAGACTAGAAACCGGGTTTTGTCACAAAAGACGAAGACAAATTAAATAAAGATTTGAATAATTGCTCGACATGTGGAGAGCGATGAAATTAAGCCTGTCTGCACGAAGTATGACATACACAATCTTCAGTCTTCAATCTCCAAGTAAACAGTTGCCTATCTTTAAATTAGGGTGATGACAAGTCCACAGAGGAGGCTGAGACGTACAGAAAATTCGAGAACATGGTCATTGACCTCGCGCTTGAGTCAGGAGCCTTACATCCGGCCAGACACATGCCATCGTCACATTGAAAAAGAAGCTTTTCCCTGCAGCCATTTTCCCTTTCTACAGTTTATAGTTCGTATGGAGTACGGAGTACCTACGGAGTAGATGTTGGTGACGCAAATCTTCTTTGGGGAGTCATTCGCAGTCTAGCCGCTAAATATCTACAAGCCTTGCGAGCTTCCCCATCAAAGGTTAGCTCCACTTATCGCCGCTCAAAGTGCGTACGATCATCTCCACTTATCCACTTTGGAGCCAATGGCGTTAGAGAGCTGCCTGGTGCGCACCCGACTCGGAAGCGAGAAAAAAGCGAGCTTTTGGTACAATTGTCGCTGGAGGTTCGCTGGTCGCCGCTGGCGAGCCGCAAGCGATGTGTATACGAGGTAGCGCCGGCCGGTGTATGGACGCTGCACTACGACGATGCCAGCAAGAGAAGTGGTGGAGTGGCTTGAAGAAATAAAAAAAAAAAAAAAAAAAAAAAAAGAGAGAGAGAGAGAGAGAGAAAATGAAAAGAAAAAAGAAGAAGAATAAGGGGCAAAGAAATCATGTATATAACTCGAGACATCCTCTTCCCAAGACGAATGAGAAAGGAAAGAAAAGAGAATCATCAACAAGACAGCAAACAATCAATCAAACAACCAAAGCATCAATCAATACAGTCTCACTCACAGCCTCACTTACATCGCCAGATCCACTTCTCACACCTCTTACACTTCTCGCGCATTTTCCCACGACAGCAATTTATCGAATTGCTTTCACCACCATACACGATGTCTGTCCAATTCATTGAAAATGACGGCGGCAAGCTTGCCGTTGAGACCCGTGGCCCTGCCGCTGCGCCCCTCGTCGTCTGCTCGCCCGGTCTGGGCGATACCCGCGACGCTTATTACGAAGTCGCGGACCAGCTCGTGGCTGCCGGCTACCGTGTCGCCATCATTGACCTCCGGGGCCAGGGCGACTCCTCGACCGGCTTCCGCAGTTATGGCGATGCCGAGACCGCTTCCGATTTTATCAAGGTGGTCGAAACTCTGGCACCAGCCGGCGGCCGTGCTGTTTTGGCCGGTGCTTCCATGTCGGGCGGCGCTGCCACGATCGCTGCCGGCCAGCGCCCTGACCTCATTGCTGGTGTGGTTCTGTTGGGCGCCTTTTTGAGAAACGGGTCGGCCGGCGCTGTTCTCCGGTTTATCATGTACCTCATGTTCCTGCGCCCCTGGGGCCCCAGCGTGTGGAAGATGTACGCAGCGACTCTGTGGCCCGGCATCACCCCCGAAGCAGCCAAGCAGCGCGCCCATCGGTCTACCACACTCCTCACACGCCAGGCTGAGGCTGGCAGCACGGAAACCCGGTGGGCCGCTTTTCAGTCGCTGATGGGCTCGCTCGACCACGACAAGGCTGTCTCGCCCTGGCTGTCCAAGGTCAAGAACCTGCCCGCCCTCGTGGTTGTTGGCGACAAGGACCCGGACTGGAGCAAGCCGATTGAGGAGGCGGCCTGGGTGGCGGGCCAGTTCAAGGGAGAGGGTGCAACTTCAATAGTGACCGTTGAGGGAGCAGGCCATGCGCCGCAGTACGAGAACCCGGCGGTTGTTGGTCCTGAGATGGTGCGCTTCCTCAACGGTCTGCGCCAGGGCGACAGCTTCAAGGCCGTGACGGCATAGGGGATGAGGGGAGAGCACGGTAATACGAGGACGGGTGTTTGGTTGCATTCATAGCAGTTGTATTTTCTACTTGTTTAGCACTTTTTCTACTTTGGTTGTGCAACTGGTAAGGCTGGAATACGACGCCAATGATTTCGGTGGCAGCACCGGCGATGTTGGTAGTTGACATGGATATTACCCTTTGATTTCTTTTCTTATTTTTAATAGCTAATTATAATCACCTTATACTGTTCTTTTTATTTTGGATTTGACAAATTTCAATATTGGTATTGTGATTATTCTGTTGAAACTTTGAAAGGATATGGAAAACAAGATATAATTTCTTAATAAAAGAATCTTTTGCTCTTTTTTTTTGTCAAAATTACGTAAATGTTTCATAACATATAATAAAAAATGAAAAGAAAAACATAAAATTAAATTAAACCTAAAATGCCATGATCATAAAGAGTCCATTTCCCGAATTCGTAACGGATATCCTGGCCTTGGCCGTGGGAGAAATATAAGAAAGAATAGACAAAAGAAACGACAAAAGAAAGAAAGCGAAAAAGAAATCAACGGCTGGTACTTGTTTACCATCCACCACCGGGGCGGCCACCGTGACCGCCGTGGCCACCGTGGCCGCCGTGGCCGCCGTGGCCGCCGTGGTGCTGCGGCGGGCCACCGTAATAGCCATCCTTCTTGTGGTGCTTCTCGTCCTTCTTCTTCTCCACAAAGTGCTCAATCACGTTGGCACCAATGGCACCCGCGACAGCACCGGCAATCGTGCCCAGGGCACCGCTACCGGCTTTGTGGGCAGCCCAGCCGGCACCGGCACCACCAACCAGGGTTGCGCCAAGGCCGCGCTCATCAGTCTCGCCATTAGGACCGACAGCACCGCCACCGGGACCTGTTGCGGGGACGGGGCCCTGCGAGCTGTACTGGGGCTGGGCCTGGTACGGCGAGGAGCCGCGGTTGTCCTGCTGGGGCGGCGGCGAGGCGTACTGCTGCTGCTGGTAGGGGGCGGGCGAGTTGGAGTTGGAGTACTGCTGCTGTGGCGGGGCGCTGTACTGGGGCTGCTGAGGGCCACCGTATTGGGGCTGGCCGTACTGCTGCTGACCGTACTGTTGTTGGCCGTATTGTTGCTGCTGGGGAGCAGCGTACTGCTGCTGGGGAGGAGCACCCTGGACAAAGTAGTTAGTAAACTGTGATGTAGAGCGTTTCCGAAAAGGAGGAGAGGGACATACGTAAGCCTGGCCAGAGCTGTAGCCCTGCTGCTGGTTGCCGGAGCTGTAGTAGTCCTGAGCCGACATGGTTTCGGATGTGTTGTGTATGGGTTGTATGTGTGTGTGCGTGTGTGTGTGGTTGGCTGAAAGTAGATGCGGGTGAGTCTTGAAGACTGATGTTGATGGAGAATAAAAAAAAAAACAGAATGGAAGAACAGAACAAAAGAGGGGGTGAGAAAAAGAAAAGGGCAGCCTCGAGGAAATAAATACCAAAAAGGCAAAACGACAAAAGGACGAGACTGGGGTTCGCTAGCACAAGCGTATCGGTCCTCGTAATAGAGGTCAGAAGTCAGAAGACAAACGGGGGGATCTCGGAAAGGAGAGGGGACCCGAAGGAGGCAGCGCAGATGCGAAAGGAGCCAATAAGATGCGCGAGGAGGGGTGTTGTGGTGGCCTGCGGTCGTGGTGGTGAGCAAGGCGATGTTAGGTTAGGGGGAAAGGACGAGAGAGCTTGGAGCTGCGCGTTACGTATTGGTGCACGCAGCCCAAGGACGATTGAGAGGGGCAATGAGCACCTTGTTGACCACAGCGGCAACTCCGGAATTCGCCATTCAGGGTCGTTATTTGCGGGCAGCGCCTTCCCTTGAAGCTTGACCCCTCCACACCTTTGACGTTTGGAATCAGCGAGAGCGAGAGGAAGGTGCGATGCCACCGCTAGGCGTATTTTCTTATTTCCTTCTGCTTCCTTCCTTTCCCCTCTCACTCGCATCCGTTGCTTTGGGAAGGACCAACCCAGAGACCCGGCCAGCCGGCCCAGGCCCAGCCAGGCCCATGTTCCCAGATCAGGCACCGCGTTTCTTTGCCTCCAACCTTTCGAGGAGCTTTTCTGCAAGCCACCTGCATTCGCCTGCATGCAGGCCTGGAAAGTATACGGACATGCAAGGCAGGACAAGGCAAGACAAGGCGCAGCAGCTGTGTGGTTGGCCCTACGAGGGTTCAAACGGTCATTTGTAACGGCGATCCCGTGTTACCTCCACAAAACACAAGATAATACGACGTAATAAATATAAATATACTGCACAGAATCTTTAACACCCTTCCCAGCGGGCCCTTGGCGACGGAGAAAAGAGGAATGGGAGACGGCAAAACGCAGTAACCGACTGGTGAAAACGTCAGCGTGTCTTGGCAATCTGGAGATCTGGAGATATAGAGGGACCCCTGTGTCTAGTGTTGCCAGGCGGTAAAAAGTCTGTTCCTCAAGGGAGACGAGCATAAAAAAACAGCATTGCCGTCGTTGTCAAAGAGACGAGTCTTTTGTACCAGACTACGTTCGTATTGCTGGTTCCCTCCCGCACCAGGCGTTTTGTGCATTTGTGCTTATTTTTGTCGATTTTAGGCGGCTTTACGGAGTGTGTAAGAATTTGGCGGGCGCTGGGCAGAGCGTTGAGCGGATGTTAGACAGACCGCTGGCCTTGGGTGATTTCGGCCTCCGTTCCAGGGGCAAACAAAGCGGCAACGATGGCGATAGACGGCCTCGGCTTGTTCCAGAGAGGCCGCTAAGAATGAGCCGCTAAGAATGACAGGACATGGCAGCGTATTCTGGGGCCTGCCAGTGGCCTAAATGGCAAAAGAGCGAGGAAGTGCTCAGCCGCGTCCAAGCCACGCAAATTGTCCCCGCTAAGCCCACACCAAACTAAAAGAGACCCTCATGCCCACTCATTGTTGACGTCAGTTGACGGCAATTGCGTCGCATTCATTCTCACTCCCAACTGCTATCATACACGATTACGACCCTGACTCTTGACCAATGAGTTTAATCTGACTTTGTTTTCGTTGCCGATGGCTTTGGTTTTTAAACAAAAAATAACTGTAAAGAGTCCATCAAAATTGTTTCATTTATACATATACGATTTGATTTCCTACCTTCGCTACCTACTTTTGCTTCTTTATTTACTTTCCGTACGACGTACCTATGCATAGGCGTTGTCGCCCTCTTTACCACCAGCACCAGCAGCCTTCTTCTTCGCTTCCAATGCCTCTTTCTCAACAATCTGCTTCGCCGCCACGGCCGCCCAAACCCTGTCCACCCGCTTCTCAACTTCTTCGGTAGGCAGCGCCGCAAAGCCGTGCGCCTGCCGCAGCGCCACGACCGAGTCGATATCGTATGCCCGCTTCTGCTTGGTAAAGTGCATAAACATGAACGTGTGCACACCGCCCGGGTATCTCTTGAGGGTGACTTGGCCGCCAGCCGCGACGACAGCATGGCCATATGCCTCGCCCTCGTCGCGCAGGCTGTCCATCTCGCCCGTCCGCACAAAGGCCGGGGCCAGGCCCGTCAGCTGCTCGCGCGACGCGTCCAGCGGCACAAGCCACTCTTTCGGCCATGTCCTGTACAGTGCGTCTTTGCGTTTCTCGCGGACCGTGTCCGTGTCGTCGCCCTCAAGAACGCCCGCCATATCGTTGGGGACCGAGTCCAGGGCCACATCCGAGAAGTACTTGACGTGTGCCCACGGCAAGATGGGCGACTGGTTGAACTCGTGGAACGAGGCGAATTTACTGTCGGTGTAGTACTTGTAGAACATACAGCCTGACGTGGGAGGCACCGTGGGCATCGCCAGCTTCAGCGGGACACCTTCCTGGCGGGCGCGCAGGTGCAGGACAATAGTAATGTGTCCACCGGCTGAGATGCCGCCGACCGAGACCGAGTCTGGCGCAATGTTCAGGGTGGACGCAGAAGAGCGCACCCAGAGCAGAGCCGCCCAGGCATCTTCAAAGCACTTGCCAAACAGCGTCTCGGGACAGTGGCGATAGTTGACATCAACCACAACCACGCCGGCCTCGCGCATGCCCAGGCACAGCTGTGCCTCCGTGTGCAGGTCGCCCAGAACAAAGCCGCCGCCGTGGAAGTTGAGGTGGACCGGGTAGGGGCCGGGGCCGTGCTCTTCAGGGTCCGGGTGGTACACCCGCACGGGAAACTCGGCGCCGTCCTTTTCCGACGTCAACTTGTGCTCCGTCACCCGCGGGAACGACCCATCGCTTGTGTCCACAGAGATCAAGTTGCGGAACTCCTCGGGGTGCGACCGGATGTACTCCATTGTAACCTTGCCCGGGACGGGAAGTTCTTGTTGTGATGCCATTTCGAGGTGAGCCGTGATGAATGAAGTTGTCTGTAGAGTTTGTAAATGCAGACAGTGGAGGCAAATATGAGTAAATAACAGAGAAGACGAAACAAGAAAAAAGACGACGAAGGGCAGTTTAAGAAAGATGTCTTCAAGAAATAGAAATCACAGATGACCGGCAATGACGAAAGATGCCCAACATGCCGTTCGAATCTGCCGCAGTCCTACCACCTTCCTTTTTTACTTCCGGTCTCCGCACTCCGTACTTCCTTCCCCTTTCCTCCCTTCCCTCCCTCCCCCGCAAAGCCCGTTCCAGACCAACTTGAATTCGACCGTCTCTCGGTGTCCGGTGTTTCCCCGCACGAACCCCAGCGCCGACGGGCCTACGGAGTATTCTCCAGCAGTTTATCGCACCAAAGCGGACCAAAACAGCTCTTCTTGACCACGTAATACTCTGTAAATGACCACGTAAATGACGACAAATCACTACAAAGCGGCCCTAACCTCCCTGAGTCTCCCCACTTACACCCGTAATCGCGGCACTTACAAGGCGCCGCTGTGCTGGCCCCGGATCGTGAGGGATCCTAGCTGGCCACTAGGGGAATAAGGTATCTTACTCCGGAGATGGCCCTTTTTCGAGGCGTCGCTTTGTTAAAAGTCCACCACTGAAGAAGAGTATCCAGATAACGATGCGTCAAGTCTCTTTGGAACTACGTGGTTCGTGACGGGGCACCACAATTCATCTGTGGCTGTGCATCCTATGAGGTGGAAATATAATTAAGTTTTCTTTAAATGTTGGCTAAATGGTGAACGTGATTGGGATAGCAAGAAATAAACAAAGGAAGACTGTTTTGGGCGAAACAGAAACGAAAAAAAAAAAAAAAACAAAGACAAGAAAGACCATATCATTTGTATCATGCAGTGAAAAAAAGACAGACAGACCGAACACACCCCTCCGCCTCGCCATACGGCGTTACTGCTTCTTCTTCTCGCTCTCGGCCGCCGCCGCCGGCTCCTTTCGCCGCCGCATCCAAGCCCGCAGCTCGTTTAGTAAGCCCATCACCAGCGGCACACCCACGGGGCCCAGCAGTGGCAAATACACCGCCACCTTATGCTCATCGGGGAAGTACAGCTGGCCCACCATGCTCTTCTCGAAAAAGGCCTTTTCGGCTTCGGCCTCGGCAATCCGCGCGTGTGCCAGGCCCTCAGGTCCACCGAGCGAGTCGCACGCCCGCTGGAGGTGCCACATGGTGCTCTCGACGCCCTCGGCGACGCTCGAAGGGATGGCAATGTTGCGGAGGGCGAGCGACAGGCGGGCCAAGCTGCCGAGCGTCGACGAAGCGCGCAACAACAGGTCGGCAGACCGAATGCGGGAAAGGGTCGACAGGCGTAGCGGCAGGCTGCCGGACTGCGGGGTGCCGAGGAGCGACAGGAGGTGAGACGTGAACGTAAGGAGAGGCTCGCGTAGGTTGTCACGCGATACAAAGGCACCGTTGCCGTCCTGGCCGGCCGAGGCCGACAGTAGGTACACGGCACCCCACTGCGGGATCAGCCACGACTGGGATGTCGAGCCGGCTGCGGGCACAACGTCCTCACCGCCCTCCGTGGCCTGCACCGCCGCCGTGTTGATCGTCTGGTTGCCGGCAAACACAATAAAGTTGATGGTCGGCGCACCACCAATCGACGGCGACAGGGGCCACTCAGCGGCATTGATAAACGACGACAGGTCCTGCTTGCTCAGCACCTGGGACTGCACACCGGGCGCTGCGTACAGCTGAACCTGCGTGTCAATCGTAAAATTGTGAATGGGGCCCAGGACATCGAGGATGGGCTGCATGTACTCGGCAATCGCCGCCTCAATGTCCCAGCTGCTCGGGGAGGCGCCCGCCGTAAACAGGGAGAAGGTCAAGTGGTACGTCGGCGCGTATTTCAGGGACCGCATCGTCCGTCGTGACAGTGCATCCGCCACTTCTGGTGCCAGGCTGCGTGGCCGCTGCTGTTCAGTAGGCGAGGCCGACGACGTCGACAACAAATAAGAAATGACGGCCTGCTCCTCCGCAAACGTCGACCGCAGCTGCGTCGCCACATACGTGGCCAGCGACGACGTCGACGAGCTCAGCGACGGGATCGAGTTGGGCGGATACGTCACGTCCAGGATCGGTTGCGACGGGTGCAGCGAGGCCGTCGAGGCGTCGCCCGGTGTCAGCCGGATCGTCAGGGCGACATCCCCTTCGGGCGTGGGCGACGACGTCGATGCCACATCACTTGTCGTGCTGCTACTGCTGCCGCCCGCGTCCTCCGCCGGACTGCTCGTGCTCGGCGACAGCTCCAGCCGCAGGTGGTGGCCCGAGAAGTCGTTCAAGTCGTCGAGCGCGTGCTGTGTGAGCCGCAGCAGGTGGTTCGCCTCAGCTTCCTGCAGCGAGCTGGCCTGAATAGAGATCCGGAGCGGGAAAACCGGGCGGCACGCTTTGCCGTCTGCCCACTCCATCATGTCATCCAGTGGCAGGTTCGCCCGGTAGATGGTCGTCGTGTACCACCATATTGGCAAGCCCAGCAGTGCGACAATCAGCCAAAATGACAGAATCACGGCAACTCTCCTCCGGATCTCGCTCGGCTTCTCTGGCGGCGGCTGCTTCTGTTCTGGTTCGGAGGGGGGTGTCGGGGAGGAAGGTATTGAAGACGGAGATGTCGATGTCGATGTCGATGTCGATGTGGTTGTTGCTGTTGTCGTCGCGTTCTCTTTTAATGCGGCCGCTACTGCGGGATCGGCGAGTTTGCGAGGAGCCATGGCGGCATGGGCACCTATTGTCGATCGTAAGATTTGCTGGACAAAAGCTCGTGGAGTATGATGGTCGTGGTGGTGGGCAGGTCGTCGCTTGATTTATCAGATGAGAGACGCCACTTTCATCTCCAGACGCCAGAAACGCCAAAAGAACAGTTCACGTCGCGACCTTCGTTCAGGGGAAAGCTAGGGACCACCCACTCCATATCTAAAGAAGACTAGCGTTATAACCGATAAGCGATAAGAGGTACGCCCCAAAAGGTGTTCCCAGCGCTGGGCGGATACTACTATGTACAGTAATACGTCGTACAAGTTAGTTGCTTACAGCGGTCCACGATCTGCCCCAACCAGGCTCGCCAGGTTACAGGCTACAAATCCAATATTGCCCACTGCGAAAAGCACGGCACAGCACCTCAACAATAGAGCTCAGTCAGGGACGGAACACTGCATCCCGCCGTGGCACACACCCCTGCAACTGCCCTGCAACTGCCCTGCAATCGCAAATAGGAAAAAGAAAAATAGAAGACGGCATGGAAGGTGCGAAGGAAGGATTCAAGGAAGGAAGGAGACTTTTGCCAATGCTGCCAGTGAGACGTCATCTGCAATCAGTGCGATTGCATCCAATTGGGGTAGGAACGACCGATATTAGCTGCCATCCTGGGGAAGATACGTGAGCAGATTATGGATCTTGCATTGAAAGTGCATGTGAGGAACGGACCAGTCGCAACTGCCCGAGCTTCTCTATTGTCCGCTCTTGCTCTATTCGTATTGTTTGCGCGAGTTCCTTGCATCGGCTCAACATCCTGTTTTTTTGCCCGCTTCTGCTGTTTTTCGGCTTCACCTGGTTCATCCTCGTCCATCCTTATCCTTAACCTCGCTCAGCGTCCCGCTTCTCCCGCTTCTTCCGCTCGACACAGACGCCGTTCCTAATACTGCCCTGACTTGCGAGGTCCTGTCATCCTCATTCCTCCTCCTCACGCAGCCTTCGCTTCGCTAGACGGAAACAGGCAGCTTACAACAGTCCTCACATCTACACCAATACCTACCCAGACTGGCAAGGCACAAGGTCTACTCGTCTGCTTCCCCGCACTGTTCGATCAGAAGAAAGAAGAACGGGAACGAGCGAACCCCGAAAGGTTGTATGAGCGAGAAGCACCAGCCAATCCGGGTCACCGCTAGCTGTTAACTCGCTGGCCCTGCTCAAAAGAGATAACAGAGATGCCGAGGCTGCGCCAAAGCGATGTCTAAAACCATCTGATTTTGCCAACCACGCTCCACGCAACCCGACACGCCAAAACGTCCGACGCCCACCAACGCCAGGCTGGGAGAAAGGCAACGAGGCAACCTTTCCTAGTGCCCAGACCAACCCCCTGGCTTGTGAAGGAGAGCCTCTTTTTGAGTCGTCTTCCTTCCTATTGCCCAGGGTTCTTTCGTTTCTTCGTTTCGTTTTCTGGAGCACTCCTCCCTCACAACTACGTCGTACTCTGGGACTCTCATTATCCTTTTTTTTTTTGCGAAATAACTCTCGTTTGTGATTTGTCTCATTTCTTCTTCATCGATCATCGGGTTTTGTTATCTTCAATAGCTCTCGAAGCTCAAAGCTTTCATCTCAAAAGTCAGGCGTCCAGTGCCACCACACCTTACCCTTTTCTCGGTCAGATTGGCAGGGAGAGCAGCGCAAACTGCAGAACCGCAAAAAGACACGGACGCAGGGAGCTATCGCAATCGATAGCCTGACCCACTAGGAAGAAAGAACAACTGAAGATCCAAGCTCGTTCGGACAACAAAAACGGTCGGTCTGCACACTCGTCTTTGCCGTTGGACAAACAAAAAGCTCAAAGCTCAAAGCCCAAAGCTCCAAAGCTCGAACTGCAAAGCCACGGACATACCTCATCTCTCACGGCCACACCCCCTTCTCGAACCGCATCGAGTCCCCCTGAGCCCTGATCTGAACGACGGTTGCACCAACCTGCAGCAAGTCGTACTCCCGAACCAGGCATCCTGCCCGCAACCGCCCGCCTGCGGCTGCAAGCTTTCGTCTGTGGCGCCACAAGAATCACAGAACCTCCAAACGAGTGTACGCAATCGAGTGCTCGGTGCACCTGCTCACTATCTGTCCTTTTCTGGATATTTTCTGGGCATTTCTGGACAGATTCTCTATCCGCCCCCCCTGCGGCACCTGTCTCAGTCAGTTCCGCGACCCCAATCGCAGAAAAGAGAGCACACAGAGCAGATCAACCCAAAAGGCTGCTTCTTGCCAAGCGATAAACCAGCGTACCACTTTTCTCCGGACGCCGACAAAAACTCTCGGACAGCTATATAAGCGGCCAAGTCCGAGCACCTCGTTTTCTCGTGCAAGACACGCAAGACGCCACACGAAACAGATTTTAACGATGCCAAGTACGTGACGGTCACAACATGTGGTGTATATAAAAGTTGTATGTGGTGCCATTGGCTAACATTACCTCTTCACAGTCCCCCTCGCGGTGTCGTTGCCGGCCGCAGCGGCCGGCCTCGCCTACCTCAATGCACGGTCCTCGTTCTGGTATGATTACCTGATGATATCGTCCGTCATCCCGGCCGTCGTCTCCATGGCCTGGCGGCGGCACAAGGGCACCATGAGCATTTTCTACAAGCTCGAGGAGAACGCACTGTCGTCTTCCACAGCCAACCACCCATTTTTGCTGTTCGATGACAAGTCGTACACCTACGCCGAGGTCTACGACAAGGCCCTGCGCTACGGCCACTGGTGGAAGGAGACCATGGGCGTCGAAAAGGACGACGTGGTCGCATTGGACTTTATGAACTCGGACACGTTCATCTTTCTGTGGATGGGTCTGTGGGCTATTGGTGCCAAGCCGGCCTTCATCAATTACAACCTGCGCGACCAGGCCCTGATCCACTGTATCAACACGGCCAAGGCCAAGCTGATGTTGGTTGACCCAGAGGTTGTCGATGCCCTGACGCCCAAGCTGCGCGAGGAGCTTCCCAATGCGCGCATCGAGGTCTTTTCGGCGCTTCTCAAGGGCCAGGCCGACGCCACCGAACCCAAACGCTACCCCGACGAGCAGCTTTATGACGACAAGAAGGAATCGGCTGCTATCCTCATCTTTACTTCGGGCACCACCGGCCTGCCCAAGGCCGCCGTCGTGTCGTGGGCCAAGATGATTGCCACTGGCAACTTCGCCTTCCGCTGGATGGGCATCAAGAAGAACGACATCTACTACACATGCATGCCGTTGTACCACTCTTCGGCGTGTTTGTTTTGTCTCTCACCTGTCCTGCACTCCGGTTCGACCATGGCGCTCGGCCAGCGCTTCTCGAATAAGACGTTCTGGGCAGACGTGCGCAAGTTCAACGCAACGGCCATCCAGTACGTCGGTGAGACCTGCCGGTACCTGCTAGCTGCCGCGCCACAGATTGATCCTGTGACGCATGAGAACCTCGACCAGAAGCACAATGTCCGCGTCGCGCTCGGCAATGGCCTGCGGCCAGATGTGTGGAACCGCTTCAAGTCGCGCTTCAATATTGAGACGATTGCCGAGTTCTACGGCGCCACCGAGGGTACATTGGCGACGTTCAACCTGTCGCGCAACGATTTCACCATGGGCGCTGTTGGTCGCAATGGCTGGCTCTACGAGCTGGCCATGGGCACCAACGTCGCATACGTTGCAATGGACTGGGCCACCGAGACGCCCGTGCGCGACCCAGGAACGGGCCTGTGCCGACGCTGCAATCGCGGCGAACCGGGCGAGCTCATATTCCGACTCCCCGAAGACAACATTGCAGAACGGTTCCAGGGCTACTATGGCAACAAGAAAGCCACCGAGTCCAAAATCATGCGCAGCGTCTTCCGCAAGAACGACGCCTGGTTCCGCACGGGTGACGTCATGCTGCGCGACAACGAGGGCCGCACCTACTTCCACGACCGCATCGGCGACACCTTCCGCTGGAAGTCGGAAAACGTGTCGACCACCGAAGTCGCGCAAGTTGTCGGCCTGCACCCGGATGTCCTCGAGGCCAATGTCTACGGCATTTCTTTACCGCGCCACGATGGCCGTGCCGGCTGTGTCGCTTTGGTCCTGCGCAACCCGCCGACGCCCGAGTTCCTGAAGAGTTTGGTTGCACACATTGAAAAGGGCCTGCCGCGGTACGCCCAGCCGCTATTCTTGCGCATCGTGCAGGATTCGTCCGAGCACACGACGGGCACGAACAAGCAGCAGAAGCATGTGCTGCGCGAAGAGGGTGCCGATCCAGACAAGGTCAAGGGCGATGCAGTGTTCTGGCTGCAGAACGGCGCATACGTTCCCTTTGGCCCTAACGATTGGAAGAGCCTGGAGGCCGGCCAAGTGAAGTTGTAGAGGGGAGTGACTGGATGAGTCCTTTTTCTATTGTCTATTTTGCATCAGTGAGAGTATGAGAGTAACCCGCTTACCTTGCACTTTTCTTCTCGAGCATCTTTTTGCGGTGAGACGGCGGTAGCATTTTGTCATTTTTTTACCGTGTATCTTTCTTTTTTATGACGAGACGGCCAGACATTATCTCTTTCCCTGTATGATGTGTATGATGGCCCGGGCAACATACCCTTTCAAATCGCCCGCACCCTTTCCGAGTCTCCTTTTTGCGTCTTTAGGCCCTATTATTGCTCTTTATGTATATATGTTCTTATTATGGCCAGTATCTCATCACTTGGCGCATTCCCGCAATACTTGTGTAATTCTTACTTCACCTATCAAAAGCAAATGCCGTGTCTGACAGGCCTGACAGGTATTGATCATGCAGCTTACCGTTGCTGATGGCATTTCCGCCTCCCAAATCCCGGTATAATTGCATCGCCGAACGTCGGTGGTTAAGGATGACGGAAGACGGACGCTTTGGCCAGGCACAAGGCACCGCGTCGGCGATGCCTAATGCGGTAAGTTTGAAAGCTGGACGACTCAACAGCTCTTACGGAGTATACCACCAAGCCTCTCCTTCTCTCTCTCTACCTCTTCTATGTCGTAGTCTCGACCGTCTCATGTCCCGTCAGCCTCGGTGGGCTGGCATGTCAGATGGTGGGAGCATCTCCGGAAGGTTGTCTAGTCGACAGTCTATTCCTCCGTAGACAGACCGGCGAAGGATAGGAAAGAGAAGAAGCGCAATCGGTTGTTGAGCGGCTGCACTGGCCTCGCTTTACTCTGTTCCCTCTAGAAAACGTACACGGATTATTGTGTGCGGTTGCTGTAGCTATTCTACGCTACTTCCTTGCAGCGGATTGTCCCGTTTCTTCTGCAGCCTGGTAGGATGAAGAGAGTGCGGCGGCTTGGGTCGGCGTCCTATTTCTTGGGAGAGCTTCATAAGAGTTTGTGAATGGCATGACCTTTTCCTCGTTTGATTTCCAAGCATGCTGATTAGGCACGGAACGGTATTGGGGGCGAGGCGGCGAGGCAAAGAAAGACGACATAAGAAAGAAGAAAACCCTGCGTGCCTGCCTCAGACCATGTGCGGTCCGTCCGTAGGAAAAATAAGACGAACGACGACAGCCGTCGTGGCCGCGTGTGTTAGCAGCTGTTGCGATACACCCAATCTCGCCCATCACTCCAAAAATACGGCTGGCACAATCCACTTTTGCGCTTGGCGGCCGCCCGACACCCGCTCCCACGACATCAGGACAAAGCCGCGCCGTGCCTGCGTGCTTTCGAGTCGTTGACTGGCCGCTGACCCCCCAAGCCCCTCAGGCCTTGGGAAAGCCGCCGCCCAAATGACATAATTGCCCGCGACCCCAGCAGATTCGACCTCCAGAGCCAATCATGGAGCTGAACGATTGCGCGATATCCTACTAGGCCACAAGAGGGGTTAGTGCGGGGTGCAACTGTTGATGAAAAACAGCTGCAAAGAAGGTTTGGCAATTTCATGCGCAGCAGCAGAAAAAAAGGGTTTGGGTGTCATGGAGCTAAGCTCTGTCGTGTAAGTCGACGATTTTCACTTTACTGGATTTGCGCTGCGCAGCAACGCTCCTTCCCTCTCAGATCGGTGAGCAAACGTCGGACGAGAAGGAAATTGGGAAAGAGCATGTTTGCTGTGTTTCCTTTTGTCCATTGCTTTGTCGTGTTGAAGTAATTCCACGTAAAGCAGGAACGAGGGAGCTCTCGTACTGAGCACTCTGCCTCGTCTGCCTCCGAGGAGGGAAAGCACGACCTGCGAACGCGTGGGATGTTGTGTCGTCTGTTCTGCAGGCAGGAACGAGGTTGGAGATGGAGGGGTGCGTGAGCGGGGGAAAAGGAAAGAGCGCCCAGGAAAGACGGAAGAGGCAAGAGGAAAGCAGGGACAACATTCAAAGATGATCGCAAGCAACGTACATCAGGGAGGGAAGGCGTCATCCGTTAGTCAAATCCCGATTTTTCAGTCTGACGAGTGCTACTTTCGTGCTAGGACTACTTTGGAGGGGCGTTCAAAGTAGACAGGTAGATACAAACAGAAAGAACTACAGAGAAAGAAGAAAAAATGGTTGTCCGACTACGGTCCAGCCAGCGCCTCGTTTTCGTTTTTTTTCTCCCTCTTTCTTTGCTCCTGCCAGGGACTGCTACTAGTAAACCGTAAGGTCCTGCTATTTAAAGTAGCAAGTGCGCCGCCCAGCCCGTCTTGCAAAAGCTGAAGGCTTCCTTTTCTCTCTTCTCCTTATCCTCCCTTTTTCTTCTTTATTCCCCACTGACTTCCTTTTCTTATCAACCTCAACCGCATTTTCTTTTATATCCCCTTTCATCCAAACACCACCACACAACCTTCACAATGGCCGAGGAGAGACCCGCACCGTAAGTACAAACCGAGGCAGCTCGTCTGCTGACAAACAAGAAGATGGGGTCTCTTATGACGAGAAGGATGAGATGGCGAGCCCTTTTTTAGCCCGTTCTAGCTTAACCTCGCAGGTACCTCTTCTCAGACCACCAGTGCACCAGCTAACATCCCCCCTTCAGGATCCGTCTGGGCACCATCGCCCCCAACTTCAAGGCCGAGACCACCAAGGGCACCATCGACTTCCACGAGTTCATCGGCGACAACTGGGTTGTCCTGTTCTCGCACCCCGATGACTACACCCCCGTGTGCACCACGGAGCTCGGCGAGTTCGCCCGCCTGCAGCCTGAGTTCACCAAGCGCGGCACCAAGCTGATTGGCCTCTCGGCCAACACCCTGGGCTCGCACGAGGGCTGGATCAAGGACATTGACGAGGTCACCGGCTCGCTTGTCAGCTTCCCCATCATTGCCGACAAGGAGCGCAAGGTCGCCTACCTGTACGACATGCTCGACCACCAGGACACCACCAACGTCGACTCCAAGGGCGTTGCCTTCACCATCCGCTCCGTCTTCATCATTGACCCCAAGAAGACCGTCCGCACTATCCTGGCGTACCCTGCCTCGACCGGCCGCAACTCGGCCGAGGTCCTGCGCATTGTGGACTCTCTCCAGACCGGCGACAAGAACAAGGTCACCACCCCCATCAACTGGGTTCCCGGTGACGATGTTATCGTCCACCCCAGTGTCAAGACCGAGGACGCCAAGGCCCTGTTCCCCGAGGTCCGCATCGTCAAGCCCTACCTGCGCTTCACCCCGCTGCCCAAGGACAAGACCTCGGCTGCTTAAGCTGAGAGCGCATCTTGTTGTGTCTTCTACAAAAATTGCGACATAACGGCTCGATCTTTTTATTCTATATCCCGAGACTTTTGTGTATGCAATTGGGTAGAGGAGACCTCCCACATTAATGAAAAATAAAAGAGAATACCAGAGAAGAAGAAAAAACAACAAGACCTTCTAAGATGTTTAATTGTGACCAGTGATATGACGCCAGACAAGCCGAGACATGCCTTCAAAGAGTGGAGGATCCCAGACCTGACTGCCCGCGGTCTGCGAAGCCCGGCCATCGGCAAAGCGACTCTCAGTTCTCGAGGCAGGAACACAACGGAGGGGAACAGACAGCAGCCCCCACCTTACCTACACAGGATCACTGTGCTCCCAATGACGAAAATAATCGACGGCACTGCTTCGACATTCCATCTACATATCTGCACTCTTTGAGACGAGGGTGTTGCCGGCTGTTCACAGGGCTGAAACACGGAACGAACCGTGGAGGACCGTTTTTGTGCCCATCTTGGAGCAAAGATGGACTGTGCGTCGTGGAGTGTCAACTGACAACTAATATGCGTTCGTTGCCTTTGGGTTTGAATTTACGTTTGTTCATACAAAAGACTGCTTGTCCCGCATCCACTCCATTGACATCTCACGCTCGTTGTCGTACCATCATGTCAAAATCGACATGCCGGTATGTATGGGAGATTGTGAGGCTTTTCTTTCTTTTCTGTCGACACCAGCGGCCCAGTCCATTTGTGCACCCCTGTGGTTCAAGAGCGGGCCTCTGCTCATCGTACCTGAACACCCTGGCCATGTGCCTGGGACGAAAAGTACGGTCCAAGACCAGGTGAGAGAACTGGCGCCCAAAAGGACAGGGTTTGCACAGGGCACACCGACACCGCGTGGCATTGGGTATGGCAGGACTACCTGGCTGGCAAGCTGGCAGGCAAACAAGACAGGGGCTGGTCAGGCAGGGGCCAGGACAAAGCTCAAGGTCAAGGGTCAAGACCAGACCTGACAGGTCTTTCGGTCCTGTATTCAAATTCATGAAACAACGGCAGCGTTCTGCCGGAGAGAATTGAGGACGAAAGGCAGGCAAGGGCTGTAGAAATCAAAGCCGAATAATGAAAAAAAAAAAAAGAAAGAAAAAAAGATATGAGGTTGAAATACCGTACGGTCGTGACCTTCTGATACCAGAACGGCCATGGAGAACTGCTTTAGTGGTGCACACGCTTTGTCGGTCTGCTGTCTTTCGTTCTGGGATCCCCTCACATCATGCTCCGTGCCCCTTTGCAGATTTCCTCGTTGAAGGATATCTGTGCAGTACCGACACCCACATGATTGGCGCCAACCAACAGATCAGCCAACATGGAAAGTGCACCCCTCGTGGCGCAATTCATTGTGCATAACCATAAGTAGTTCTTTCTGCATCCAGAATGGCTAGAAATTTGAAAATGGCAGCGGCCACCGCCAGCCGCCCATGGTCGGACGCTCTTTTTGCTTTGTTCGTTCCTTCTTTTTTTAGGGTGCTAGGCTACGCAGCCAATCACCGCCCGTTTTGGCGTGCCTTCCTTCCTCGTCCTGTGCCTTGTGAATCGCCCCGTGTGTCTCCACAAATAGCACGAAAAAGGCAACCGCCAGCCAGGCCCAGCAATCTCTCTCCAGCTCCAGGAGCCCTGATCGCTGGGCCTATCCAGTAGGAGGAAAGAGCTCGCTACAGCCCCGTAGGAGTGAAGCTTTTAGGTCTAGTCCAGCCTATCGCACCTTCCCGTCGGGCGTTCTGCAGATTGTCTGTCTCCTCCCCAGGCCTCCAGCCCACGGAAGGCAAGAAACCCACAATTAAACCCCCCTTTTCAACCCACCGAGAGCCCCTCTTGACAGGAACCCGTTCGAAAACGGAAAGTGCGCAACAGAGCCAGACAGCGTTGAAGGAAGGAGCGCACTCGAGCCAGTCGTCGACCTCGAACGGCACGGAAGCTGCAGCCTCAACCGCTCTTAACCTCTTCTCTTTAAACATCCCTCCTCTTTCTCCTACATACATCATCTTCGACCCTTCCGCCTCTGCCAACATCCTCGCCATCTTCCGTGGCTCTCTCACACGCACGCACACGCGCATTCGCCTCCACGTCGTCACCCCTCATCACTTGGTCACAGTGCACATGTTTTTTTTCTCGTGCCCCTTTTTTCTTCTCCTCCTCGTCAGACCTCCACGAACCACGACGCTTCTATTCTTTCCCCTGGTCTAGACCGAATAAATTGACCATCTGCAGTCGAAAAGGGGGAATCTCCCGTTCGCACACAAATAGGCCCAATCCACCAATCCGCCAAACAAACCTGCTCCGGAAGCAACGTCGCCACGCGGTCGCGAGCACGTCCTGTTTCTTTCCCCTTTGCGCCCAGAGCCCAGCCGCAAACGCCGTTGACGCCCAGAATACCAAATAACTCGTACCTCGCGCCAAAACAACCAGAAATACGTCGTAATTCCCTTCTTTTCTCAACGCCCAAGACGCCTCGTCTCCAGCGCGATCCCAGTTCCAGCCAGCCAAGCCCCTCGACTCGACCCGCCTTTTGCTCCTCCTTGGCCCACATCTTGCTCGGTGTTGCTCACCCTTCTCACCTTCTCACGGCCGTTCCTCCTTGATAACCTTTGCTAGACGCTACCTATTACGACCTCTCGCCCGGCAAGGCCAGTTCCAGACGAACGACGACGAGAGACATCCGGCGTACTTTTTTTGAGTCAACATCTCGCCGTTTCTCCATCTTGCTCGTGCCCTTTTGTCTCGTGCACCCGCGGCCCCTCCTTACCATTGTCTCCCCCCCACCACCCATACCACGGGACGTTTGTGCGGTCAGCATCCAGCGGGACCACTCCGTCCTTCTTCTTCTCTCTCGCACGCCTTTCTCCTTTTTCTGCCTGCATCTGAACAAGGTGTTAGGAGTAAGTATTCTTTGTGCCCTTCGTTCTGCTCCAGCCAGGTCTTTCGATTTCCTGTCTTGGTTTCTCTCCGTTCCTCTCTGAACCTCGCTCTCGGGACCCAGTCATTCGCATCCTCTTGCCCCCCGCCTCCTCTCGGCCTGCAACCCACGCCCGCTGCATCTGTCTCCTTCGGTTGGCAAACAAAAGAGGAACAGGAACGCCAAAGAACGCAAGGAAAGCAAACACGGGCACCGCACGTATCCGAGAAAGGCATCGAACACCGCAAAAACCAAACGGTCAAGTCGTCCCGAAATTGCTCGCTGCAACGCCAAACGAAACCGAACGAGACTCGACCTTAAGATAGCGAAGTATAGGGACCATACCTGTGGGACTTCCTTCCACCGCTGTTCTAGCTGATATTTTTTCTTCAACCGTTTTTTGAACAAGGTACGCTCGCGCCATTTTTTTTATTTCCTTTCTGCCCCGTTTGCCCCTTTTGTTCTCAAGTATTTTCTGCCTTCTGTCTTCATACCCTTCCCCCGTATCCCCAGTCTTTTTTCTCTTTTCTCTCTTTCTCTCTTTGGAACCCTTGTCTTCCAAACAGGTTCTGGAAGCCCGCTAGACGCCCTGGGTTGCCTAGCTCTCTCCATCTCCACGTCCTTCCTCGACATCCTCCCCATCCTCTTGTCACTTCCAATGTGTCTGTCTCTCTCTCCTCCCTCACCTTTTTTTCTTTTCTTTTCACATGTCCTGCCTTTAGTCAAAACTACACGCTCTGTCTCCTCTCAGAAAGCCAGGGCTCCCTAGTTATTTTCGTCGACTCGCAGCAACGATCCACACCTCAACGAAGAATCCTACGTTGAGGAATATCTTCATGTAGCTACTCTTCCGGGGTGTGATACATCGTTCCGCTCGCAAGCTTCCCACCTCTGTTGTCGTACCCCTGGACCGCTCGTCCTGCCGATCTTGGGAGACAGCAGCCTTTTCAACGTCATCCGCCTTACTTCTACGCTAGCCCTGCATCTTTGGCCCTTCTTCCCTTTCTTATGTTTCTTGCTTTTTTCCCTTCCCCCCTTGCACCTCGCCTCCGTTGTTATATTTTTTCTCACTTCTTCACTTCACTTCACTCTTGGTCATCTATTTGCTACGACAACATCGTGGACTGCTCAAGACGACAGACATTGAGAAGAGAAGAGGAAGACTTTTGCTGCAGAATTTGTCTTCAGTAAAGCTAACTCAACATGGACAGCTACTCGGAGCACGACGACAGCGACTCTCGCTATTTCGACTCGGAACCCGACGATCATCGAGCTCTCCAGTCCGCCAAGTCAACCTCCGACCTATTCTCTGGGGTCTACCGAGGACTAAAAAAAATCACACCAGGCCGTGACGAAGTGTCCCGTTTTCAACGACAGTCTGCAACTACCCACCGCAACTCGCCTCCCCCGCCGTCACAATTTGTGCTCAAGCCATACGTACCGGGCTCCGAAGACCATCCATTAGGCTCTGCGCCCATCGCTGGATATCGCCCCTCGCCATCACATTATCAGCATGCACGCAGCTTAAGCTTGCAGAACAGTCTCGAAAAGCCACTACCACAACCACCACAAGCCCCTCCGAGCTTCCCCCTCCTCTCTGCCTCCCCTGCCAATCCCGCTTCCTCCCAACCACGCTTCGCTGCGTCCAGCGGGAGCCTTGCCTCCATACAAAGTTCCGACGCAGAAGACGACGACGACTATCACAACAACTACAATCACGACCACCACAACAACAATCACAGCTGCGACAACATGGACAGCAGTCGAACCAGCACCATGGACTCGGCCTCGTCTGCCGAGCAGGGCTACTACCAGCCCAACAACGCCGGCCCCGGTCCCTCTCCGGCCATTGGCATGGACTCCAGCATGAACAACAGCCAGTCAAGTATAACAGACGACGAACACCACAACATGGCCTCAAGGAGCAATGGGCCGCTCTCTGCAGGTCCATCACCACAACCCCAATCAGCGTCACGCGGTACGCCCGGCGGTTCCAACCAGGCAGCATCCGGCAGCAATGCCCAGCCACCCCAACAAAGCAGCAGCTCGTCTGCCCACCTGTCGGGTTTGATGTGCAATGTCCACAGAACAACTGGCCGCGAACCGCATCCCCTTGTCGGTGCAACAACGACGATCCTTGGCGACAAGCTTTACGTTTTTGGTGGCCGGATATTGTCGAGGAGCCGCCCGGCGTCCCTCACTTCCGATCTGTACGAGCTCGACCTCATCCGCCGTCACTGGACTAAGCTGGAGACATCGGGCGACATCCCGCCACCAAGATACTTCCACTCCATGTGCGCACTGGGTGACTCGAAAATGGTTTGCTACGGTGGCATGTCACCACAACAGAGCGCCAACGGCAATTCGCCCCAGGACCAGCAACAAGACGTGACCGTCATGTCCGACATCTATATCTACGACGTACCGACCAAGAAGTGGACCTACATCAAGACACAAGAAACACCACAGGGTCGCTATGCCCATTGCGCCTGCATCCTTCCCTCCTCCGCCACCTTCAGCTCCCATCGCGCACCGCTCTCAGCTCTTCAGCATAACCCATCGACCGGCACCAACGAAGGCCGTATCGGCATTAACATTGACGGCACGGGCGGCGCAGAGATGATTGTCGTAGGCGGCCAGGACGGTGCCAACCACTACATTGAGCAGATTAGCGTCTTCAACCTCCGTAGCCTTAAGTGGACGTCGACCGAGCCACTCGGCAAGAGCTGCGGTGCCTACCGGAGTGTCGTTGCGCCCCTCCCTCCATCGATCACAGCACGAATCGGCCGCGCCAATGCACCAAACGCCAACCCCAATATTCGCCCGGAAATGGGTGGCATCAGCCAAGAGGCCCGCGAACCAGGCTCGTCGATGCTCGTCTACTCCAACTACAACTTCCTCGACGTGAAGCTCGAACTTCAGATCCGGTCACCCGACGGCACCCTGACAGAAAATCCCATGGCCGGCACCTACACTCCTCCCGGTCTGCGGTTCCCCAACGGCGGCGTTATCGACACCCATTTCGTCGTCAGCGGCACATACCTCACCAGCTCCAAGCAGGAGTACGCTCTGTGGGCACTCGACCTGCGCAACCTGACTTGGTCACGAATCGACGCCGGAGGCAGTGTCTTCAGCCAGGGCAGCTGGAACCGTGGTGTGCTTTGGAACCGGAGGAATTCGTTTGTCATTCTGGGCAACCGCAAGCGCAGCCTTGTCGACGACTACAACCACCGCCGTATTAACTTCACGAACGTCTGCATGGTCGAGCTCGAGGCTTTCGGCTTCTACGACAACCCGCGCAAGACGGCGCCCATGTCCGGCTTTGTCTCAGCGAGCAGCCCGTACACGAACCCCGGTCTCAGCCTGGCCCGCAAGGCTGGCTCGACGGCTGGTGGACGGTTCCACTCCCGGGCGTCGGAGGATCTCGGCGAGAAGGCGCTGTTGATGCGCGAGCTGGCCGATATGGACATTCTCTGTATTGGCGGCGAGCGTATTCCGGTGAACAGCCGCATCGTGGCTCGCCGCTGGGGCCCGTACTTTGTACAGCTTCTGCGGGAAGGCACAGCCACCCAAGACGGCGGCGAGCCGTCTGGCGTGCGCTCAACGCCCGTCTCAGCGATGCGCAGCTCCAGCATCACCATCACTCCCTCCAGCCGCAACACCATGGAGAGCACCTTGTCCATGGGCTCGCAAATGACAAACTCCAGCAGCTCGGTCGGCAAGCCACCAAGCACGCCGGGCACCAGTCTGTCTGGAATCTCGGCCGTCAGCGTCGGCTCCATGTCGCCCGCTGTCGATCCTGCCACAATCAACACCGCACCCACACCACGGACCCTGCCGCCCAACAGCCGCCCTCGCTGCCTCTACCTCCCCCACACCTACCTCACTGTGCAGACCCTGCTCCACTTCCTGTACACCAGCTCTCTTCCGCCACCTGCCAACCAGCTCTGCACGCCGCAGATCCTGTGCTCTCTGCTCCAGATTGCCCGCCCTTATCGCATCGATGGCCTTCTCGAGGCCGTCGTCGAGCGCCTCCACGCACTCCTGGACAGCCGCAATGCCGCCGCCGTGTTCAACGCCACGGCCATGGCCGCCGGCGGTGGCCGCGGTATCGACGGCACCCTCAACCCCAACTTCTTCGTCCCCAGCGGTCTCGATGCGCTCAGCCCTCTGGACCCGACCATGCAGTCGCCGACTTCGCAAGCCCAGGGCGACCAGCTGCCAGGCAGTGCTAGCGGCGATGGCCTCGCTGCACGCACGGCCGGTCTCTCGATCAACACGTCGACCGCCTCTTCCAATGCCGGCGGCAGCAATGCCCGTCCCAGCAGTGGCGAGCTAAGCGCCACTACGAGTGTCTCAGGCTCTGAGTGGAGCTCCGAGATGGGTGACAACAGCGAACGCGGCCAGCGCGAGGTCTGGAGCGGCGAGCTGAGCAGTGTCATTGGTCTGCAGAAGCGCGGCCTCAAGGGACTCATGGAAGGCCGCCGGCTGCGGGAGCGGACTGGTACCAACACGGGCATGGCCGGCCCGAACAGTGCACGTGTCGGTCTGGGCATTGCCAGTGGTTGATTGATGTTCGTCCGCTGCCCTTTTCACCCTTTTATGATTTATTCTTTTCTTCGTTTTTACATATTTTTCTTGGTGAATGTCACATCTTTCTTTGGAGGTTATCTAGGGATCTTGGTTTTTTATCTGGAATTAAATCTCAACGTTGTGACTCTTAACAACTTTCTTACTATCCATGTAAACATATGTGAATGAGCCATATTTAACGTAGATTCGACCAACGTCATCACGAACATAGGAGGACTTCGTATACATATTTTTATTCGCATCTGATTGTGTCGCCCCGCAAGCTGTACGAGCCGTGTCTGTCTGGGTTTGTTGGTGTGGCAGCGATTATGGTCGTATATAAGCCAGCGTGAGACTCTCACATCCTGGCTGCTTTTTGGCCGCCCATGACTCGACCGTCTTGGCTATATACAACAAACAACGCAGGTCGCAACTTATTTCCTGGGAGAGCCAAGCTATACTGGGAAGAGAGCCAAGGGGGCCGAGGAGAATGTCAACAAAGATTCCGGCCTCGTAGATAATCCATCATGGTGAACACCATTCCAGGGGGGAAACGCCATTCGGCCGTTATTGATGAAGGCACATGATATAAAACTCTGCAAAACAAAAAATCTAAAATACCACAAAATATTGTCATACATGCCTGTTCCGTCTCACGTCTCTCATTCCCAAATATCCCTGCCGGCATAGAGGTACTCAAGTTCGGGCCAGGGTCCGTCCATACTTGGCCTTTCCACAAAAACGACATTGGGCACGCCTGGAATGACATCAAAGCCATTGTCACTGAACCTGATACCGTCGGCCTTTTCGACAAACACGAAGCCTTTGACCGGCTTATCTGCAGTCACAGAAACGGTACCGCTCAGCCTGGTTGGTGACAGGCTCTCGGTATGGATAACAAGCCCGCGGTCGGGAAACTCAATGTACTTGATTGGATCCGGCCAGGACGTGTCTGTGCTGATGATATCATGGTACTCATCATACAATGTCACATGGATCACGCACGGCGACGATTGTCGTAAAAGCTGAGTGGTCCACCCCGCCTCTGTGGGCACCGTCCTGGTGTCTTTGCTGGCTCCCTGGCCTACTGGTGTGGTCGGGGTTGGCCTCTTTTCAGAATCCAAAGCGTCTACATTACCAGCTTCGCTTTTGATTTTGTCGGTGTCGTCTTTTACCTCTCCAGCTTGAGACTGTCTGATAGTGATGGGGTTACGACGAGGGTCGGCAAAGCTGCGAGCGCGCGATGCTGGGGACATGGGAGAGGTCGGGCTTGTGTGTTGTGATTCGCGTTCTGCGTCATCATAGCCTTTGACATGATAGTCTTCTTCTTTTGGGGCTTCAGCAACGAGTTCCTTTGCCGTCGTCACATTCTTCTCCTCAGGCCGCTCGCTGTCTTCCTCTTCTGAGATGGACCTTTCTTCGGAGAGCACCATTGAAGTGGTATTGGGCGAGACGCCGAGGCTAAACTTTTGCATTGGCACAATATCGCGGCCAGTTTCGATGGAGATAAACCGCAGTGCTATCATACAGGGTGCTTGACGCTGAAGTGAACTTGCAACCCACACTTGGTAATCGACAGTTGGTGACAATTCGGGCTCGACATGCGCCGTATCTCGCTGCCAGCCGTTGCCGGCTCTGCGGGTTGTCCAGTCATGGAACTTTCGCTGTACAGAAATGGCGAGTGGTGCCATGGCTCGCTTGATGGCGTAAAAGGCCGGCTTTGGAACTCCGTAGTAATCCACAACTGACCAAGAAACGGTTGGCCAGCAATCGTTCAACTGCCATATCAGGGCACCACCGCATTGCCTGCCCTCCCAAAGTTTGCGCCAGTTCTTGTATGCACATGCCACGGCATCTGCCTGGGCAATCTGGGTGAGGTGGCCAAAGGTGGCTGGGTTGTCCAACTCGTGAATGCGGAAATTTTCGGCCACATATTTGAGGAGCCGGAACTGGTGGCCGATGGCCTTGTTTCGGGCGTCCATTGTCGTGGATCCGGGCCAAAGCTGAGATCGCCTTCCAGAGCCGTCCTCACCACTGATGTTCCGGCTGAGTGTGTCATGGTGCGGATACGCCTGCATGCCAAACTCGCTCACAAAACGGCCACCCATTGTCGCATACTCTTGGTAATGCTTCATAGCGCCATGCCAGACGTTCCACTGGTGGATATCGCCAATTGAAGGGTCGACTTTGAGGGTTGTGCTTCGGGGGTCGCCATATGGGCAGCCGGGCTGGTAAGGTACGGCCTGGTAGCCCTCCTGGACACCATAGCATTTAGATATGATGCTGGGAAGGAGCTCTTCGTAGATGTAACGCGCGGGGAATTTTGACTCCAGCCAGGACTGTCGACTCCGTGACGTCGAGTCGTACTGCAGGTCGTAGTGCTCTTTGAGCTGGTAGTCCTCATTGTTTCCAGCCCAGATCACCAGTGATGGGTGCCTTTGAAGGCGAGCAACATTCTGGCTGGCTTCTTTCTCGACCGACTGCAAAAACTCTGTATCGTTTGCTGGATAGCTTGCACAAGCAAAGGCAAAGTCCTGCCATACCAGAAGCCCACGCTCGTCACACATGTCGTAGAATTCGTCGTATTCGTAAATGCCTCCACCCCAGACACGGACCATGACCTGGTTGCTCGCGACAAGCAGATCGAGCAATCGTTCATAGTTTGATGCGCGAAGAAACGAGTCAGCAGGAATCCAATTTGAGCCACCACAGAAGATGTCCACCCCATTTACCTGGAAGTAAAATGAGGTTCCATGCTTATCCGGCTGCTGGATGAGTTTCGACCGCCGAAAACCAAACGTCGACTTTCTTTTGTCCAGAATTGTTGCGCCCTCCTCGCCATGCATATATCCTACTAGTAGCGTCAGGTGCATGGTGTAAAGAGCCTGGCGTCCATAACCGGCAGGCCACCACAATTCAGGGTTGGCGACCTGGAAACTCAAATCGTGGCCCAATCTGTTATTTGACAGATCAATGTCGACCTCGGTCATCTCCCGGGAAGTGTTGCCTCCAAAAGGTAAGGCGAGCTCGGCGCGAAGTCGGAGATTCCGAAAGTTTCCACGGACAGTGACATGGGCCGTCACTTTTCCTTTTTTTCGATCCTCACTCAGATGTGTCCATATGCGAACTGTGGCAATGCAGCAGTCGTAACTGTCGAGAAGAACAGGTCTCCAAGGGCCGGCCGTATTCAGAATCGGGCCCCAGTCCCAGCCCCATTGGTACTGAGCCTTGCGTATTGCAGCCCGGCCGATCTCTGTTTGGTGCACATGATATTCGTGTTTTGTGTCTCGGGAAACACGATTCAAGCCGGCAAGACGGGCTGGCTCAAAAATGAGAAGTAGCACGTTATCTTCCTCCATATTGGTGTGAAGACAATTTGTGACGTCCACCGTGTATTGGACAAACATGTTGCTTGCGTTGAGGAGGTGAAGGCCGTTCAAAGTCACCGTTGCAATGGTGTCGAGTCCCCTGAAGACCAGGTCTGTTTGTCTTCTTTTGACTCCCCAAGCTTGCTGCTGTGCAGTATTGCTCCATGTTTCGTCGGTTTGCTGTTCGGTAATGTACTCCGGTGACCGAAAGCGACACGAGTAGGTCCATCGAGACTCGGCCACCCAGCGAGCATCGAACTCGTTCAAATCCTGGAATGGGTCGGCAATTTTATCGGGATGGTCTTTCTCAAGCGCCATGAGATCCAAATGGACAACGGTTGGGACCTTTGCGACTTGGATCCATCGAGCTTTCGGATCAGTTGGCGACTGTCGAGTGACGAACCAGCCATCTTCGAGCTCTATCTTCTCTCTTTGAGACATTGTGATGGCCTTGGGCCTGCTTCGGCGTCGCCTATAGGGCAATATTCCAGCTGCGATAGGGAGCAAACTTGAACGAGAAGTAACGCATGAATATGGGATGTAGATTATGAAGTATATTGGAGAGAAGAAAAATGAACACAACTTTGAGCACACAATAGAAGGGAGCGGGGTGACTGACCCCGAATCCATCTGCCTGCTCACCAGAATATGAGGGGTGGCAGCAAACCGCGCCTGCATGCACATGGCCCTTTCTCTGCACCATGTACGTCGTGCGTCGTTTTTCGTAATCATAACCAATGAGAATTAAACGCCATACCTTTCAATTCCTTTCTCTGTCCTGTGTCGTATTTTTCGCAGCAAAACCAGGTGACTGAAACTCCGTACATCCGCAAAAAAAAATTTTTTTCGCTCTTTAACGCTTGTGGCTCTCTCTTTCTCTCTCTCTACTGAGTAGCCTCGCGTATTCATCTGGGTATCGTCGGTTGTCGTGAATAGAAATGCACCGTACCGATCTTTTGATCTTTTGATCGCATAGATTGCGTCCTTCATGGTCGCTTGTGTGGTGTGCCGATCGGTTTCTCCAAGAAACAGGTGGCTCTCAGTATGACTCCTTGGCAAGCGTGGCATCGAACTATACACGCCGCTGTCTCTGCCACTGACCAGGCTGCATGGACTGAGAATTCTCTTCCCGCTGTGGAAGAGAGTCCGATTTCCAGAAGCCACTTAATAATCTCGAGATAGTTAATAGTTTTCGTTCCTCTGTGTGAAAGAATGACAGAGAGGAAGAGAGAAATAAGAGGCCAATTTCTTACCCATTTGTTGCGATCGAGGGAGAGCCTTCTCGTCGTGGAATTTTGAAGACTGGAAGCTCTGACGTAAGGCCTTCTTCTGCAATTTGGAGCTAGTCATTTTCTTTGACCAACGGGATGCACGCCGGGCGGCCTGGGTTGCATTTCCGCCAACGGCCGACACAGCCTCTTTGAACCGGACGCTGCACGAGGACCGGCGGCCCAGAATGTCGTCGATACAAAGGCCATCCTGTAGGGACTTCATGTCGTTGTACGACCAAGTCGGGGGCAAGCCAACGCTCTCGAGAATGTCTGCATTCGCACTGCGACGACGATCCGAGCGGTCGGGGTGCCGGCGGCGGAAACGGACAGGCTTGCGCTCCTGTGGTGCCGGGGTGCAGTCCATCTCGTCGTCGCTAAAGTAGAGCATCTTCTGCTTTGTGGCACCGCTGTTGTTGTTGCGCGCACTGCGGCCGCGGGCGGAAAAGATGCCAAAGATCATGGTTGCCGTCAGCAGGTTGAGGGATGCGAGATGTGCGATATGGAAGCTTGAAAAAGTCGACCGCTGTTTGTGTCGGAAATGCGGTTGTGGGATGTGAGAGAGAAAGCAGAGGTGAGCAAGAAGAGCGAAGGTGAAGGAGGAGGGGGGATTCTGAAAGTGGGAAGAGGTATTTGTTTTGAAGCCCGACTTTGAGTGCCGTTGAGGAAGGTACGAAGAAGGTGCGCGTGTCGGTCCTTCCCTTTATCAATTCAACCCAAGCCGAGTAGATATAATACCACAAAGAGAAAGAGCTCAAAGAGGAAGGCACGCGCTGCCTTGCAAACGAACAAAGAAGTCGGAAAGGGAAGCCACGATCGACGAAATGAACTAGCAATTGGGCTTACTTATGGAAGTCGCGACCGAGCAGAGGGATAAAGGCAATAAAGGCAATAAAGCAAAAACACGACAATCTCATTCCTCACTCTGCCCCCTTTCGCCAGTGTATTCCCACTGTGGAAACAAACATCATGGCGCCTCTTCTTCCAATCAACATAATACCCTTGGAATGTGCATAGGATTCTGCTTTGAAAAAAAGTGTCCACCTTGACTGTTTCGCAGCTTTTCGAACGACGTTTTTGCCCCCGACCTTGTGTAAGTGGTCACGTGAATCGCACTAAGGCTCAGCTAAGGAGATGTAAAAGCGGTCGAGGCCACTTGTCGCTCGCCCCTTCCCGCCGCCAAAATCTTTAATGCGGGAAGAGCAGCGCGTTGGTGTGGGTCGAATTGAAACAAACATTGCGCCTCTTTTCCAATGAACTTGTCGAGCTCGTTCATCTTGTCCACTCGACCTCCTGCATATCTCCATTCTCATCTCCTGTCAAAACAACAACGCAACAACGCTACCAACGTCGCGCGGGCACCAATGACAACCAAGACGACATCGTACTCGTGCGCGTTATCGGGTGGCACAGCCGCAGAAATCTGCAGGAAGCATGCAGCTTCCCATTACAGTCATGCACCTCCACGGAGGCTCAGGACGAAACGAAGACAGAGGACGACTGCTCCCGAAAGAAGACTCCCCACTTCCTTCAAAACTGTTAAAAGTCCAAATACGCATTTACACGAGCTGGCCTTTCTCAAGCTACGCAGGGCTGTCCTCGAACGATGGGTGTTGTTGATTCCTACCCACACATAGTCGACGTGCCGCGCCTGACGATGCTTGTGTCAGATGAATTAGACCTGTGTTGTCTGTGGAAAGTCTCTAGAAAGTGGGTGATACCAAAAACCCCCAAGAGTACAATAAACGCTGTGAGAGATTTCTCCACTAATTCCTGCAATAATTCCTCAGGCCACCCACCATATCACCAGATCCCTGTCTCCTTCTGACAGCGAAACCACAAACTCTGCCCAAAAACACTGCAGTACCGATTCGACAAGGAGCTGCCACGGCACTGTACTGCCTCGCGGAAGAGCCTCACGAAGGCTGAGGGGAGGAGGGGAAGATGCATATGCGAAATGCAGAAATCACATTCGGTCATTGGCTGGTTTCGACGGGCCAGGCCAGCAAAAATCCGGCCCCTCTACTCAACAACTCAACAAGCACTCAAGGCGCTTACAGCAATAGGGTTTCGGGGTCTCCCGCCACCTGGTGCATTTGTATCCTTTCGCTATCTTCTTTGCGAAATATGAGATGAGCGCATGATTTTTTTTTTTTTTTTGTATTTCTCTTTTTCCCCGGCCTGCAATCATCTCGACATTCAAACAAAGAAGATAAATCGCAGCCAGCAACGACAACAAACGACAACAGCATCAACAGCAAAACTATCCAAGAGTCAATTGCTCACGATTCAGTCTGTCTTGGAGAGCCCGGCTGATATATTTGCCCTTGTTCCACTCTTCGTCGCCAAATTCGCCAAGTGCAGACCAAGCCCGTCAGCTGTGACGGCCACGCTGGCTATGACGGCCCCGGCTTCAATCAAGGGCCGGCCGGACAATATCGAGCCTAGCCAACGAATGCCATTTTACATGCACCTTGAGAAACTGCCTGGTGGCATTGAGCGCCTCATACGACAAGACAAACGGGAAGAGTGCTCTTGCGATTCCAAGTCCAGCCCGCGCACGACAAACTACAAAGACTTTGGGCAGGAGGACAATCTTACTGGGCGCCCCAAACAGCTATCCGAATGGGAGGTCAGACAAGCCTCCCACATAACACGACGCCCATGTACCCCAGGCTATCCCAGTGGTAGCGTCAACGAAAGTGAGAGTGAAGGCGAAGGCGGCACCCAAGTCGACAGCAAAAGCGACGATGGAAGCGACATCGACTTTGATGGCGGTGTCAAACTCGAAGTCAAAGGCACAATCCCGCAGCCATCTTCTCCAGCGCCTAGTTTGCATCTATGGGAAGACATGGATGCCAACAACGAAGATACCAAGGCCGCCGATGGCATCACGACCAATATCGAATCCGAGGTCAGCGACGACTTCGATATCAACAACTACATTGAGACTATCGACGATACCGAGGCCAACCACGACACTGAGATCAAAGACGACACTGAGATCAAAGACGACACTGAGATCAAAGACGACACTGAGACCATCAAGGACACTGCAGTTGACGATGGCACCAATGCAAAGACAGACTCCAATACCGATCACGAGCCCGAAACCAAACTCAATGCCAAAAACGAAATCAAAAACAAAATCAGAACCACCGTCGAGACAGTAATTGATGGGTTCGATGAAGCTAGTGACGACTTGAATATTGATGGCGAAGTCGATTTCGATGGACAAGTCGGAAGCCTGGCCGAGATTGAAAGTGAGGCTGGCTTTGGAAGTGACGTCGCAAGCGTGATCGATGCCAATGGAAAGACCGGAAGCAAAGCCGATTTTGATGACGGGACCCATAATAGCATCAAAGATGGGGCTGGAGCTAGAAGCGCAAACTCTAGCCCACAACCTCACCCAAATTTTGTCCTTCGCCCTCAGCAACCGTGGATCGGGGTGGACTTTATGGACTTCAAATCCAAATCCAAAACGAAGTCTATCTCAGCGGATAGTTCGATCTCGATGCGAAATGATATTCCCAGCAATGCGAGCCTCGCTCGTGAAATAAACAACCGTCATCCGGCGCATTCAACAACAGATGGCTTCGCGATAACGAAAGACGATTTCTCATCGTCTGATAGTTACTTCGCCGAGGACGACGATGACTCCCGCTGGAATGACTACTATTCTACGAACGACGGTTCCCGCTGGGTGGATGATCGCTCCAAGAGTGGCAGCCACGCCCAGGACGATGCTCCAACTGACAGTGAATCGACTGGATCAAGTGTGGAGCCATCAAAAAGTCCACACCGCAAACATCGTGAACCATTTTCGTCCGGCAACGACAATAGGCGGACAGATGCCCATACTTATAGAAGGACAATAATCAAACCTGGTGTCGGGGCACCCTCCTTTCGCTCTGATCCCAACCCGTTCATGCCCAACCCAGTTCCGTCCACTTTGAATTCTGGCTATCCTTACTCGCCCGCATCCAACTTCAACTTGAACCAACCCGGCAGCGAGAATGCACAAAATACACAGTGGCAGCACTATGTGCCATCGCCTCCACCACCACGGCCGCCACAACAATACTTTTATCAACCTACAAACGTGGGTCAGCCGCCGTACTCATTCCCGTCTCAACCGCAGTCACAACAACAACAATTTGGGTACCAGCCGTTTCCGTCGTATATGCATGCGCCTCCACCCCCGCCGCCGCCGTCACAGGCAGCCCAGCCTTTCCACCAGCAAGATCCGTCGCCAGTGCATCCGCCTTTGTTTGACCCCAATAACCCTTACTACACAACTATGCCGCCTAATTATGCGGCCCCCGGTTCTGTTCCGACAACAAAAGTTGAACAGCCATACGTTCCGACACCAGCGGCATTTTGGTCGGGTCCCAATGAGCAAACGCCTCCCGAAACCCCGGAGGATACCACCCTAAAGGAGGGACTGGGCGGCACGAATACTCGGACGGGAACCAGCACCTTCCTCAGTGTACCCCGTATCAATACATACGGCCCAAAAAGCAACGATGGGGTAGCGAGTCCGACAGGATCTGGTTCAACTACAGGTACAACCAAAGTAGGATCCTACAGCGAGGCATCCAAATCGATGAAACCTCCATTGTATAAAAAACTGTCCCGATCGGAAATTCGGCTCATTCGAATCGAGCCGTTTGGCAGTTCCAAAACTTTGAAAATGTCACTGGTCCCCAGATCATTGCAGAATCCGCCACAGTACACAGCACTTTCCTACGCTTGGGGCGATGGAACCGAGTCTGTCGAAGTGGAGGTTGACGGGCATGTGCATCAAATCACGAGCAATCTGTATGAAGCCCTGAGAGTGCTTCAAGAGAGGGACAGATATGTTCTGTGCTGGGCAGACGCCCTTGCCATCAATCAGAAAGATCAAGCAGAAGTCACGGAGCAGGTCAAACTGATGAGAGAGATCTACCGAGCAGCCGCGTCAGTGACTGTGTGGCTCGGAGCGTCGTCACACGACAGCGATTTGGCGCTTGATTTGATTCGTTCTCTGGCGATGCACAGCAATGCCAACAATGAAAGCGACCTACGCAAGCTTATCATGTCACCCAAATCTCGAAAAAGCTTTAAGGCTCTTGCGTCCCTTTTTGAACGGAACTATTGGCGTCGTCTCTGGATCGTTCAGGAGATATTGAACGCGAGACATGTCAACATACTCTGCGGGTCCTCGAGCTTGCCTTGGGAGATGTATAAGAGAGCCATAACAGCCATTCGCTGGCTTACCTCGTTTATCGATGAGACCTTTGCATCGTGGCTTGAAGACGACACTCAGTCTCTATATATTTCGTCGAAAAGCCGCATGTCATACTCAGAAATCTTTCTGAAGCTTGGCCCCGCCCCGTTCGATGACATCAAGTCTCTTCTCTGGGCCAATTTAGGCCCCGACGAGAGGTCTATTGCTCTCAAGTTCCACATTGCTCTCTGCATCTGCCGGTCCAGATTTGCCACAAATGAGAGGGACAAAGTGTATGGCTTGTTGGGCGCCGTGCCAGAAGAAGTGCAGAGGCACATTGTGCCCGACTACAGCATTACCGTCAAGGACGTGTACACCAAGGCAACAGAATACATTATCAACGGGACAAGGAGTCTGGACATTTTGGGTAGCGCTTTTCATTTTCCCGTGCACATAACGCCCATGGGCCTGCCGAGCTGGGTGCCCGACTGGTCGCACATATCGCCCATGAATCCCATCAACTGGCCCATTGATCGCTTCTCTGCCGGGTCCAAAGTAGACGCAGATGTTTTCCTAGACAGCCAGCACCACCAAGACCTGTCCATCCGGGCCATTAGCATCGACAAGGTGGCCCGCCGTGGTATTCCCGTTGGCACCACCAATACTGTGGATGAGTTCATCATGGCTTTCATCAACTGGTTCGCCATGCTGCAAGGCCATATCCCAGACGATGCCACCGAGCACCAGAGGTTGATGGCGGAAGAAAGCTTCTGCCGCATTCTTGCGCTTGATAATGTCCACCCTCTTTTCAAGAATCCGTCCGATATGTGGCGGCAGGTGACATTCTACCTGTTTGGATCTCTTGCCCGCAAAAACCTGCCCGGCCTGACTCTCGATCCACGCTTGGCGGCCTATGCGGACGAAGATTGTGTCGACTTGCTCGGCATCAGCCACAACGCCATCATCCAAGAGTCCTTCTCGCCCGGTATGACCGGCCGGTCGTTTTTCTTGACTAAACGTGGCATCATGGGTATGGGCAGTGGGTACCTGGCAGCAGGCGACACGGCTGTGGTACCCTTTGGGTGCGGCACACCTCTGCTCTTACGCAACGACGGCGACCACGGCAAATACCGGCTAGTGAGCGATGCGTACCTGGACAACTACATGTATGGACGGGCGATTGAAGAACTGGAAAAGGGAAACAGCAAGCCAGAGCGGTTTACCGTGCACTGAGACGTGTCGAAGGGAAGAGCGTAAGGCGGTCGGTCGCAATGTGGCATTCGTTGAAAATTTGTTTCGTGCGACACCTTGTCTTTTTTTGTGATATACGCACCTTTGCTTGGAGTTTTGGTGGACTTTTATGACTGATGATTTACGCTTTTTATGACGCAAAAGTAAACAATACGTTTAAATAAACTGTACGATACATTTTTTTTGGGTTACTTTTAAAATTTTGCTTCATCTACGATTTGTATTCAGAAATTATTATGATTTTTTCCCTTTCATACCCATTTTCGCGTTTAATTGATGTTCTTTTTCAGATTATTCAGGTAAATAATAAGACTACCAGTGCATAATCTACCTGTCAAAACTGCGTGCCGATTGTGAATCTCGATCTCATCACGCTCCCATTTCAACCGTTACAAAGCATTACGACACATGGTATCGTAAGTTTCCATGTGAGATTTCCGCGCTCACCGCCAGATATTGTTGTCAGAGCAAGCCTCCATTTTCGTCGTTTTTAGCATGTGAAGGGCTGTCGTTTAACTGCGGTTCCACGAAAATAGTGGATACTTTCCCTTGTCGGACCGTGTTCGTGGGGGCTGCTATTTCCGCAAGTAGAAATAGAGAGAGAGTCTGGTCGGCCGTCGTCGCATCCTGTTCCATTCCAGGAGTCTTTGATCCTCGACCACTACTTGTCCGCGATGCCGAGACGGGAGATTAAATAGAAGGGGTCGGGTGCCAACCCTAGGCGACACAAGGAACATGGTACATCAGCATATCGACGTAATGTAGATGAGTCTCATGAAGCAGAAAGTTAAAGCCAGGAAAGAAAATTGTGCCAACAGTTTATCAAGGCGTTGTCCCTGAACGATGAACTTGTCAAACCGTTTGGGTGGCCCTTTCCCCAGGTTGTTTTGTTGTAAGGATCCAACTGATCAAACCAGGCAGGTACGACTGGCCCAGCTCGGAGAGCACAAATCTGGGGGAAGAAGGGAAGGAACGAAAGTGGCAACTTGCACGTTCAGGTTCCAGGGCCTGTCCAGGCTTGGGATCAGTCAGAACATGAAGAATAGGCACGAGCTTGGCCCTGTATTTTCTGTATTTCCGTATTATTGGTAGCCTGTGATTGGCCGAAAAGCGGCGATGACGGACTGTCCAGGTGGGCTAAATTGCGGCTCGTGACCCCAGCTTTTTTGGTGTGTGTTGGCGTGGTTTGGGGCCTGGTCTTGCATTATTGGCAGGTGCACACCGCTACCGGGCCTGCGGGCGTCGCGGGCGCTCTTTCCCTCTGACGTCGAACTCACGCACCCAGCCAAATTGGGGTAAATCTGCAGCGGCGCCTCCCGCCCATTTGCCATCCTTTCTCACGTCTCTCACGACCCAAGACTCTTTTCAGCCCTCCGACATCCCCGGGAACTGCGCCTCGTGTTCGTTCGAAAATAGTTTACGACTTCTGACTTCGAGAAACGAACCTCGTCCTTTTTCTTTCCTTCAATTCTATGCCGAGCATGGCTTCGGCTTCACGATCGCAAACCTTCGCGCCGCAACCGGACTCGACTGCATGAACCTAAGAAAAAACAAACCTTGCCTACGGCCTCTCGACGACATACCCCATATCCACGACCCCGCGACGGCTTTAATAGACTCAGGCTGAGTGTACCCGGCCCGTGGCGTCTCTTGTCGAACGATCTCCGTGCCGAATCTTGCAACCGCGTGTGTATCTAGATTGCATTCCTCGACTCTCATTCCAGCTTCTGAGCTTCCTCCTGGCCGATTTGCATGTGCTTTTTGTATCTGGCCATACCCTGTCGACTTCCACTTCGTTTCTCCCCACGACATACCCTCGAATAGACTCGGATCACAACAACTTCTTTTCCCAACACCGAATATTGCTACACAACAACGCATCTTTACCATGGGGGACTTCCTCCTCTTGTCACGCGACGGCAGCCGCGATGGCAACTCGCCGCCCAACAGCCTGCCGTCCATACACAGCCTTGCCGGCCTCTTGAAGCGAGCGCGGGCACAACAGAGCGAACCGGAGCTTCCAAGTGCAGCACAGCGGATATCCTCCATAGCCGCACGGCTTTCTGAATCGCTGAAAGCACGTGTCAGCCAGTCCCGGGAAGAGCGCCGTGAGGCCCAAGAACGCCATGAACGCCAGCAAATCCTCGAGCTGCGGATGGCCAATGTATGTCTCCGTCTTGTCAAACCAATTGTTATATACACCGCTAATGAGATAGGCCACAACGTACAAAGAGTGGGAGGCAGCCGCCCATCTGCTCGACGAACTCGACGAACACGAAACTTGGAAGGCCAGCAGCGACAGCGACGAATTCTACAATCCGGACCTCATCAAAGCACGCCTCAAAGACCTGGAGGATGCGCGTTTGTCGTCGGACATTCGGCGCATGATGCACCTTGTACGCACGGCGTTGTCGCGCGATGTTGGCGGCATCAGCAGCGCCGGCCTCTACAACCATACACACACGGGCACAAAGTACCTGGTTGAGCGCTATGCCAAGGCGTCGGTCGACCTGATCCATGCACTCGTCGACCGGACACGGAGCGCAGCGGCATTGCCAAAGGGCCTGACGCACCGTGAGATGCTGGATCAGCTGTTGTTGGCGCGCCGCAGCTACGGCCGCAGTGCGCTTGTTCTGAGTGGTGGTTCGGTGTACGGCATGGCGCATATCGGTGTGCTCAAAGCCTTGTTTGACCGTGGACTACTGCCCCGTATCATCTCGGGCACATCGGCCGGATCTATCGTGGCGGCCGTCGTATGTACACGGACCGACGAGGAGATCCCGGCGTTGCTGACGCGCTTCGCCCACGGCGACTTGGCTGTCTTTACCGACAAAGACAACCCTGACTCGTGGCTGACACACATTGGCCGCGCTCTGCGGTACGGCGCCTGGCACGACAGCCGACATATTGCACGCGTTATGCGTGATTTAATGGGCGACATCACTTTCCAAGAAGCTTTCAACCGGACAAGACGCATTCTCAATATCACAGTATCGTCAAAGCCAGGTCTGCAGCTACCGTCACTTCTCAACTACCTGACTGCACCTGACGTCATCATCTGGTCGGCCGTCGTCGCATCCTGTTCCATTCCAGGAGTCTTTGATCCTCGACCACTACTTGTCCGCGATGCCGAGACGGGAGAACACGTCCCCTGGGATCCAGCCGAGCAGCTGTGGATCGATGGATCGCTTGACAACGATGTACCGGTCGAGCGCCTTGGCGAGATGCTGAACGTCAACCACTTTATCGTCTCACAGACAAACCCACACATTGTTTTGTTTGTGAGCAACGACGAAAAGGTAGACGCGCCGCACGACAATTCCGGTGCAGCTTCGAGACAGTCCATCAGCGAGATTCTCTATACCCTCGGCTGGCTCAGCAAGTCCGAGGCCATTTTTTATCTCGAGACCCTTGTCGATATGGGCATGTTCCGTGGCGGCTTGACCATGCTGCTACAGATGCTGAACCAGCGCTATACTGCCGACATTAACATCTTGCCACGCATGAGCCTGGCCTGGGGCACCAACCTGATTCGAAACCCGACCACTGAGTTTATGCTCGAGGCCTGCCGTGTCGGCGAGCAAGCTACATGGCCTAGTATCTCGCGTATCGAGCAGGCGTGCGCTGTCGAGGTGGCTCTCGATAAGGCTGTTCACACCTTGCGGGAGCGTATCGCATTCAGTGACAGTCAGGTGAATTTACGACGCTTCTTTACGGGGTCGTACGAGCTGGGCGTGCGCGGCAATAGTTTGACCGGCGGTGCTCCTCTTGTTGGCGTTGGAGCTGATGACGGCCCAGGTGCTGGAGCCAGCGCTGCCTGCACAGTCGACAGCAACGACGGCGATACGGACCCCACATCTGTCAACAATATGATGTCCCCGCTCGCCACCTTGAACCTGTCACCCTCGTTCTCGCGCAGCCGCTCACCCATTGCTTACCGCCAGAGCCAGCACCACCACAGTCACAGTCACCAGCTGCACGGCCAGAGCGGCGGGAGCGGCAGCCACCACCGGCGGCACAAGCGTCGCGGATCCGGTGGAAGTATCCAGCTGTCGGCCCGTCGGCGGCACAATCGCCACGCCCTCGAGACGATTCTGAGTGAGGATGGCGGCATGACACAAGACTCAGACAGCCACAATGTGGACGACAATGGGCTGTCTTTGGCGGCACGTCGCGGCATGGCCGATATGAACCTGTCAGAATTCTTTGACGGGCGTGAGGGTAATGCTGGTACACCCGGAGACAGTAATGGACGCCCACGTCTGACACACAGTGTCAGTTACTATGGTGTCCCGCCACACATGACGACACAAGTGGCCGGCGCTGGGTACTCCCACCACCAGATGAAACACCGCTCACCGGCATCGTACCGTGGCGCCGTCAAGCAGAACAGCCTGCAGCAGCTGCCGATTTCAGCGACACACTCTAACACACAGACACCCTCGCCGCCGGCGTCCTTTACCCGCAAAGGATACAACTGGGGCTTCGGGGACCGGCCTGTCGGTGGTCTGACGCCGTTTGCCCATCTGGCTGCACCCGACTTGAACAACGGGGAGGGCGACGAAGACGATTCCCCCCTACTGCAGATGAAGTCCCGGCAGCGGAGAACAAGACGGAACTCGTCGACGTCTTCAGCGGTGTCGGCCGTTTCGGCGGCGGCAGCAGCAGCTGTAGCGGCGGCGCACCATGCCGTGATGCAAGCTGTTTCCGGGAGCGGCGCAAGTAATGGAGGTGGTGCTGGTGGCCCAACGACCATCACAGAGCCGCAGTCACCACGCGCACAGCGGATGCAGCCGATCCCGTCGAGCTCGGCCCTGCCTACAATGACGCGCGTGTCGAGCACAACCTGGTATCCGGGTGTGCTGCCACCCTCAACCTTATCACGACGGGCATCGCGAGATGACACATCGGAAGAGACACAAGAGGACGGCGAAGATGATACGAGCGGCGACTACGACCACTACGATAGGGAGGGGGAGGAGGGTGAAGCTTCAACGAGAAAAGCACCAGTCAAAGCCTCCCACACGCCGCCCCGTCAAGTGCGTCTGATGCGTCGCTGCAAGTCTGTCCCGGCCATGATCATCAATGAAGGCCGCGAAGAGAAGGGCAAGCAGCGCTCAAAGCACCACTACCAGCATGTCGCCGCCCTCAACGCACCACGTACACCGCCATCCAAGAGACGCCATCTTTCGCAAGAGTCGGTCGAGCACGATCACACCGAGGTGGAGGTCCACTCTGATGAAGACGTCGACGACGATAACAACGACTCGGACGCTGATGACAGAGACGTGTTTATGGGTGGAAGTGGACGGCGTGCGCAACAAAAGCCTGTCTTTTCTGCAGCAGCCGCAGAGGCGAGCGACTGACTCGGACTGGGCGAGAGCGACTCCTCCGGCAGCAACTGGCACAGTGGGATCAACACGCCCAACCCAGGCTACAATCACGACCACGACAACAAGTACAGCCACAGCCGGCAAACTAGCCACGCCAGTCAGCGAAAGTCGGCCATAACACCATCGACTGGCAGTGAAGACGAGGGTTGGATGGGGTGGTGATTCATGAGACACAATTATCTTGCATATACGAGGCTATGAGAAGCATTTATAAAGGCGAATATATTAGAAAAATACTACACGATACATATATCGTACATTACATCGTATTGGCAGCATTCTGGGAGGTCTAGCATAGTCAGAGCATTTCTAGGCATAGTTGTTAGATTGATTTTATTACATTTGTATCAAGGGGTATCAAGTATTTGCGAGCAAGTACGTTCGTATGCACAGAGCTTTTTGGAAAGGTTATCGTGTCTTCGCTGTCGTCGATGCTTCATCTTCCGTCCTTGTCTCTTCCGTCAGGTCGGCTGCAAACCGACTCACAGCTTCCTGCAAGTCATAATATGTCCGCCCCTCGGCCCAGAAGTGGCCAGCCGTGGGCACTTCCAGCGCCTGGAAGAGTGGTTGTCTGCTAGCTCCTACAGTCGACGATGCCGTCAGCCCCGCTGCCCAAGCCCGCATCTTTTTGAGTGAGACAAAGCCGTCGGCGTCGCCATACACAACAAGTGTCGGGTCGCTCGCAAACTTGTCGATTGTCCCGCTGCTTTTTATGGCTCGGTCTGTCATGGCGGCCACGTCGTCTTTGCCGTCGTCCTGGGCCGCATCCGCCAGAGTATCGTCCGCCGGCGGTGGCGCCCGCTTCCGCTTGAAGAAACCGCCGCCGCTGACAGTGGCTGCGGCGCCAAAGGACATGGTCGCCAAGCTGGTAGCCAGACCGACGGGTGGAGACACCAAAAGGTAGGCTGGCCGGGCGGGGACCAGACCAGTGACGGCAGAGAGGGTTGCCGACTTCAAGTCGTCGTCGTCGCCTGCTGCTCCTGCTGCGGGTCCGTCTCTGTGTGTGCTGTGTCTGACTCTTGCGAGCAGACCGGCGACGCCCCTCCCACTGCCTTCTCCATCGCTGTGTGCCTCGCCGCTATGGGACCGGACATGTGAGTTGGCATGTCCATTGCCACTGCTGCTCCGACCGTGGCCGTGGCCAAGTCCTCGGTGGTCTCCAGACAACGAGCGCCTTGGCGATGCTGGAGAAGACAAGATATGGCGCATCGATCCTCCAGTGCTCCCTCCACTGACCTCGTGGCTCTTTCTCCGCCAGTGGCCGTCGTCGTCGCCGCCGCCTGTGCGCACACCCATGCTCAAGCGCGCCTCGCCGCGTCGGGCTTTTGTTGGTGATGTTTTTGTTGCAGCAGAAGAAGAAAGAGCAGCTGCTGATGCCGCTGCTGCAAAATCAGCATTCTGGATGGCGGCCCAGCGTGCCGCCCTTAACCGCACCTCGGCTGCTGGTGAGCCGCGCAGTGGACGAACAAAGTTGGCCAGGATCGTGGCCAGTGGTGGAAGGAGATTTGTGACCATGGCGCCGTATGAATAGCCAGCCATCAAGAGCGTGGGCGATGGTGGTGTTGGTGGAGGTGCAGACGTTGGCCCAGCTCTGGCCAGCTCCTTCTCGCCGTACGGATCAAGAAAGTGCGCAAAGTAGTACAGGAACCCAGCAATCGTCATGTAGTCGCCCGTTTCAGGTTTCGCTGTCCACGACGTGCGGCCTTGTGGTTTGCGACCTGCGCCACGAAAATTGAATGTCGCGACGACAAACGAGGAGGTTGGTGATGAGAGTAGTGTTTGGGCGACCATCTTTACAATGACGTCGTTATAGGAGCCGCCCATGGGCGCGTAGGGGTGAGCGACGATGGCGGCATGGCCGCGCCAGCGAGGAAGACGAGTAGCATCAGAGAAGGAGGAGGAAGAGGAAGAGGAAGAGGAAGAAGAAGCGGCGACGGCGAGGATCGACGGAGGCAGGTAGATGCGGCAGTCGAGTGGTGTGCCGTCGTGAATGCTGGGGAGTGTCAAGGTAAGCGTCGGATCGGGGAGGGGTTCGTCCATATCGGCGGTTGGTGGGAGGAGAGGAAGTCGAGGCGAGTGAGTTGTGAGGAGGTTGAAAGAAGGTCAATTGAAGATGTCGAGGTCGAGATGTGATGGAGTCAATTGGATCAACGCTAGCGACGCACAGGTTATAAAGCAAGCTCGTTTTCGTAGCCGCTTGCTGCCATGTGCCGCATATGATGAGTCCCGGCTGACGCGGGATGCTGGAGGGCGGGAGAAGTAGGGGCGAAAGGGTTGACGATAGAGGAAAAAGATCGTGGGAGCGTGGATTTTGCTGTTTAAGCTGTTGCCTTCGGCGTGGCTTTGTTTTGGTGCGTCACGTTCCCTCCAAGCCTTGCAGGGCGCCGTTAGCTAGGCCTGGCCTGCCTGGCCTCGGCGGTGTTTTTAGTTTTTAGCGTGCCACAGCGCGTTATTTTCAGGCCCGCCTCTGTAAAGTCTAGCGGAGTTCAGACCAAAATTGACGTCATTTTTACACTGGGTCAGGGCCTGGCCGGCAGTCTTGCACAGTTTTACAGTGAAGGTGACGATCAGATTTTGCAGTGCCGAGGCATTCAGTGGTATTCGCCTTCTTACGAACGTACGGAGTTTCTTCATCAACAAGCAATCCCCTAAGTTCATCAACATCTGTTTTTATACTAACATTTCATGCATGTATAATTCGTAATCATATTCTCTACCAATACCTTAACGCCCGTGTTGCTGTCTAGAAATAAAGAGTTATCCTCCAACGCAAAAAAAAAAAAATTGGCTTCACCTCGATCTTTATCTCATCTCATCTTCGATCTTCGTAACACAACCGCTACCTCTCACGTCTCACAACAACGTGGCCAAGACAGCCACGCTGGCCGTAAGTGCCAAGACTGAAGACAGACTCTCCAGCATTCTCAGACGACCACCACTCGACTTGGCCGCCGAGCTCGTGCTGGTTGCTCCACTGCTGCCCGTGGAGCTCGTACTCGCACCTCCTGCGACACTTGCGTTCGCGCCCAGACCGCCCACAAGGTTCGTTGCATTGTTGAGCTGTACCATGTCGGGGAGCAGCGCCGAGTAGGGGTCCACCAGGCTGCTTTCGCCGTAGGGCGCATCATAGTCAATTGTGAACAGCACAACCGAGCTCTTGCAGTCGCTGTTGAGAACTTCGATTTCACCGGGCAGGCTGCAGTCGCCATTGATGCACATGTTGGTGCCGTCGTCGGCGAAATTGGCCGACCCAAAGATACCCGTATCGTTGTTATAGACGGCCTTACTGGTGAAGGCGCCGTCGCCGGTCATGCGGGCGCGGATGTAGGGTGGGTTGACACAGGAGTCGTCGTTGAAGCTGGAGATGAGGGGGAAGTTGACGCTGACGCCGTAGCCGAGGGGCAGAATTCTCCCTGAAGAAGAAGACGACGAGTTCGAAGAGGAATGGGCCTTGTCGATAAAGGCCTGGGCGAGGTTGGCTGCCAGACGGCCCATGATGGTCGCAGGGTCTTGCAGGCCGGCCTTTGTCTTCGCCTGGATGTCGTAGTAGGCCGTCTGGGTGCCGTAGGTGCCTGCATAGGCAATGGCCGGGATGCCGCGTGCAATGGCTGTCTGCGTCGCGCCGAGCGTGCCTGATATGCCGTACAGAAAGGGGCCAATGTTGGGTCCGTAGTTGGGGCCGGCCATGACGAGATCGGGCACGCTGAAATTCGCGTGGTTGGGAAGCACATAGTCGAGCGCCACCAGCACCTGTGTCGCTGGCGAGCCGTTGTAGTACCAGATGTGGTCGTCGTTGGGATCCGTGCCAATGGATGGCGCCCCGCTCTTCACAATGCCAAACTCGGTGTCGCTCGTCAGCTTGGCGTTATTAGCAAAGATGAGCCGCGAGCCCTGGCCCGACTGGTCGCTCGATGATGCGACGATATAACAGTTGTGCCCGAGGGCTGTCATGGCGTGGTACATGGCGCGAATGTTGGCCGTGCCGAAGCCGTCGTCGTTCTGACAACAAGTGATTAGCAGACATAGCATAATACCTTTGAATATGGAGATCTGGACTCACCGTGATCAAAACATTGAGGCCGTGGACGCTGGCGGCCAGCAACAGGCTTGCAACAAGTGATGCTGTCTTCATGGCGAAGGTGTTGTGCGATCGGTAGATGAAGGATGGTGTCGAAAAGAAAACAGGAGAATAAAAGACTGCAAAGAGATACGCCTCTTTTATTGCTTTTCAGTCTGGAGAACGAAAAGAGTCCTCTTGTTTGACGTGGATTGCTGTGCCACTTGTGCACTCTCCGATTTGCTGGCTGTGTTGCGCCGCCCGTGCCTATCGATCGTTATGCGTGTGCCGCGAGCCGTCGCAAGAGAAAGAAGTGAAAGAGAAGACAGGAGAAAGAATGCAACAAAAAAGAAAAAGAAGAAGAAAAAGAGGAAGAAGAGCCCGAAATCAATCGAAACAAAAAGAGCTGCACGTCCCTCGATCCCAGACAAAAGATGCGGCGAGTTTGCACAGATCCCCAAACCCACGGCATTCAATTCGAGGGAAATATTGGTACAGAAGAGTGGTGGGCGCGGTAGGATACGAGGTGAAGTCGCAAAAGGAAAAAGAGGAGACGCAGGGACCGGTCCAGACCGCCCAGAACGCATCTACGGAGAACTAGCTCGCCAGAGTCGCAATAGCTGTTGCTCGCCCAATTGGCGCCCTGTAGCACGTGCTGTTTTCCCCTTTACTGTCTGGTCTAGCCTCTCGCCGAATTTCCATTTTGGGAAGGCAAGACTGGCTGTGCCCTGGATCGTTCCTGACTCGCCTGTACCAGAGCACCCAAGAGTGCCCCACTTTTACCGTCATTCACCAAACCTTCACTAGACGACATTCAAAGAGCAATGACATTTTCTTCTTTTCTTCTTCTTCTTTTCTTTCAATTTTATGAAACCAATTTCGATTCATGGACATTTTCTTGCGCTCGTGGCCTGTAATATAAGAAGAAGCGACTCGACACACATGTAATTAAAGTAGTTGTTTCTTGAAAAGTTTACAATCTGTCAAAGTCTAGCCCAAACATCTTCTTGTACTTTCTTGTCTTTCTTCAGGTCCCGCATAAATAGCTGTGCACAGTCCGACGACAAACCAGTCGATTCAAGACACTTCTGTAGCGCGGCCTTGACATCCGGGGCCATAGCTGTGCTACCGCAAATATACACAGCCGCTCCTTGTTTCGTAACTAGTCGAGCATACTGCTGTTGCTCTTGCTGGACACGATCCTGTACATAGTCCTTGCTTAATCTAGACCGCGAGAATGCTGTGCAGATGGAAAAGAAACGCTGGCTGCCGTCGTACTTGTGGATATCGGCAGCAGCTGCGTTTGGTCCGAGTTGTAGCTTTTCCAGCCGGGCCCACTCCTCTGCGTAGAGGTAGTCTTGTTCGGGTGCTCGATAGCCAAAGAAGAGAATTGTCGGGGCGACAGCAGTACCGGCAGCCAGCTGTCGTTCACGCTCTTGCATGAACCCAGCAAAGGGAGCAGTACCACTACCAGCTGCAACCAAAATCAGCGGCACCGTGGGATCGGCGGGTATGCGGAAGTTGGACTGTCGAATCTGCAAAAGTTATGTAGTTTTTTGCCAGACCGTGAAATGTGGTGCCATTTATGTTACTTCTTTTTGCCAATGAAGATGCGCATGTCACTAATGTAGTAACAACGCCGGCGGTGATGGCAACTGTCGTACTAGAAACGCGAGGGCTGGATAAAATAGAGAGATACCGTGGTTGCAGTAGCGGCAGTGTTTGAAGAAAGAAAGCAGAAAGCTCCTGGGGCCAGCCTGCGACTTCCACGTCCACGTCCTCATTTGGTGCCAGTTGCATGGCCGTGGCCATGATTTGGCCACACGTCTGATGCTGCCGTACAGCCTCCATATGGTAAGCGTGGTCGTCTGAGCTGAGGGAGTCAATATACTGCCGGGCTGCAGCCCGTGACAATGTCTCGTACAAGCCAGTGGCATTGTCTGGCGAATCGCCCTCGCCAAACGTGGACACGACAAATACGACTGCGATATTCTCGTCTAGAGTAGGCAGGGTGCTCATGATCATATGCATCAAAGCCCTCTACTGCGGACGGTATGCCGTGCTCAACAATAAAAAGGAAATAAGTAGACAAAAGCACCAAAAAGAACTTGTCTCCACCGAGAAAAAAACGTACAGCAGCGGGTATTCGCTGGTCGTCACCGACCCAACTACTAATCCGCCGATTACTGGTTTGACTAGGGGAGAGCGGACGGGATCCCGTATTTTCCAGTATCTATGGCCGTACGTGGAAGGTGAGGCTGTTGTGTGCGTATAAGAAGTGATTGGTTTTGTGTCCTCCTCGCCTTTTTTGAGCAACTCTCGTGCCAGCTGCTTGGCAAAGCGCATAGCATAGCCACTTTGTGAGCCATAGAAGATGACGAGTCTTTGTTCCTAGATTCTGGGTATAAGTCAGCAAGATGTGCAATCGTGATACTGTGCATTTGAGAGCAAAGTAAGTAGCGTACAAGCTTCTTCAGGCGCACGGCAATGTCGCGAGACATCTCCTCTTCCTTTGTGCATTGAACAGGCCGAGTGTTTCTTGCGGTTTGGCATAGAACTGCTCAAAGCCCGGCTCCTGCTTCTGCGGTAGGAGATGCGGTAGGATATAGAAGGAGACAAAGGAATAAAACAGTGGTTTGAAGATGAGAAACGCAATGGTGTCATCCCACTAGTATAGGACGGGACTCAACGCCTCGACAATCATCATAAAAGATGGATAGATGATACGCGAGGTGTCGAACTTGGGACCATGCCTCGATTTGAAAATTTGAAGTGAGGGGAGTGATTTATCTTTGGGTTAAATCTAGAAGGCGGCAGAAGTCCTTATGTTGACGTGTTTTCCCCGGTATCATGTCTCGTATGGACCTCGAACCAGATGTTCAACTATGCCGTGAGGGAGGTGAAAGAAGGTGAGAGCAGCTAACAGGGCAGGCGTGTGATGAGAACAAGTTGAAATAAAAATAACATATTATTGAATAATATCTAAAACTGGCAACTATGGTGTCTTGAAAGAGATGTCGTGGAAGTTGAAATTGACAAGTGCACAGTTATCTGCAGGGACATTTTGGTGGCGTACTTTTAGTGGATCCACGTGATGGTGTTGGCAGGCGCGATCAGGCGATGGAAGCTCCCTGGAGCTTAATGCGTGTGGGAAAGTGGGGTGATCAGAGGCCAATTGACCTTTCGCGGCGATCATCAGCCTCGTCCCTCGTCCTCTTCTTCTTCCTTTCCCACAACCTCGCTCAAGTCTAATTACACAACACAACACACATAATGTCCGAATCACTACCATCGCAGCCGTCGCCCGTCCGCGGCGCATTCGTCGTACTCGAGGGACTCGACCGCAGCGGCAAGACAACGCAAGTCGAGCTGTTGGCGAAAAAGTTGAGAGACGAAGGCCGCGACGTGGAAGTGATGCGCTTTCCGGGTGAGTGATCTTTCGAGCAGCGGACGAAGTGAGTGAGAAAACAAGGAACCGCTGCTAACGTCTTGCAGACCGCACCACACCCATCGGCCAGATGATTGATGCATATCTCAAGAGCCAGGCCAACATGGACGACCACGTCATCCACCTCCTCTTCTCGGCCAACCGCTGGGAGGCTGTCACCAAGATATCTGACCTTTTGGCCAAAGGAACAACTGTCGTCTGCGACCGCTACTACTACAGCGGAATGGTCTACTCGGCCGCCAAGCACAACCCAACACTGTCGCTGCCATGGGCTCGGGCACCCGAAGTCGGTCTGCCGCGTCCCGACTTGGTGGTGTTTTTGGATCTGACGGAGGATGAGGCCAAGAAGCGCGGCGGTTGGGGCAACGAGATCTACGAAAAGGCCGAGATGCAGCGCAATGTGAAGCAGTTGTTCTGGGGTCTTAGTCTGGGGCGCATCGATCCGGACACGAACGCGGCCGTCGACAATGGCCATCCGCCGACACGGGAGCTGGTGTTCCGCGAAGAGGAGGAGGACTTGTACGTCACAGACGCTTCGACGACGGTCGAGGAAGTAGCCGAAGCTGTGTGGGGTGTGGCGAGCAAGCGCATTGCGGCTGTCGAGCGTGGCGAGCTGGGACGGACCGTCCGGAGGGTGACATAGAGACAAAAGAACGAGAATTGAAATAACAATAATGACTGGCAGAAATGGCCAATATTTTTAAGCAAAAAAAAGTAGAGAAAAGATGATAAACCAAATGCACCTCCAAATGCCGTGTTGAGCCAACAAAATAACGAAAAATAAGATGTAGATGAACGCCGAAACAAAATGCCTGCCCCAGTGCCTGGGGGCTTTGCCACAGGAACGTGTCTTGTTGAATACACGCCGTCAGCTCGTGACCCATCATTGCTGCATGATGGCCGTTCGTTGTGCACATAATAATAACAACAATAATAAAAGCGAATAAAAGAGTGTGAAAGTCGTCGCCGCCTAATGACGGTTCACACCCACCAGGCTCAAGAACTCGTTGCGCGTCTTCTCCTTGCGCTCAAAGCAACCCAGCACACAGCTCGTAATCGTGGTCGCGCTCGTCTTTTGCACACCCCGCATCACCATGCACAGGTGGCTCGACTCCATCACCACCGCCACGCCCTGAGGCGCCAGAATCTCCATGATCGCATTCGCCACGTCCTTTGTCAGGCGCTCCTGAATCTGCAGCCGCCGGCTGAACATCTCGGCAATCCGCGGCAGCTTTGAGATACCAATCACCGAGTGGAACGGGATGTAGCCAATGTGCATCTTGCCCGTGAAGGGAACCATGTGGTGCTCGCACAGGCTGTACACCTCAATGTCCTTGACAATCACCATCTCGTTGTGGCCCTCGTGGAAAATCGCGCCGTTCACTACCTCGCGCACATTCTGCTGGTAACCCTGTGTAAAGTCCAGCAGCGCCTTGGCGTACCGGTCTGGCGTGCCCAGCAGGCCGGCCCGGTTGGGGTCCTCACCCACACACTCCAGGATCGTGCGCACTGCCCCGCGCATCTTTTCGAGACGCACTGCCCGCTCCTCCTCGTTTTCTTCCAGACGCGCGCGCGTGCCCGTGCTCGGCCGGCTCAGGCCGTCGAAATCGATAAACGGCGACGGCGAGCGAGTCACCACGGCGCTGGCGCTCTGCTTGCCGCCATCCGGGCTCGGGGTTCTCGTCACGCCCTTGGCGCTCGTGCTGCTCTCGGGCTCGTCGCGGGGATCGCGCGCCGCTTTGCTAATGCTGTGCCGGCGCTTGGCCGCCCGCCGAAGCGCCGACGAAGACTTGTGTCTGCGCCGCTTGCCGTTGCCATTGCCGGCGGCGTTGTTTCCGTTGTTGTTGCCGCTCTTGGCATCGTCGTTGGTCGGTGTCGCTGCGCCCGACTTGTTACCGTTGACGTGCGGCAGAGAAGTCACGACGTCGCTCGCTTCGTTGTCGGCCATTGTGGAAGGTGGGAGGGGTTGAGAAGTAAAGAAGGGTGGGAGGAAGGAGCGACTGAAGAGTTGCCGAAAAGCGGACAAGAAGAGCGAGAGAAAAAACAAGGAAGGAGCAATGCGCTCCGAGTGCAACAAATGTTGCGTGGTCGAGGAGAAGAGGTAAATTTGTCGTGTGTTGCAGCTTCGTTACATTCCCAGTGAGTCAAGAACAGGTATCGTGAGAGAAGGAAAGGAGGAAGGAAAGACAGAGCTTTTTTTCTGCCGTTCGTCTGCGAAAACGTGCTACTACTCTCGAATGCTACCAGTCTTTCCCAGCTAATTAGAATTACGAGAACTACCTGTACTAGCAAAGAGGAGCGAAACAACCCGGCGGAATAGTGAACTTTTTTTCTTCTTTTTTTTCTCTTTTTTCTTTATTAAACTTTTTTTTTCTTACTATTCTTCATTGCGGGCAATAGCGCAAAAATTCTTATCTTATCGCACCCACCCTCAAGCCTGTCACTTTAATGCGACGCCCTCTTCTTTTGTTCTTTCTGGTGAGCGCGCCGGTCTCCGCTCCTGCCTTTTGACGTCAGGCTGTGGCTTGCGCACACGTGCAAGGACAAGTGAGGCTGGTGCTGGCTAAAGGGTCCACTTTTATTTCACCGTCGTCTTTCGTAGTGCACAGGCCTAACGCGCGGTTGCACACACGCCGTCACTGTCGCTGTATCGCACTTGCCAGAAGCTCTCAGTTTCAAATTGAGCTTCACTTTCGTATCGTCGTCAGCTCATCCTCCCATCCAACAGCTCCCTCGACAGTCCTTCCACACCACATCCGTCGACCATGGCATCGCCATATTCATCACCGTCATTCAATATCGGCAAAAAAAAGCGCACCGCCAGCGAAGCCAGCAATCCACAGTCGCCAGCGCTGAAGCGCCGCAAGGCCTCCAACATATCCGCTGCCTCCTTTTCCGCCGTCTCCCATCCACTGCGCCAGACCTCCTTCCCACCTGAAGACGCCAACACACCTTTTTCCGCACGATCACCGTCTGTGGACTTTAACGACAATGCCAGCTTAGTGAGCGGCGGGCCCAGCTCGGTCGCCGGTGGCACGGCCTCTGTCTCGACTAAGAAGAAGCGCGGCCGCAAACCGAAAGCGGACAAGTTGCGCGAGCAGACGCCGAGCGTCGTCGGGTCGAATGGCCGGGACACAACAGCGGCGAGTGCAGTCAGCGGCACGAGCGGCGCCAACGGTGGTGGACCTAAGAGCAGTACAGGCGCGCCTGGCGACGCTCAAGCTGGTGGCGATGACGACGATAACGACGGCGGCGATGGCGACATGCCGGACTCGGGTGCTGCCACAGCCAAGCGTACGGACGAGGAACGCAAAGAAGAAAAGAGGCTGCGTGCCGCGCTCGTCGCGTGCATGGACGCTGACCAGTACGAGCGCATTTCGGCATGGCGTGCGGCCAAACTGCCCGACGCCGTGATCCGGCGACTGGTCAACGCGACGGTCTCGCAATCGGTGCCTTCGTCAGTTGTGACGGCGGTGCGCTCCGTCACCAAATATTTTCTAACGGACCTGATTACGAGTGCGCAGCAGATTCAGGACGAGTGGATTGCGGCCAACCAGGAACCCCAAACAGAAGAGAACAAGCCGTGGCCGGGGATGGTGCTGGCGCGCGGCGAGCCCGAAGTGGCCGAGCTGTACGAGAAACAGTCCTCACTCGCTATCCCCGAGTGGGAACCCGAAACAGCCGACCACATTCTGCGGGAACCACCCAAGGGACCGCTGCGGCCGGACCACCTGCGCGAGGCGTGGCGGCGGTACAAGGCGTCGGTGCAGAGCAAGACAGCAGGTGCGCTCGACCTCTGGCATACGCAGCAAGGGACGGGCGTGGAGCGGTTTCCGGCACGCACGGGTGGCAAGCGGCTGTTCAAGTGAAGGTGGTTGAGGAGAGCAGTGGCGCACGATAGGCGGGATCCTGCCATCCTATCTATATCAATAACTACACAACAACCATCGACGGCACGGCAAAACATGTATCCCGGCAACTGCAACGTGCTCGTCTTTTCTTCATTCGATGCACCCTGACACTGGAGGACCATGGTCGACTCGACCGGCCACAAATTCGACTATCAACGGCCGCGATAGATCTATCTATGCCTGCAATACGAATGGCCAAAAAAGTGCACACAGGACATACAGTCTTAGCCAGGCAGTTTTAAACAAGTCATTCGAACGGCATATTGACGGACTCCCACATGCATCACGGCCGACTGGGCCTGGATCGGACACTTGTGACCTTTTGGTTTCGGCAGGGGTCCCTGTTTCAGAAAAGCCAGCATTCAGAGATCACAGCAAGTCAGAGCCGCATATGTCAGTGAAGACCGGGGGGCGATTTTACCTCTGTTGTTCTCACAAAGGCAATCGCACGCGGAGGCCGGCAGCGATTATTTATTACGGACTGCGCTACAAACTACTTTAAACGGAGTAGACAGCGCAAACAACAGATCCAGCACACAAAAGTACGGCACGTATCCATCACAGCTTGCAGTATTAGCTCGGATGCAACCTGCAGCAAAGGCTCCGTGGGGGAACGTGCATCTCACAGGATTGGATGGCGTTGGTCGGTATTGTCTTGGGCGGTTTTTCCCATTCTCCGATTCTCGGATCATACGCAAAAAGAACTCGTGGAATGACGCGCTGGAGATAGACGGCATGCATTTCTCTTTCGTCTTTATTTTCGCCATTCACGACGATGCTCCAATCCGGAGAATTACGTCCTACTCCATAGCTTTGATAATACTGGGGGATCCGTGCTGTCCAGTCAGCTAAACAATACAATACCATTGATGTTCTACCATGACGTTATGTTGCCGCCATTTCCCTGGCCTCACGGCCCATTGCTTTCCCTTCTTCTCGCACATTTTATATTGTCCGTGCTGAATCATCTGACTCCCGTCAGCCACGGATATAGCTCATGCCGTGCCCACTGAATGACTTCTTGGTAGACGATAACCGGTTCGAACGTGCACATCCGTATGTGTTGCGCCATTGTCCCAGACAGTTGGGAGATTTTGTCGTCCGTCATACCAACTTGAAAAGCAGCCCCAAACAGTTCCATTTAACGAACGAATAATACCAAATAGCAGAAGACGGCCTTGTCACGGCCTCGGGTTGCGCTTCCTATTCAGGCCTATTGTGGTCTGCCTTTTGACGTACTTTGCCGACCTTAAAACCTTCCCTGGCTTCCCTGCTTCCCCTGTCTGCCAACTGTTTCGGCCGCATGATACCCACATGAGCTTTGCTGGCAACGACCTCGCCTTGCTTTTTCGTTATCCTTCTCAACTCTCTCCGTATCTTGAATTTCAAAGTGTTTTTTGTTTTACTTCATTCTGACTTTGTCATCACTCTTCTTTCACCGTTTTTACTTTGCGGTTTTATTTCGTCTTTCGCATATATATCTTTACTTTTTTGCCCTTCTCACTTCCTGATCCCCGCCAACCACTTCTCTTACATCACAGCCTTATCGACGTGACCCCCTCCAACCCCCCCACCAAAGACATCAACGACACTCCAAAAAAGGCTCCCAAAAAACCAAGAAAAAACCGACGACAACAAAAGATGGCCGAGCCATTCAACACGCCCGTGCCTGGCGCAACTCCAGTGCCGGGCGCGACGCCCGTCCACGGCACTCCAGTCCCCGGCGCTACTCCGAGATCGACAACACCTACTGAAGAATACTCCACCCCCTCATCACGTCGACCCATCGTCCTCCACATTGGCGATGAGATCCGCTACAATCCAGACACCTACGCCGAGTTTTCAAACAGATTCGACATTGTCCTCCCCAGCCTTGCCGAGCGCCAGCGCCCTGCGTTTATTCAGGCCCTGAAGGAAGGTCGTTTTGGGAACTTTTCCGCCATCTTCCGGCCGTTTTGGGGAAGTGGCGGTGAGATGGGCGCGTGGGACGAGGAGCTGGTGGCGCTGCTGCCCGACAGCTGCAAGGTGTTTGCTAGTGCCGGTGCAGGGTTCGACTGGGCTGATACCAAGGCGCTGGGCCAGAGAGGTAGGTGCTTTTTCAGTTCAGCAGGCCGCAAGCCTGCTGCGATACACGATGGTGCGGTGATAACTGCTAACCGGGCGACCTAGGCATCATTTATTGCAACTCCGGCTTGGCAGCGGCCGAGGCCGTGTCGGACTTTGCCGTGGCCATGATCATTTCGACGTTCCGGCACCTGGCCTGGTGTATTGGGGCGGCCACCTTCCCAACTGCTGATCCGGCCGCCGCTTTCTCTTCCTGCCACAGCCTGGCCACGGCCCAGTCGCACAATCTCCGCGGCCACGTCCTCGGGCTCATCGGCATGGGCAACATTGGCCAGAACATTGCCGCCAGGATGGGCTGCATTGCTTTCGGCATGAAGATTCACTACTACGACGTTGTGCGCAAACCTGCCGCTCTCGAGCAGGAGCTCAGTGCCACCTACCATGCGTCTCTGAGTGATCTTTTGGCTGCGTCAGACTGCATCGTTTTGTGCACGCCGGCCTCGACGGACGGCAAGCCGCTCATCACCAGCGAGACACTAGCCCACATAAAGCCCGGCGCCCGGTTTGTCAACGTTGCTCGTGGCTCGCTCGTCGATGAAGAGGCTCTGGCCGACTCGCTGGAGGCAGAGAATGGACTGTCGTCGGCAGCTCTCGACGTCCATGCCACAGAGCCAAACATCAACCCACGACTCTTGAAGCTAGCCTCTTTGACCGAGACCTCTGGCACACCGATCCCGGCGCGTGTTATGCTGACCTGCCACAATGCCGGCGGTACGGTGGAGACCCATATCGGCTTCGAGGAACTGAGCATGCGCAACATCATGGCTGTTTTGGACGGTGGAAAGGCCATCACGCCAGTGAACTTGCACCATTTGAAGGACTAAGAGGCTAGGAAGGATGCTGCAGGGGAAAATTGGCTGGTGGGGTTTGAGAAAAAGAATGGAGTATGGAGTACGATGTACGTGATGCATTTGTATGTAAGGTGGAGTCCCGGTCTTAGACTTACACGAAGACTAGCCTTGCATCGGCTTTCAACGCACCACTGGTATTTCATGAAGACTGTTTCACGAGAAGAAAAAGAAAACATTTTCTGTTGCATCAGTTTTCTCTGAATTCTAGCTCAGGTAATTCTGTGTTACTTTATCTAACCGGCTTTCGACCAATGGTATTCATAAGCAATGTAAAATCAGAAAGCAAGGCTAAAATCAGCGGTCGATATAACACCACGCTCGCGAGAAATCGCTGCCCATGCCAATCACAGGATCGGACGCCATGAGATAAGACGCCAAAGATATGCGCCACATAGGCTCGCAAATGGAAAAGACATTGCAAAATGCAGTAGAAAATGACAGCTTTGACAAGTATTCGTACAAACCCCGAGGACCCGCTTCGAAAAGAGAATTGTGCTGACGACAGCCAGCACACCCTGAAAGTAAACAAAAAAAAAAAACCACACCGAGTATATCATACATGGCCCCACGCCCCGACCCCCCAACGCCTCTCCGCCCCTCACTAGCTATAATTGCCCTACATTTTGACGCGAAAGAGGTAGCGCAGGCGGACCTGGTTTACATCGTAGACGATATACTCGTTGTAGAATAGGCTGGCGTTCTGCACGTTTGTGTTGGTCGGAGGCGAGCTGGCGTCGGGCTGGGACGGAAGTTAGTATCATACAAATCAAGTGCTATTGTACATCCCACATAGAACTCACCATTTGAACACCTGCCAGATCCTTGTGGACAGCACTGGCATCCTTCCACGCGGGGGGCGCTGTCCGGCCCTGGCCGAGCGTCGCATAAAGGCCCTTGGCCTTGGCATCGTCGCCGGCCGAGTACGATGCTTGTGTGAGCTTCTGCATAGGGTCGCCTAGCTTGGCCTCGCACAGCAGCAACAGACCCGTCCCGTTCGATATACTGGACGCGCAATAGCCGGCGGACTTGGACGACATGTCTGCCAAGTAGATACCCTTGCCGAACATGTAGCCCGACACGGGCGCCTCGGGCGGCGCAATGCGCAGGCCCTGGCCCAGGATACCACCAAAGTTGGTGACACGCGAGCCGTGCCAAAGCAGACGGGTGTCGTTGTCCTTGGCGGCAGCAGAACCCAGGTTGCACGCGTCGAAGCGGTCCTTTTCGCCACGACGCTCGATGCGGAAGATGTCTTGGATTTTGTACTTGAAGTGGTGGGTCTGGCCGGTGGTGGAGTTGAGGTAGTTGGACAGCTCGGTAAACTCGGCGCTCTTGTGGTCGAGCGGTGTGACCTCTTCCATACCGAGGTTCTGGAACTGCTTGTCGGCCGGGTGGACGGAGCGGTCCTCGGTGCTCCGGGCCTTGTCAACCTTCATGAGCAGCTCAGCATCCTTCATGTCGCTCAAACTCTCGAGCAGCTCAATCTCCTTCTTGAGGCGCGTGTTGTCTGAGATGATGGGCGGACGGTTACGGCCAAAGGCGTGGGGGATCACGCTGTAGTACAGGTTCGACAGGCTCTCTACAGCATGTGGGTAGGGCATGTGGTACTCGGACATGGCCAGGGAGTTGTCGTCCATGAGGGCGGCCAGGTTTTTGAGGGCCTGGAAACCGCGGGTGATGGTGGCCTTGCTCAGCTTCCCGAGTGGCAGCTTGTTGGCGTCGTAGTTGAGATCGCTCATGGTGTTGGCAAAGTACTGTTTGTTGAAAATGAGCTCCATAAGACTCTGAACAGGCGGCGCCAGTGTGCATTCGGGGATCTTCGTGTCCTCCTCGTCCTCCTCCTTCTTGAGCTCGGCGCGGGCGTCGTCCTCATCATCGTCACCATCCTCGTCATCCGAGTCGGGCTGGTAGCTGCGTTCGACATAGGCGTACTTGCCGGGCCGCGGGTCGTCACTACGCCGCTCCCAGGCAAGGCCAGACTTGTCGCGGAACTTCTTGTTGAAGTTCTTCTCAGCGTCATCGAGGCTGCCGCCGCCCAGCATCGCCGACTGGCCGCGCTCGCCAACACGGCCCCAGCGCGTCCAGGTATAGTACTCGCCCGCGCCTGTAGTCAGAATCTGGATGCGGTAAAACTTGTTATTGTTGTTGCCCGAGTTGGTCTGGTTGAGGGAGGCGTCCCAAACAGTGCCATCGTCGGCAATGTAGACACTGACGTTTTGCATAGAGCAAAACTCGTCAACAGGGACGTCCAACTTGGGAGCAGAGGTAGCAGAAGCAGGCGCTGCCGCCTTTGCACTGGCCTTGGTATCCTTCTTCTGGCGCTTCGCAGCCGGTGCAGAAGGCACAGGGGGTGGAGAGGGTGGTGCGGCAGCAGCTCCATTTGTGCCATTTGTGCCATCGGCAGCGGCGGCGGCGGCCGGCGCGGCTCTCTTTCTTCCCTTTGTAGCGAGGGGTGCGGCCACTGCAGGAGCAGGAGCAGGAGCAGGAGCAGGAGGCGAGGGCGGAGCAGCAGCAGCTGGAGTAGCCGGCTTCTCCATGAGGTAGTTTGTCTCGCTCTGCTTGGACGACCCACAGTCCAGCAGCCATTGGAAATTGACAATGGGAATGCCGAGCTTCTTGGCGGCTGTTACTTTCGCAGTGGGCCTCTTGTAGTTGGCGGGTGTCACGATAAGATGAGTGGCATCTGACGTGACAGAGTCGAGCGGCGTGCCGCCGAGCCTTTCAATGTGGTCGCGAAGGTCAGCTTGGGAGATTCTGGGAAAGACGCCGCAAAGGGCAATCTTGCAGCCGGTGAAAGGCAACGTAGCAGCTGGTGGTGATGCTGCCTTTGCAGCAGCTCTTCTGCGAGGAGGCATTGTGTGTGTGGTGTAAGTGTGAGGGGGTTGTGAGGATGAAGTAATTAGGAGAGTAGAAAAGGAGAAGTTAAGACGAAGCAATTAAGCTGAAGCTCATGCGGTGCAAAGTATCGGGATGAGAGAATGAAGAGGTGTATGTGAGAGGAATGAGAGGAACGGGGGAATTGAGGAGAGAGAAGGTGAGAAGAAGAAGCGGGAAACGGCGGATTAAAAGAAAATCGACTCAATGGAGAAAGGATGAGGGTGGAGTCGAAGGGTAAAAGGGGATGGGAATCCGATGAAGCTGTCCTTCGTGGAAGGAGCTCTTTCCCGCACAAACAACAAAGAGCAAAAGGGCAGGAGCGGAGCTAAAAAGGAAAGCTGGAAGCTAACGTCAACAAAACGACATAAACACACACCAAAAAACAGACACCACAGGCCCCTGGCACAGCCTCGGATTGCTGGCCCGTCCACGGAGCTAGGCAGTTGGGTCACTTTTGGGCCGTCCTTTTAGGTCGTTTTGGGAGAAGCTGGAGATTTTAGGGGGTGATTTAGAGTTGGGGCAGGGGCACACCGTTGGGCTTGGCGGCAGTTTTCTGCCTGTTTCTCCCCAGCGGCACTGTGGCAGGAAGGAGCGAGGGACGCCAATGCCAGGCAGCCCAGGCAGCAGGACCCACTTGTCGCGCAAGAACACGGAGCGAAGAAGGAGAAAGACAAGAAAGACACGAGAAGATCTGAAGGCGAGGAAGGTGCGGTCTGCCGAATGTTGGCCAATGCTTCAGCTGAACGCAAAAAAAAAAAAAAAAAAAAAAAAAAACACACACGAGATTGTCGCCTCTTCACGTGGACAGACCCCCCCCCCCCCCCCCCCCGGGGGCACATCGGGGATGAAGCAGGACAGGAGGCGATTGTTTACTATGGTTGGCTGAGCGATTTTGTCTGTTTTGTGTGTGATGATTTTTATTGAAATTAATATGGCACGTTGCCGAACTGGGCGACCTGTGCGAGAGGATCCATCAAAAGCATTGAGTTCCAATTCAACATGACGATAAAAAGACACAAGAGATGCAATACAATGACATACATGTATGAACGAGACGAGATAAAACGCAGGCAAAATACAATGCAGAAGGTAACAAAACGCCGGAATCGACCATAGCCCAACCATTCTCGTTCTCACCACACCTTTCAAGTCTCAGCTGCTCGTCGGCAGAGGAGGCACCGGCGGTGGTGCTGCCCCGTTCGCATTTCCATTCCCATCCGTCTCTTCGTCGTTATCGTCGTCATCGTCGTCGTCCGCATCTGCCATGTCCTCAATCTCCTCCGGGTGGCCCAGGAACCGCGCCACATTGCGCATCTCGTAGTGCTTCTTGCGCATTGCCTCAAACTTGAGATGTTTCTCGCGCTCCTCGGCGCTCATGCCGGCCATCGGATCATCCCCGTCGTGCACACTGCCTCCACCATGCACACTGCCGTGTTCCGAGTCGTCAACGTGGACCTTTTGTGTGCGCTGGCGCGGCGGCGCAAACTCGCCCTCGGGCACTTCTTCCTCGGGCTCGCCCAGCGACAGACCGGGAATGCTACCCTCGCGGTCGGCGCGGCTAAAGTAACCGTTGGAGCCACTGCCACTGCCTCCCGGGCCTTCGAGCGGCTCATCGTCGTCGGACGGGTCCTCGGCCGGGTCGTAGTGCTTGGCATAGGGCGTCTTGGGCTCGTCAATCTTCATGGTAGCGGTGCGCTCCTGCTCTGTCAAATACAGGTTGACCTCGTCCCACTTGAGGCGCTGCTCGGCAGCGGCAGCCGGGTCGAGTTCAGACTCGCCGCCATGGGCGGAGGGTGTGCGGCTGGACGGCCGACGAGAGCCCAGACGGGCAGCGGATGACGAGCGGCGGTGGCCGGCGTTGACCTGCGTGTTGAGGATTGTGCGTTCCTTGTCGGTCAGAGGATGGTCGGGGACTTCGGTGGAGGGGACGACGGGGTTGGCCGAGGCGGGCGAGGAGGCCGGAGGCGAGTGCTGGTACGAGCGTTTAAGAATGCCTATGATGTTAGAGAGTGTGTAACAAAGAGGGTGTCACAGGAAAGATGAAGAGAGACTTACCTTTTGGCCGCTGGACGTTGGGCGGCGGCGGGGTATGCGCAGACTGCTTGCGCTCGGTGGTAGCTTCGTCGGCCATAGTGTCGGTGGAGGTGGTGTGGTGGAGGGCTGAATGGTGGTAGATCGTCAGGTTGTGTGTTGTTCGTGGTAGGTTTGTTGTGTCGCGTGCTGTGTTGAGGTGCAAGTCAAAAGGTTTACAGCCGGCGGGGGGAAACATGTGAGGCTGGGGAGGTCTGCAGGAATGTGCCTGCTGTTTTATCGTTAGCGGGGTTAAGGAGAGCTTTTGGCTGTGTGACGGCGAGCTGTGATTGGCTGGATAGAGTATCCTCGAAAAAGGTATGGGCGATTACATCATAATCTACAGTAGCCTGTAGTTAGTGCCTTTCAGTGCATGAGAGGTTCTGAACTTGCCGAGTCACAGCAGAGTAAACAAACCGGACACGGAATTGTCATTTAGACTTCAACAACAAACTAAGTTTGACTACCGACCTTTACATCTTCCTCAACCACGTAACGTATGGCTTCAACTCTTTGACTCGCGTCTCTGTCGTCACTTTGCTCTCCACTATCGAACAATGACACTGGTACGCCTTGAAATACTCGACACGCACGCGCCTTGCAAATATTTCACTAATCTCCTCGAGCGGTCTTTTCTTCATATCTGCGGAAAGAAATATGAGAATAGACAAGCGCGCGCGTTCGACCCGGCCCACAACCAGCAGTACTTGATACCCCGGTTGAGCGACGCCGGATTTTTGAATAGGGCGAACAAAAAGGCCGTGAGCCAGGCGAAAAGTCAACATACTCATATTAGATCTGTGAAAAGCGACAATTTTGTGTTGAAAGTGCGTCTGTGTTTCTTTCAAGCTCAAGCATATCACGATCCCATCGTTTTCTTTTGATTTGTTGATTGTTGATTGTTGATTTCTCACTCATTATTACAATTTAGTTCTGGCCCTCGTTCTCTCTTCTCACTTCGACAACGCCGCCCCCAACGAAGCTGGTTTTACGTGATGCGGCCTCAACTTCTGAACATGATACCTGCTCAATAATGCATCTACGGTCCTTAATCAACGCACTTCGGGCGTCTCTTTGCCTCTCACGGCAAGTATAAGCTCACAATCCAACTGTGCGACGACGCTTTCTTGTCAAGTTTCTAGATTCCAGATTCCAGATCTCCTTCTCGTCCATCTCATCCTTTCCTTTCGACCAAATCCTTTGTTGAACTAGAACATCCCACACGTGATTGGAACTATACTTCAATACCTCAACGATGCATTCTCCTGGTCGTATTGATTGCATTGCGTCTGATCTTGGCTTTGTGCGCACTGCCTATCAGGAACGACTGCCAGATGCAGGATATCGGACAATCATGAGTCACTATTGGGGAGAGAGGTAACGGAGGGGGTTGGCCTGGTCAGTCTGTGCTTTTTCAATACGCAGCGTTGATTGTCCCTCTCTCTCTTGAGCGTATCGTTTCTTACACCTTTGTATCTTAGGACGTCCTGGCTTCCTTGCCATGTGCTTTGGATTTCTGAAAGGAGTGCGCCTGCAGAGGAAGGATTGGCGCGGCTGCCCTATGATGAAGCTTGTATTGTGGCTGCAACGCCAAATGTGGCATATGTCCTTGAATATCCCATGCCGGCGCCCGACACACCATCTCCACAGTACGGCGAAGGCGGCGAGATTACGCTGCCCGACTGGCAGGTCATCCCCCTACGTTTGCCACCCGAATCCGACCTTGACCGTTTTATTATCGAGACAACCAACCCAGGCCGCCGACTGCAGCAATAAACAGGCGCTGCCGAACTGCCACAGGCCCAATTCCCAAGCATTTCTTCGTTGCTCAGCCCTAACTTGGGTGACGGCGGCTTTCGTCCGCTCACCTTTGCCTTGGCGACCCATGTCGTCCGCAACAGTACGGTCAAGTTCATCACAACACGCATTGCTCTGATATACCTGCTCTCCCATCTTCTACGGTGGCTCGTCTGCCGCAACCGCCAGACCTACGAAACGCTGCCCGACTTTTTCAAACCCACACACCTCCAACGAACAGTGCCCCATCCGGCCTGGGTCGATGCCATTACCTGGCCCGCAGCTCGGGACAATATCATCCGCACCGAGGCCTGGAAGAAGATTACCTTTGACGAGTTCCAGCGCGTCACCAGTGCCTGCATGTCGGTCAACTGGCCGTATACCGACTCAGGTGCCTTTTCAGATCTAGGTGACAGCCAGAACCTTGTGTTGAGTACTCTGTTTGAGGACCATATCCGCCGGGCTGCCAACTGGACCCTGAGCAAGTCGGCGGCTGCTCGTTTCCCATTCATGAAGAAGTTTTGCTTGGCTGTCCATGAGGGTGAAGGAAATGCATAGACGGTGAGGACCGGAATGTATGGGTTCATATGGTCCATGTTTACGTATAGTGAGTTTTGCCTTATCTTCCTTGCTGTGTGTCAAAATGTCTACCGCGTCTCCGAGTATCCGTGTTAACGGAACGTCAGATACTCCGTATATGTCCATATAAGTCTGCAATAACTCCAACTTTCGTGGGATGCACATCTCAATCGAGAAGGTGGTAGAGTACCCCACGACAAGGCTGTAGAGTCTACGGGCAAAACACCACGTTTGTACAAAATACAAAATCCGGGGCCATATGGCTTCTCTCCCCGACTTTTGCTGCAGGCACACGCGTCAAGACCTGCAGGACGGGACGCCTCTATCCTCCAGCCTCGCGGGACTCTAGGGGCCTATTCGCATGCCTTCCTACATGATCCACCACGCCATTCACACTGCCCGGCCGGATGTCAACTGTGCGGCCCATTCGCACAGTCTTTACGGCCGTGCCTTCTGCACACTCGGCAAGCCCATTGATATGTTGACGCAGGAAAGCTGTGCCTTTTACAGGAGCGTTGCCGTCTACCAGCAGTTCAATGGTGTCGTTCTTGATGAGGGAGGGCGACAACATTGCCCGTGCTCTGAGTGACGGCAAGGCCTGTCTGCTTCAAAACAATAGCCTACCGACAGTCGGCGGTACGATTGAGGCCGCTGTGTTCTGGTTCACATCGATGGAAAAGTGCTGTCAAGTGCAGATGTTGGTCGAGGCAACATCCGGTGGCAACACAAAGAAGATCAACGAGGCCGATGCAGAGTTCATATTTAAGAGCATTGGCAACCCCAATGCTGGCTGGTTCAGTGCACGGCCCATGTTTGACGTGATGATCGAGGAGATTGGCGATGCGTATCTACAGTCGAGAAGGACTGCCACGACACAGCATTGCGAGTACATATAAATCGAGCGAGTTACGCTTCACGTGATTGGCATGTTTGTGGTGTGTGGTATTTTTTTACGTGCTTGATATGGTTGTACTTGACAGCTCTCATCACATTGGACGAAAGAGTTGTGCGTGGACAAATTATTGTTTTGACAACTGCCGTTGCGGTGGCATTTTAGATTATGGAATTCGCAGGGTTGAAAGTTGATTAAAGGGATTGAGTAAGGCATTCACATGTGTGCATCCATCAGGACAAAAGAGAGATCGGCTCAGAGTAGACAATGGAGGGGGAAATGTCTTAATCTTGATTTTTAAACGCATTTCCGTAATCTCCTGTCACTTCTGAGATATCATTGTGGCTGCGTCGATTTTTTCAATTTGTTTTAGTTTATCTCGAGTTACTTTGAACAAAGACAGCTATATTTTGACTGATATCTTTAAAAGAGCATTTTTGATTTTTATATTTCTCATCACATCACCAAGCAACCATGAGAAAAAACACACACATCAAAACAAAGGCATTTAGCCTCTTGATCGTACGCCAAAAGCATCATTGATCATCTGCGCGTTCACCGATATTTGCATATCGAAAGTCCGAGGGACTGTGTCGCAAAAGCATTGTGTAAGAGTCGCCACGGCTTAGGCATGATCACGTGTATAGGCACGTGAAAATGCTTAGAAGGAGCTTCTACCGATTCCGATATGACTAAGCAGAGCCAACAAAAGCGAACAAAGACGGCCGCCTCAAACCACCGTTGCTTCACTCTCTTTCGCAGTAATTGCCACCCCACGCGTCATCATCCGGGGCCCGGAAAGACCATAATTGCTATTACTCGATTCCCGTTTTGTATTGTTGGCGGCCGAAGTGCCCGAGGTGCCGAAGAGGTCCCCAACAACCAGGCACAAGAAAAAAAGGAGAAAAGAAGAGGAGAATGGAGACAACGAGACGGCGAAACGCGGCCTTGTCCAGCCGTAGTCTACGGAGAAGAGCGGGTACAACGGACGTGGTATACGGAGCAGTACAGTGTAGAGAAAACGGCCCCAGTCACGGTTTAGGGCAGAGTAGCGTTTCGGCGTGGGAACCTCCTTTTTCGTGTCTGTTCCGCGTGGCTTTTCCCCGGCAGTACGTACTCGAGCGAGACGAGGATGTACACGCGAGGAGAAAGGGAGATAAATGGAGAAAGACGCAAAGAGTGGAGGGCAGTATGGATACGTAGTCAATGGAGGGGTTGAGGGGTTCAGATAAGAAAAAGACAAGAAATACGTAAAAAAACACACAAAAACACACACACACAGAAGAAAAGAAAAAAAAAAAGGGGGAAAGGGCTCATCTCGGAGCGCGGAGAAGTTTCAAGCTACAAGATACGTTGCACTGACGTATCCACATGTCGACTGCATACGGACGTAGATGTTTCTATTTTTCATTTTCTCATCTCGCGGATACGAAAGCGTGGACGAATACGAATGGCCGAATTGCCTCGTTGTAAGACGCAAAGGGAAAAAAGAGACCTTTGTCCACGGCCATAGTAGAACCGAGCGGTGACAAAAAGAGCAATTCAGCGAGTCTCCAAAAACCAGACATTGTAAGATTGAAGTGGACCATCAACCTTTTTTGACGCTCGGGCGTTCCGCTTGTTAAAGTTGGGAGAGGCTTGTGAAAGTAGGTCTGGGAGAAAAGAAAAGAAAAAAAAAAAAAAAAAAAAAAAAGAAATGCCCCGGATTGGTGCGATACGAGGTTCGATAATGGTAAATGGGACAAAAAAGGACTAAAGCAGAAGAAACCAGATCAATCAGTTCAAACAGAATGACGGCATGATAAAAGGTTAAAGAGGAAGAAGACGAGCAAAACGGCGAGCAAAGAGGCATGGGAATGTAAAAGGGTAAGGGGAGATTGAAAACGAACAAACAAAAAAAGAGGCTCAGAAAGTACGCGTAAACTAGGCAGAAACGGAATGGGAAGAGGGGAAAAAAGGAAACCAAATGGAAACGAAAGTTGAGCGGCTCAACATCAAGACTGTACGGAGTACAACGCACATGCAATATGTAAGGAGTACGGCCGACAAGTCTCCAAAATGCCACTAATACCAGGCTAAGGGATTTTGATACGCAGGGCTCCCACACACACTGAAAACTCGGAGGATTCGATAGGCTGAAGGCGCTGAAGGAGCTGAAGGAGGGCATACCAGGCTGCGGGCGGCTGCGGGCTGCAGGCGTGGCAGGGCTATTCTGTTGTTGGTCTGTTGTTGGTTCCAACTTGGTTGTGGGATGGAGAAAGGATGATTAAAAAAATTAAAGGGTTGTCTGCCAATCGCACAGTGTGGTGAGACACAGTGTGGTGAGACGATGGCGAAATACAATGAACGAATTTTCACGAGTTTTCTAGCGGCAGGCACGGCGACTTGGCGGGAAAAAAAAGGAGAAGACCAAACAAAGAATTTCACAAAGGGCGAAGGCTGTGAGCTCGCGAAACACGAGATACACTGTGCGCAGAGATACTTTTCGGCACTGCGGCAGGCGATTGTTCGGGCGGTGAGAGCGGGGCTTATATTTCAGAGGGTTGAGCTCATTGGACAGACGAAGTACTCCGTAAAGAGTACATCTCTCTCATTCTCACATATTGGAACAACGGTGTGGCCGCCGTTGTTTAACGTCGCCCCGCGTACGGTGAGAAATGACGAGCAATGCCTGCAAGTGGCCTGAGGATGGACGGGATGGACAGTACCTCCTTGCACGGACCGCACTGGTGCAGAGATTTGCCCATGTTAGTCCGTGTTGTGTCCCTGTTCACCCTGATAATCCTAGGCATATCAGTGAATATCAGGGACTCAAAAGGAGCAGGCCCCACAAAACCGAGATATGTCTACATCCGGGTACTTGTTTCGCCAGTTGCATGTCGAGCATGTGTACCGAGTGTACTTACCTCGAGTTTCTCAAGCTACATGCACGTACGGAGTACTGAAGGATGTTGTTGAAGCGAAAACGCCTCAGACTCACGGGGATTGCGGACACGACCCTGAAGCCGGATGTCATTCTGTGGCCTTTCGGATATGGATATCAGTGGCGTGAATGGTACTTCTTGGCTTCCAAGATAAGCCCGCCACGGCTGAGCCAGTCGTCCGCTCACGTTGGCAGGCACGAATGGACTCTGATGGAGGGTGGGAGGGTTGGCTGTTGTTGGTGCCTTCCTCACGTTTTTGGGAGCTTGTTTGGGGTTTTCTTCGTACTTGCCGTTCTTGTCGTTCTTTCCTGTTCTTTACATGTACCTGTTCATCATGTCCCGCGCCTTCCTATCTCGCCAATAACAAACATACACGGCCATTTCCTTATCCCTTCAGTGTTTTTTTTTTTTTTTTTTTGGATTGCCCTTCCCCTTCTCCCTTGTCCCTCTTCTCGTTCCTCGCTACGCTCGCAAGTCGCTGGAAGCCTTCCTGCCTTCGCCTTCCTTTCTTTCTCGCATCTCCTTTTGTCTACATGCTCAGGGCCCCTCCAAAAGCTGCCCGACCCCGTTGGAAAGTGTGGAAAACAGGGGCCTCTGACGTCACAGGCGCCACTGTTTTTCAGGGCCCTTATTGGACTGGCTGCACCTTCCTCTGTGATTTCAGCGGGCATTGGCATGGCGGCCGTTCTCGCCCCACTTCCGCCCACCAAGGCCCCACTAATCCCGGCCTAAGTGCAAACTCGTTCATGCTGGCGGTTCCACCGGGCTCCATATTCCGCCAACTTCGATAAAACTTTCCACCGTCTTCACCTCGCCTCACTCGCCTTTCACCAAAATAGAGCCAAAATGTGCACTGTGAACGAAACTTTGGCCCCTTGTATTCAGAGCCTTTCCGCCTTCCGTACCTGTTGGCCGTGGAGCCGCAGGCAAAGACAGCATGAAACTACATGGCGCGAACGTAGCAGAGCATAGCGCAAGATGTCACTTTCTTTTGTTCTACGCAGTAGTTGTTCTTTTGCTCCTTTTTGGAGTTGTCTCGGCATGTAACAATGTCACTGCGCCGCTTGTCGACGGTGCCGAAGCTTATCGACAACAGAAGAGGTAGGACAGGAGGAGAGGGAAAAAATAAAGAAAAAAAATAGAACAATTATGTCTCTGTTGGTCAGTTTCGCTCATGTTTGTCCATATTCGCCCTCCCGAGGATTATTCGTTTGATTGTTTTGGAAGAGGGTCCAAAAGGTATAAAGACAGGCCCCTCTGTTTTGATTTTCCCAAACATCGACAACATCCTACTCTTCTTTCTCTTTTACCCCTCTTCCTCTTCCACCTCTTCTGTTTTTCTCTTTCCTCTTTCTTCAGCCGTCTGAGACGTCCACTCCTTCATATATTGTTTTACATTTAACATACACATCCCATTTGCATATCATATCCCACATCGTCTTGATCTTTTCTCTCCTCTCTTCCTCTCCTCCAGATCTCTCCCATATCCTCCCACATCTTGTCCATTTCTTCCATCTCCACCCCCACAATGTCTTCTTCCCGCCTCCAGAGACCCCCCGGTCCCAACCGGTCTGTTTCGGCCAGCAGCTTTGCTGAGGCCTTCAGCATCGCCCGCAGAAACCTCGAGGACCAGATTTCGCACGAGGAGCCGGTCTCCCCGTCTGAAGAGGCTCTCTCCTCGCCTGATCTGCCGCCTACTAACGCTCCCTCGCTGTCCAACTCCAATGTCATTACGCCCGCCAGCCTCGCCACCCCCATCACAGAACCCGAGACACCCCTCAATGGCGACTCGGACTATGAAGACGATGTGGCCGACAACTTTGCATTCGCCTTTGACATTGACGGCGTCCTGGTCCGTGGTGGCCAGCCCATCCCGGAGGCCATTGAGGCCATGAAGATGCTCAACGGCGAGAACGAGTACGGCATCAGGGTGTAAGTCGCTTCACGGTCTACGGACATCATACCACCACTTTTTTTACAAGCTCATTCACTAACATATTGCAGCCCTTACATTTTCCTGACCAACGGCGGCGGTAAGACCGAGGCCGAGCGCTGTCTCGATCTGTCGGCCCAGCTCGAGCTCGAGGTCAGCCCCGGCCAGTTCATCTGCGGCCATACGCCCATGCGTGAGCTTGCAGACAAGTACCGCGGCGCCGTCCTGGTTGTCGGCGGCGAGGGCGAGAAGTGCCGCAGCGTTGCTGAGCACTACGGCTTCAAGGATGTTATCACCCCCGGTGACATTATCAAGGCCAACGCTGCCACCGCTCCCTTCCGCAAGCTGACCGACCTGGAGCACGCCAACTCGCGTGACCTGCTGGCCCGTCGTGGCATCGAAAAGATGTCTGACATTGTCATTGAGGCCGTCTTCGTCTTTGCCGACAGCCGTGACTGGGCTTCGGATCTCCAGATCATTCTGGATATTGCCATGTCCAAGGGCGGCCGTCTTGAGACACGCTCCGAGACGTTCGACGAGGGCCCACCGATCTACTTCTCGCACTCTGACGTTGTCTGGTCGGCTGCTCACGAGCACGTCCGTCTCGGCATGGGTGCTCTCCGCCGCATTGTCGAGACTGTCTTCTCGGACGTCACTGGCGGCAAGACCCTGACCACGCACGCCTTTGGCAAGCCCCAGGTGTCGACTTTCGAGTTTGCCACTCGTCTGCTCCAGCAGTGGCGCGCCACCCAGCACGGCCTGGTCGGCAGCCGGCCACTGGATACTGTCTATTTTGTCGGTGACACACCTGAGTCGGACATCCGCGGCACCAACGCCATGGACGCCCGCTCCAAGCACACCTCGTGGTACAGTGTTCTCGTCAAGACGGGTGTCTACCAGGACGGTACCGAGCCCGCCTACACCCCCAAGGCCGTGGTGCCGACCGTGCTGGACGCGGTCCGTCATGGTATTGAGCGTGAGATTCAGGCCCGCAAGGCCCGTCGGTCCAAGATGGACGCCAAGAACCAGGGCGCCATCATTGAGAAGCTGGCCACCATCGAGATCCAGGACTGCTCATAGGCTTTGGGTTTGATTTTATCCAATTTGATATTTTGTTATCATTTCCTTTTGTTTTGTTTTGATTTCCTTTTCTTTATTTCTACTTTCAGTTCTATGATACACTAGTACAGCCATGAAAAGGCTGTCATTTGATTTTCCCGGACGGCATAAAACAGATATAAAAAAAACACATAGCGGCGTTCTTTGGATGGGATACAACGAATATAACGATCAACTAAGAAGTTAACAACCTTATAACCATGTTCCCTTGCATAAGTTCATAAACGTGACAGACAAGAGTACAACCCGCAGCCCCTGTACTAACAGCCAACTTTCATCCAACTGTTGTCCTCTTCCCTCCACATCCCTTCCCTTTCTAGTCATTCCCCACATTTCTATACAGTCAAGATCTGCTCGTAGAATCCAGCGTATCCCCGCTCTTCATCCCGCAGGTAGATCTCTAGGATCCAGTGGCGCTGCTGGCCCTTGGCGTTGAGCGTCCGCACCGGCAAGTGGTTCCCCGTTGTCAGGTACAAGGTAATCATGTCGCGCGGGATCCGCTCATGCGGGAAGTCGCCGACTAGGTGGCCACAAAAGACGTTGCCATACTTCCAGCCGAGTCCGCTCTTCTCACCGGCCTCTTTCGTCAAACGAACGGTAATGTCGTACAGCTCTTCGCCGGTGATGTCTGGGCGCGCATCAAACTCGGCCTTGATGGCGTACCATAGCGGCTCGAGCGCATCGCGGAGCGCAATCTTGTTGGGGTCGTTGCCCAGCACATAAGTGCGACCAAAGTCGGCCTCGTATGCCTCAAAGACAGGGCCCAGGTCGACATACAGAATGTCGTCGGCCTCAATGACACGGTCGTCGGTGTTGTCGTTGAACATGGCCAGAGTGTGAGGGCCACTGCGAACGAGGCGCCGGTGCCAGTGGGTGCGGACATTGTACTTCTCCTTGCCGAGCTTGTAGATCTCCTCAGTGAGTTCCTTTTCGCTGATGCCGGGGCGGATCATGTCGCGCTCGACGTCGGCGAAGAGAGCGGCGGCCTTATTTTGAGCCTCGATGAGGTTGGCGAGGCGCTGGGCTTCGGGGACGTTGGTCTCGGAAAGGCCCGTCTTGGGAGCGGTGATGGCGTCGGGGGTGGCCATGTTGCGCGGAGTGATTGTGTGGTGATGAAAAAAACGGGGTAAAAAGGTGGAAGGGAAAAGAGAAATCTTCGAGGAGAGTCACAAAAGGGGTTTTAAAGTAGCAGAGAGATGGGAACTGAGTGAGATTATGAGTCAAGCGTGAAAATGAGGTAAGTCAGCTCGAAGTGATGTCGTGGTAAAATAAAAGCGAGGCGGAAGTGGGGACTATGTTGACGATGGTATGAATTAGGTGTTCAATTTTTGAATGTGAGTTGTTGCAAACAACAATGTTGACGATAATATGAAAGACAATATAGTAACTGGACCGGTGCCGGCAAATGCAAGATGTAGTCGGAGTATTTACGCACAGTTTCTGCACATACACGGGACACGATCTCTAAAAGGTCCTCAAACCCCTGCTGTTTTGCTAGCCGGAGGTGCCACGCACACTGTGACACTCCCAAAATGCGGGGACGGCTCAGGTCGTCAAAGGGCGTGGTGGTGAATCGTAAATGGGCGGCGTTTATTGGCTGGGTGGTCGGCTGCAAATTCCTGTAGCGGTTCTTGTGTGCTATTTAGTCTCTTTGCTGCAAACCCCGGTCCGGCGGAGTGGACGGGTCTAAGCCGTGTAGGGAGGTCTTTGCATGCAGTTAACGTACAAAAAGGTGGAAAAGTGCTGGCAGGATACGGCAGATAGCATCGAGTGGATCTCCGAGGACTGTTTTCACAAAATCTCTCCCAGTCACAGTAGAAATCAGTTGTCAAAGGGCGCAGAGTACTCCGTAACGTGGTTTGATATGAGTATGAAGAGGTGCAGAAGGGCTGTACAGGCGGATTGTCCAGATTTCCGCGGACACGGTAACAAACTGTACGGCAACGGGTGACAGCGGAAAGCGGACCAATTTTCGGTGCCGAAGACCGACGGACTGCACATGTTTCTCATCTTCACATTCCTATTCCCACGTATCTTCCTTTCTTCATCATTTCCCATCTCCTCATTAAAACCCCGCCGCATCCAACCTTCCCCTTTCCTACTGCTCAATAGAGCGACGGTCCTCCGGAGCGACACCTTCAACAACTTCAACCAAGTTCTGATCGTCACTATTGTTCTGTTAGCGAATGGGCATGGATCATCTGATATACATCTGATAGAGAAGGGTGGACATACGTCAGAGTCTTGTTGGGAACAAACCAAATGGTAATGGCCGCTGGGATAACAATGCCAAAGGCAACATAGGTGAAGTCGGCCATGATCTGGTTGTAGGCGGCGGCAATGGCAATTCGCTGCGGCGTGCCCATGGCGGGGAGGCCTGTCGTGAAGGAGTTATAGACGGTCTCAATCAGCTCGGCGGTGCCGTCGGTGCCGAGGTGCTCGGCCAACAGGCCCTTGAAGTAGGTGGTGTAGATGCCGCCACCGATGGCGCTGCCAATGGTCGAGCCCAGCATGGACAGACAGACAGCGAGACTGGTCATCTGGGCGACTTCGCGATGGGGCACGTTGACGGTGCATGCCACGAAACAAGTGGTGCTGAGCATACCATCACCAATGCCCTGGATGGCCTGCACAATGACGAGCTCGGCGATGCTGCTGCTCGACTGGCGAATGCGGAACATGAGGCCGTAGCCCAGCAGACGCATACCAATACCAAAGATGGTGGGGTACTTGTAGCCGCGGAAGTAGTACATGGTGGCTGCGAGAACCAGACCGGCAAAGAACTGCACGGTGCCGTTGACGGCGTTGATCCAGATGGCGACGTGAACATCGTAGCCACGGGCGACAATCAGCCACTGGTAGAAGTAGCTGTGGGTGACACTGAGACCGATACCGTCCATGCCGTACATGATGAGCATAATGGCAAGCGTGCGGTCCTTGAAGTAGTAGAGCGGAATAACAGGGTGCTTGGCGACAAAGTGCTCGTAGACCGGAAGGGCAATGAGCATCAGGATACCAATAACCAGACAGGCAATCAGCCAGTTGGTCTTCCAGCCGTTGGCAAGCGTGCCAGCGAGCGAGGCAGGCAACAGAATCAGAGCGAGACCAGCCGAGAACAAAAACGTACCGCCCAGGTCGATCTGCGAAAAGAACTCGCGGACGGTCATCTTAATCTTCTGATCGTAGCCGAGCTTCTTGGCCCTGCGCTGGAAGCCAAGAACAACAGCCGTCAGAGGCAGCAGACCGAACGGCATGATGATGGCGAGCATGCCAATACCCCAACGCCAGCCGATACCGCCGAGCACAGAAGCCGTAATGAAGGCAGTGACGTACGGCATGAACAGGTACGGGAAGAACTGGATCTGCACGGCCAGACCACGCTGGCGGGCGCTCGACACATCCGACGTCAGAATGTCGTTCATCGTGTTGACGCCGCTCTGGGCGACCGCGTGAATAATGTAGCCGGCAGCATAGCCGTCGTAGGTCGGCGACTTGGCGCACAGAATAAGGCTGACGACAAACATGACAATGATGAAGGGATACATTTCGCCACGGCCAAACACATCAGACAGCTTGGCAATCAGCGGCTTGATGACGGCGAACAACAGGGCGCCGGCCGTTGCGATGGCGGCACTGTCGGAGACTTTCGAATAGGACGACTGGGCGTAGACGAAATAGGTGTAGACGGTGCTGTTTTCGAACTCATATGCGACCATAGAGAAGATCATCCTAACGAGAGAATAAAATTTTAGTATCACGAAGAATATGTCGATTATAGTCAACATGCGTGCACTCACACTCCAATGATAATCAGCTTTCCGCGGTTGCCATAGATGGCCGCAATGGCCTCCATCTTGCCGGCACCACCGGACAGCTCGACCGGCACGGCGGGGGCCTTTTGGAGCTCAATGTCGTCCATCATGGGCTCTTCGCGCTTTTCGGTGATATCCAAGGGCGCGACGCCCACGGAGGGGGCCGCCTCGATTTTGCTCATGGTGGGTAGGTGTGTGAAGAACAACTATAAAAATGGACAATAAAACAAACGGATATCAAGTGAAAATAAAAGAAAAGTAATTATAGGTGCCACGAAGAGGTGGACTCTTTGTTGATCTGTTTTTTTCTTCTATTGCATTCTGCGTGGGAGGCGTCGACATCAAATACTTTTTGGTTGCTGCTATTCCTACCATGATCGTGAGACTATGGAAGACATGGCCTCCTCCGTCTATCGTCCGGTATCTCCTCTCTCCAGATGAGGAGGTAACACACCCTTGCCCCCTCCTTCTCCTTATCCCCCCTCTTTTTTTTGTCTTCCCAACTCCCCTGCCCCTCATATCATCGAGGCACACCTACACGAGCAGAGTTAAGTGTCAAAGGCAAAAGGCAAAGGAAGAGACAAGGTCACAGTATCTACGTCGTACCTGTACTCCGTACGCCGGATGGAACGAAACGAAACTACGCTACAAGTCGTATCAGTTAGCGTCCTGGAATGAGGATTCCGGCCGAATCTATTCTTTTCTTGGCAGGATCGGACGGGCGGTGCCATTCTGCTCCGACTGCCTTTCCTTTGCAAATAAAAGCAACCGTATTGGAGGGATGCGGAGGCTCGCTGACGGCAGAAAACTCGGTCCACATAAATCAAAACAATACCACAGAACAGAAAAATGTAGCAATAGAAAATCTGAAAAAAAAAAAACGTCACATGCATCTGATCATATCAGAATAATACAGATTTTCTTGTCAAAGAGTAGAGCTATTGCTCCTGTTTGACGGCATTTTTTGGTAGAACAACCGCGATCAATTGGGTGTTGTTTTGGTGGGGATTCCTTTAGTGTGTACCGACTTTCTTTCCGTCAGGAAGAGAGGGCAACCCACAGGTTGTATTGTGGAGCACTGAGAAGCTCCGCTGACGGGCTTCATTACTCTACATTTAATCTCTTATCAAACATGAACCCGCCGAGAAACATAACTCCAGAAATCAACCAAAAGTCTCAAAAAAAAAAAAAAGAAGCATTCTAGCAAAAAAAAAAAAAACGGCCCGCGGAGATGGCCACCGAGAAAAATGAGCTCGAACCAACATCTAATGGCTAATGACAGGCCAAGACGGACGACGGCAGGTTATGGAATGCATGGTCGACTCAGAGTTGTGGCAGGCAAGGATGGAATTGCTTGATTGGTACGTCGTACGGAGTACTCGATGGTCCTCGCCGCGTTGTCGGTATGCTATCAGGAATCTCACCGGGTCCTGCACTGGCGCCGTCTGATAGCACAACATGTGCATTTCTATTGCCCTATTCTGTCTTAACCTCCCCAGTTCGTTCCCTAAAAAGGCCTGGTCGCGGCCCCATCGATAGCGACGGGTGGCGTATTTTAGGTGTGGTTGCAGGGGGGGCTTGCAACTTGCAGTGACTAAACAAGGGGGGGTTCCTTCATCCACTCTGCCACTCTAAAAGCGTACTCCGTAGTGGCTTCCGGTGCTTCCCCACGTTTATGGGCGATGGAGGCCACTGGCGGAAAGCCACCGACGCCTTCTTGACGCCTCGTTCGAATTCAGTCGCCCACCGCCTTTGCTAGAACCCGTAGTCGCCAATCTCGTTCTATTCTTTGTTTCTTTTTCTTCTTCTTTTTTTTTCCTTTTTTTCTTTTCTTTTTTTTTCTTTTTTTTTCTTCTCACTCATTTCTTCTTATCTCCCCTCATTCATCTTGACCCTCCCACACCTCAGATGGTGTGACGCACGGCCACTGCACGAAAGCCGTCGAAGAATACCCACGGCCCCCAGGAGCCACTCGCGGCTCGTCTTCTGGCTATCAGTAGCAACCATCCTGTCCTCTTGGCCTTGTTACCGATGCCACGTCCCTTACCGTTCGTGGGAGCTAACCCCGGATCTCGGCCAAGCCTTGTCCGTCATTGTTTTACTCTATTCGTGAACCGCCCGTCTCTCCTATGATGTCGTGATATCATGATGCTGGCGCTTGATGCTTAGTCCTATCGGTTTCTTGCAAATCCTGGTTAATATCGGCTTACCTTGCTCCGACCACAACTTTACACCGTACCGGAAGGCCTGTTCCCCCTCCCGTCACAACGTGGTCAGCGGCCAGCCACGGATTAACTATTGTGGGAAGACGGCCGGGGTCGCTCCAGACTTGCACGAACTTGTTCAGGATTGCTTTAGGGCCACCTTAGACCGCATCCACTTACACGATCCTTGCATATTTTGATTTTCTGACATTGTTTACGACGTATTCCTTTACCGTTATCATTATCATGAGATGTAGTATTGTTCCTAAAGCATGGTTTAACTCACAGCACAAACCACATGGCATACTATCATGATGCCACATCCCCTTCTCCGAGACAATCTTCACGTATTGACCCGTATCTGATATTGGACCCAAAACCCGAACTATAGACGGGAAGCGAGCCTCGCCCTGAACGGGATTTAGAATTTCCAGTCTTCTCATGTTAGATATGTGGCATCAACAAAATCAATATTGGCATCAGATTGGGAAATGCAACCCGCCTTTGCCACTTAAAATGCCGTTTTCCGTGTACTGGAGAGTCATCTATCAAACAGCATGACCACGGCTAATACGGATGTCCGGCCACGGCTTTGGGTCCAAAGGAGTGAGACGTTCCCACGCTTGATTGATACGCTATATACTCCGTACGGGACCGGAGTGCACTAGATTGATCACACAAGATAAGAACAGTGATCCGATATGAGGACACGAGAGCAGCGAAAGCCCTGTCTTCTTGGCCTCGAATTATTATCTCCTATATTCACAAAAGGATACCATCAGTTTTGTTTTGTTTGATTATTCCATTGATTGTTATCAACAACATCTTTGCTACCAATTCATCGGGCTCGTCCGATGCACGCATTTTGTTGCAATTGGTCAGTCCTTAAATATGGAGAAGGATGTAGTCCATAGTCCTAGTGTTCGTTTAGCCACGACTGATGCGGCTTGGCTGTAGCCAATGGTACATTGAGGAGAGAGGAGGCTCAGCAAGGCAAAGTCCAGACCCGAACCTTTGGCAATATATGCACGGACTCCAAAAGACACATCAGACGTCGTATTGTCGGGTCTTGTTTCCCACGACTGCTCATGTTTTCACACCTATCTTTCTTACAACAAAACGTGTCCTTCTTTCTCTCTCCTACAAAACCAGAAGGAACGACGGCTCCCGGTCGTCGCCTGAGCCAATATACTGACCGTACTTGCCTGCGGCCTTGTCCCTGTTAATCTTGCGACAGTACAGCACATTGGCCAGAATCATGAACCAGCCAGCCACCAGCAAACTCAGGATGATGGTGTGGCCTTTGTGGAATTGTGGGCGTTGGGTTGAAGGGTACACAAACACAGTGACAAAGCCACCGCAGTTCGCAATCGCCAGCTGGAGAGCGGCGGCCGTGGCTCTTTTATAGTGGCCGGCAGAGTTGTTGGCAAGCCAGCCCAGCACGGGAGGCACGCTCGAGTACAGACCCGTAGCCATCAAGAAAGTCATGCCGTACTTAACGGTGGGGTTTTGGACATTGGCAATCACTGCGTACCCGATAATGGCAATGGGCATAGTAAATAACATGATGGTGCCGCGAACCTGGAAACGGTCGGACGCAAAAGCGACAATGACTGACAAGTTAGCGGTGAGCGGAATGCGGAACGAGAGCGAGAGCGAGAGAAAAGCAGGCCGAGAAAAAGAAGGGACCCATGTGCACGCCATGTGGGGCAGGATGATGCAGAAGAAGGACAAAAATGTGAGATTGAGAATGAGGGGACACCTCTCGGCAGGGACACGAGAAATCCCTCTCAAAATAAAATCATACTGAGTAGTACGTTTTAACTTACCAGTAACGACAGATGCCACCGCATATGGGATGACAGACCACAGCTGGGCAGCGTTGGCCGTATGGCCAAGAGCGGCAATAATGGTGGGCAACTGTACAAAATATTGTCAGTCCTGGGCACAGCGAAACAAACAACGATCGGAGGACTTTGTTTATCACTCACAAACAAGCCAAACGAATACAGACCAGACAAGATGCCAAAGTAGGCACTTGCCGTCAGCCACGTCTGCCAGCTAAAGACGGCCCGGCCGACCTCGTGCCAGCTGAACTTCTCAGCCGCCTCATGCTCCGGATTCATCATGCTGCCGGTGCTGCCGGCAAAGACGGCCCGCTGCAGACGGCGCACCGAGTGGGCCTTTTCTTCTTCACTCAAGAAGGACGCACCGACAATGCCGTTGGGCAAGATGATGGCAGCGAGGCCGGCTGCGGCCACGGTCAACAGCCCTTCAATGATGAAAATCCATCGCCACGCCGAATAGCCGCCGTGGCCCGCCAGCTCCGAAAGACCGCGTGCCAGGAGACCCCCAAACGCACCAGACAGCGACGCCGCCGTGTAAAACAGACCGATGCGCAGGGCCAGCTCACGGCGGGTGTACATGCTTGACAGGTATAGAATCATACCGGGCAGCAGACCGCCTTCTGTGAAACCCAGGACGGCACGCACAGCGACGAAGCCGGCAAAATTCTGGATAAAGCCCTGGCACATGCTGACGACGCCCCAAGCAAACGTCAGGAACGGCAGCCAGATGCGCGGCGTCACCTTCTTGAGGACCAGGTTGCTGGGAATTTCGCTGACAATGTAGGTCGCGTAAAAGACGGCAAGGCCCTGATCGTACTGCACATCCTGGGCATCCATACCCAGCTCCTTTTCGAGGCCATAAAGACGGGCATTGCCGACATTGGTACGGTCGAGGAACGAGCATAGGAACAGCAGAGCGAGGACAGGCAAGATGCGTGTGTCGAGTTTCCACAGAATGCGGCGCGTCACGGCGCGGCCTTCATGGCTGTTTTCAAAGTCGTCGTCGTCAACGAGGTCGCGTTTTTCGACATTGTCGGCCGTAGGCTTGTCGCCCTGTAAGTCGGCCATGGCAGAGCGCGCGAAAGCGTGGAGCGTCGGAGCTAGCTAAGCTTTATTAAGGTTTGTGGAGTAAGTATCGTTATAGTTTTTGTTTGACAAAGTTGACTCGAGTCAGTCGAATTTGTTTTTGATGATACTTTTGATGCTGACAATGATCTTGGACGAACTGTCCAGATAACTGCATTTCTGCATCGAAAAGACCTGCACATCAAGAGATTTACCTAAAAAAAGAGGGGAAATGATTGGAAATGGGCCCTGGTGTGGCCAACTCCCAGCTTTTGCTGCCAGAACTTACCAGCTGTGCCAGCTTCGAACCAGGAGCTAGGTAGTTCGTACTTCGAGGATCGTCGCCTTTCCCAACCACTCTAAAATTGCCAAAATGCGGGGAAGGACCGAGAAACAGACGTCTTGCGACACCTTCGACCACCAAAAGTGCGTCGATCGCAGCCCGCATCCCCCCTCATCCTTCCATGACGTCTGGTGATGGCCAATGAAAGAAAAGCAAAAGGAAACAAAATGGACAAGACAAGAGGCGGGGTGCAACATAATCCGCTCGGACACTGGAGCGATTGGACAAAATACAACACGCGACACGCGACACGAAGAAGCGGACTCTCACCAATAACGTTATTGTTGACGTCGTACTCGTATTTTTGGAGTCTATGACGGTGCAACCTTGTCTCTCTTGATGAACACAAAGAAAGAAGGTAAAAGTACGCCGCATACGAGTACGACGCACCGGATTGGATCCAAGGTCGTCCACCCATTTCGAAAAAAGCTGAACTGCCGAGATCGATTGGCGAGTTCGTGAAAACCAAACATGTCAAAAAATGCAAATCCCAAAGAAAAGACCAAGGTGAAACAGACAAAAATAAACCGAAACCCAAAGGACTGCAGGTGCTTTTGCCGTTGCCGCAGAGCCGCATTTTCGGCCCGCAGATCGCGAATTGTTTTTTTTTAATTGTCTTCGTCGGATTGACTGCTATGGTCAGCCCGGGACCGGTGCAGCTCGTGGCACCGCTTGACCTATTTTTCCAATGCTTCGATATGCCGGTTCCGTTTGTTGCGGAGGCTTTGCTGGGCCACCCGGTCGCGCAGCCGTTTGCGTTCTGCTGCATCAGCTTCGGGACGGGTTGCAGTCGTGGGTAGCGGAGCCAGAAAGAGTAGCATTGCTGACCCGCGCAACGCGGCCTCGACTGACTCGATTGGACATTGTCGAATTGTCTGGGTTTCCGGGTTGGAGGTTTTCCACAGGATCGGGATCGGAGCCGGACCGTCTGTTGTTGACGTGCGCCGTGCAATGTATGATTTGAAATCGCTGATTGGGTCCTGCCACAAAATCGCCGACCGTGTCAGTTGTTTGAATTGTCAACGTTTTGGCAACTTTTCGACTTGTTGACTCTTCTCGCGTTTCGAGAATTTGATATCAAAAGGATGTTTTCCCCCAGACTCCGCACCTTCCCCGTGGCCTTGTCTGGTGCCAACGTTGAGGTGCAAAATGGGAAGGAGGGCTCCGCACCACTGACCGCTCTTACCTGGTCGAGTCAACAGAGTGCTCTTGCCCTGAAATTGTTTCCCGACTAGATACTTGCCTAACTGGGAGCCTTTGCCTTGCAACGACGGCCTCTGATTGGCGCGAGTCAGCTTTTCCTGTCGCTACTCCACACGACTAAGAGAGCTTGCACGTCTGCCTCCACCTGCACCTGCACCAACTCTCACGTAGAAGACTGCGATTTTGTCCACCGGAGTTTCCCCGCATGAACAAACTCGCCTGGAAGATGTTTGAGCGGCTCAATGAGGGAGAGAGAATTGACAAGTAGAAATAAAAGATACGACAGTCGATAAAGTCGACAGAATTCAATGTCGCTTGGAAGATGATATTAGTTAGTGGAGTCCCTCTGTCTTCAACTGGGGGTTGTCTGCCCTTGATGCTTCTCGCGGAAAGAGAGCTTCCTGTCATAAGGGAAATTCATCATGTCTTTATGGATATGTGGATATGTGGATATAAAGTACTGCCAAGACAGTGACAGTTGACTCAATGCTTTCTCGGCAGGTGCCCAGATAGGAAGCTACGATGGAGCTCAGATGGGGTCTGTCGCAATCGTTATCGATAATGGCAGGAGCTTGTTGGCTATATAGAGTATATTTCTGTGACAACAAACAACACGTACTGATAGTGTCGCTGAAGAAGATCGCCAACAAAGTACCGCAACATGCCATCATCATGAGTTTATGCGTCGCCGTATGCGGCGACTGACATTCCCAGGAACCAGTCCTTCTGGCAATTCATCATGAGCCACAACATTGACGACTCGCCATTGCATCTATCTTTGCTGCGTATATCCACCAACTAACTATACAGTATGACGGAAGGTTCAGCAACGTCGCTGCGCTCCTTCTCTGCGAGACACAAGTAAGGAAGTGTTGGCAAACCCATGGCTGGAATGAAGCTGCGCATTGTCGACGATGACCTCAATGGCGTGCCCAAAGGCACCACGGGCAGGATTATGTTCTCAGCACCGACCGTCTTTATGTAAGTGCAAGGTGGTGAGCTAACCCTAAGTGAAGCATTGTCATCATTTACTAACAGATTCAGTGGCTACAAGAAGAACCCAACGGCCAATGCAGAGGTCTTTCCCTTTAACGACGGCTGGCTCCGCGCCGGTGACGTCGGCCGTATCGACAATGAGGGCTACTTTTGGTTGACCGATCGTAAGAAGGATCTTATCAAGTACAAGGGCAACCAGGTCACACTGGCTGAGCTGGAAAATGTCCTGCACACCCATCCACCTGTGACAAAAGCTGGTGTTTGCGGCACTTGGGACGCGGTACAGGAGACGGAAGTGCCCGTGGGATACGTCAACTTTAAGCGCACGGTCCCCATTTCCGACCGCCCCCGAGTTCTCAAGGAAGTTTTAGAGTTTGTTAACAACAATGTGGCCAAGACCAAGAAGCTGCGCGGCGGTCTGTTACCTGGAGACGTTCCCACGCAACCCGACGGGAAAGCTCATGCGGCGCAGTTTGCCTGCCTGTCTCCAGGCTGCATGGGAGGCGAAGCTGTAGGAGAATGGTAGTAGATGATAGGCCGATTGCCACACGCATCCTGCATCCGTTTAGACAATAAATTCTATCTTCAAATGGAAGGAAAGCCACAGCCAGTCTCGCGAGAACGTAGTTGGAGCCAGAGCAGGAAAACAACTTCCGCGCCCTCAAGTTGAATTATGAGTGACCGGCGCAGCCTTGACTTTTGTTTTAAGGCACTATGCGGGGATATCTGGTGATATTTCCAAAATGGTGTGTCATGTGTTATTCGCGAAAAGGGAGGGGGCATCACAATTCGCGGCAAAATACTAGCAAAATTGTAACAAAATGCAGCGAGAACGACTGAAAATGCCACTCCTTTCGCAACCCCTCGTCACTCGTATCACGGTGATGAATCATTGAGACGATCCCCAAGATGTTCCAAGTGTCTTGGAATGTCCACTGTGGCGCACAAAACAATACCTTCCAAGACTGCCCAGTACAGCCAAAGGCACAGCAAAAGGCTTGACAGGACAGCATCCATCCCCAATAGACACCAATAAACACCAGCTGATGGGTGCATCCGTCCCATAAAACGGTCCATAAAGTGTAGGGACCCTGCCAGGCCTCACCCTTTTTTTGCGGCGCTTTTGTCTCTCCAGCGAGTCAAGGTGCAGAGTTAATACACGAGCTGATCTTGGCGGCAATACAACGGCGTGCTTGGCCCAAATTTGTCCCCCCTTTTGTGAGCCGACGGGCTTGGCCGTGGTGGTAAGTGGTCAAAGTAGTCAATGAAGTAGTCTTTGGCTTGATGGTACGTGCCACATTTTTGGAAGGGAAAGAAACGGAGGGAAGAAAAATAGAAACCATGTAGAAGAGGGGAAACAGAGGAGAGTCAGATGTTGCAGAAATTTGCAAAACTTCCCTGTTAAGCCACATAAATTAGTGCTGTCTATCAGACGAGTCAAGAAGGGAAGACGAGTCAATACTGTGAATCGTTTGAAATCGACGTAAATGCCGTAAAAACATCTCCAAACGAGGAGGAGTCAAGCCAATCAAGGGCCCCGACGTCAACGCAGCCATTCGATCTGTGGCAGGCCTCTGGACCCTCAAACACTACACTATCCCCCGCAGCTTATGGGCCTCTGTTATCTCCATCTTTCCCCATGACTTGATGTTTTCCTGTGATCTTTGTTGCCCTTTTTGTTTTCTTCTCATCAACTCTGATTGACTCTCGCTTCGGGTTCGTTTCTCCATTTCCCCAGTTTTGCATCAGTTTTTGGACCACTTTTTGTCTCTTGGGCACGATAGTGCTCAACTCTCGTTCCCCCATACGACCCCATCCGACGACGTCTTGGACTACACCGACGGCCCTACCCTACCCCTTACTCTCTTATTTCCTCTTCGCAATGTGCCACACATCCATCACGCATGCACCTGGGTCCCTTGGCAACTTGGCATCCTGCAAACGCCTGCCAAAATTTGCCGGCATTCCTGCATTTCTGCAATACTTTTTGCAACTGCCAGCAACTAAGGTAGAAAGTGTCGTGGGTCGTTTCCTCTAATGATGCTCTAATGATTCCACGGACTTGGTATTGGAGAATCTGCCGTCGCAATCTGGATTGAGAGACCAAGACGAGTCCAGGGATGTCTTTTGGAAGACTGGGGTCAAACCACGTTGAAAGCTCGTTGTGGACGAGTTCAGGACATATGCGAGTGGCTCCTTAGGAGATAATACTCCCAAAATAAGGGAACAGTATCATCTCCGGTTTTCAGTTCAAGCAACCCGTCCACTTTCTTGACTTGGCCTTCTCTTCCGTGTTTAAAAGGGCTGACTCTTCCCCAGATTCTGATCGTCTTGCCTTGCTTCGTTACTCTATCTATCCACGAAAGGCCAAGAGCTGACAAGACAAGAAAAGAGCGAGGGAACAAGCGGATCGTCATCACCTCCCCTTTTCTGTGCTTTGCCTCGTCTCCACCGAGAGGAAGAGAATGAAACACGTCCTTCTCCCCTTTCTGTAACTTTCTGTTCTTTCTTATTCCTTCCTCCTTTTTTTCTATCCGTTCATTCTTCCTCATCACGGCGGCCTGCCATGAGCTCTGCCGACATCCACCCGGCCGATGCCAAGGCCGAAGCCACCATGGAGCACCACGACGCATCGAGCGACAACGTCGCCGCTAACCGCCGCGACCATGACAACACGGATAGCGACAGCATGTCTATCAACTCGGCCGCTCTCGGTGACGATCTGCCCCCAGGCTACTTTTCTTCCCTCAGCTTTTTGGGAACCTTGACCGTATGGTGTTGTCGCTCGCCCTTGTCTTATATATAACTACAGCTCTAACATCTGCCAGGGCTTCTGTTTGTCGGCCATCAGCGCATACATGTTTGTCATCCTACCCACCAACATTCTGAGCTACATCAATCAGGACATTGGTCCCAGCGACTATACCGCCTGGGTCAACATTTCCCGCACGCTCGCCTTGTCCTTCACCTACACCATTCTCGGTCGTCTGTCTGATATCTTTGGTCGCCGTTGGTTCTTTATCAGTGGCAACATTGTGGCCCTCATTGGTATTGTTATCAGCGCCGTTGCCCAGAATTTTACGACTCTGATCGTCGGTGCCGCCGTCTACGGTCTTGGTGAGACAGTGCAGCTGTCTTTTAACGTGGCTATTGGCGAGCTGGTTCCCAACAAGTACCGACCCATGGTTTTGTCGTTCATTTTCCTGTCCAACGCACCGTTTGCCTCATTTGGTCCCATCATTGGTTAGCTCTCTCCATCATATATGGTTTTATTTATGCTTACTCTTTTGTACTAACAACAACAGCCCGCAAGTTCGTGGCCATTCCCTCGCTCGGCTGGCGTTGGTGCTACTACATCAATATTATCAACACCGGTCTCGCCGTCATCTTTCTATTCATCTTCTACCACCCGCCCAACTTTGAGCTTCTGCACGAGCGCAAGACCAAGCGCCAGATTCTCAGGAGCCTCGATTACGTCGGCATTTTCCTGTGGACGGCGGGCTTGACCATCTTCTTGATCGGTGTCTCCTGGGGTGGCAGCATCTATGCTTGGGACTCGGCCGCCACGCTGTCGTCGCTCATCATCGGTATCGTTCTCATAATCGCCCTCTTCGTCTGGGAATACTTTGCCGACCTCAAGTACCCGGCCATTCCCGTCCACTTCTTTGCCAATCGCGGTTTCATGGCTCTCGTTGCCTGCGCCACTGTTGCTTCTAGTATGTCCCCTATCCGAATTCATTCTGCCAATTGATTCTTCACTAACAACGTAGTGTTTTACTACTCTGCCGTGCTTCTGTGGCCCCAGCAGATCAGCCACTTCTTCACCAAGGATATCACTTATGGTGGCTGGCTCTCGACCACTGTCGCCTCGTCGACTGCCCTTGGCCAGATCTGTGCCGGAGGCATCATCCGCTGGGGCGGAAACGCTCGTTACTGGATGATCTTCTCCACCTTTGCCATGGTCGGCTTCGTCGCTTCACTCGCCGCCCTCACTCCCGAGAAGAAGGAAATGGGCATTGCCCTCACGATTTTGGGCCCCTTCTTCGTCGGCTTCATCGAGCTCTCCTCTCTCGCGCTGGCTCCCCTCTTCTGCAACGCCGAAGACATTGGTCTCGCTTCCGGCCTTCTCGCCTCCATCCGCTCTGCCGGTGGCTCCGTCGCTGTTGCCGTCTACTCCGCCATCCTCAGCAACCGTCTCCTCACGACCATCCCAGCCAACATTGGCCCCGCTGTTGAGCAGGCCGGCCTACCCGCCTCGCAAGTCCCTGCTCTCATCACCGCCTATAAGCACAACAACATCACCTCGTACTCGCCCGCTGTACAAGCCGCAGTTGCCGCTGCCGGCGCTATTGCTTACACCCAAGCCTTTAAGACCGTCTATCTCGCCAGTCTGGGCTTTGGCGGTATTGCTATCATTGGCTGTCTCTTTGCCAAGGATGCCCAGAAGCACCTGACGGACAAGGTCGAGCGCAAGATGCAGAACGTCAAGCCGACTAAGTCGGCTGGCGTTGCCGCTGAGAAGGATGCCTCGGCTGTGGGCGTTTAGGTGTAAGCGGCAGTAATATGATAAAAGAGACTGTGGTCTGGGGCATTCTTCACTATAAAAGAGCAACACAACAAAACAAATATGATATAGTAAACAGCAATTTGGTAAACACTAGGATATAGGCGACATGGCGATACACGCCATGCCAAGATATGTGACGCCTCAATGCGTTCTTCTCCTCCTCCAACTGAACCCTCTTCCTTTCAAACTTCAGCTACAGTACAATCCTACTCAGTGACCCTATATTTAGCCGTCCAGAGGGCTCTTGCAAACATAGGATGTCGTGGTGCTGTTGGCAAAAGCGGCCTTGAGCGTCATGATGGAGGAGTAGGCGCCGAGACCACTGAGAGCGAGCGCGCCCAGGACGTACAGAACGTTCAGCGTGTTCATCCACCAGCGGCTGCGCGAAAAGAAGCCGCGCTTGAAACGGGTCCAGCCACCATCGACGCGGGTGACTTGGCCCGTAGCCGGGTCGTAGCCGTCGCCCTCGCGCATGGCCATCTTCTTAACGAGGTAGGCAATGGACAGGAGAGGCGGGAAGGTGTACGTGAAGTGCAGGATACAAAAGGCAGCGACAACACTAGTGAGGCCTGAGAAGTTGGGGATACCGGCAGCGAGAACAAAGGCAATGGCCCAGTAAACGGGGATGATGCCGACCCAGACCCACTTGCCAGCGCGGGTGGTCAAGGGTGGGGCGTGGAAGATCTCGACAAAGACGTTGTTGTACATGACCTTAATGCCAATGTTGCCGTACAAGCAGGCAGCGATGACGGCACTGACCATGGCGAAGACGTTACCGGCAGTCTGGATGTTGTAGTTGCTGATGCCGAGGTAGCTGGGGTTGACAGTGTACTGGCCCTGGTAGCCGTACATGAAGAGACCGTAGAACATGTACCAGAAGTAGATGAAGGCCTGGGCAGCCCACATGGCCGTCAAAAAGTCCTTGGGGCGCTTCATCTCGGCCATGAACTCGGGGAAGACCATGGAGCCACCGTAGGCGAAAATGGCCTGCATAGCACCGCTGACGGAGCCAACGAAGCTGCCAGTGTCGGGAATACCACCGCTAGTTTGGACAGGAGGGAAGACACCCTGGGCATTGGGGGTAATAAGAGCACCGCCTGCGATAGAGGCACCAGCAGACGAGGCGGCACCAGCGTAGTTGGGGGGCGAGTGAGCGGCGCCACCCATGGTGATGAACATGCAGATGAGGTTGATCCACACGGCAGCGTTGGCGAGCCAGCCGAACTTCTGCAGGGTGCGGACCTGGCCAACCAGGAAACCAACAATGGCCCAAATCAGACAGCAGACAACGAAGCAGAGCTTGAACTTGGCAACCTGGGACAGGGCCTCGCCGTTGGAGATGACAATGAGACCGACGTTCAGCAGCAGCTGGATAGACTGCAGGATGTTGAACAGGTGGCGCATCCAGCGGCCGTACAGACGGTAGCCAATGTCGCCGTAGCTGCGAATGGGGTACTCGTACGAGTCAAGACCCATGAAGGGCTCCCACAGCAAAAAGCCAGAGTAACCGGCAAGAGCAGCAAAGACTGTGAAGAGAGCAATACCAGGACCCCAGCCCATGGTCGCGAAAGCGTAAGGAAGACCAAACGGACCCAGAATGTCCGTGGTGATCAGGTAGAAGATGGCACCGCGCGTGGCTGTGCGCAGAGCACGAGACGCGTTGGTCCACTCCTCGTCGGAGACGACCATGCGCTGGTGGCCCGGCTCAGCGACAACACCCTCGCTCTTCTCACCGGCGGGCACGCGCTTGACACCACCGTCCGACTTGCTGGGGAAGAACAGCGACCAGATGGTCGTGTCGTAGCCCGTGCGCGGCTGGGCCTCCTCCTCGGCACGTGTCTGCTGAGCAAAGTAGTAGTACTGCTCGAAAGTGATGGTGGGGTCGTGGATCTTGAAGTCGCGGCGGTTGTGTGCCGAGGCGGCCGTGGCGGTCGCGACAGAGGCGCCGTCGTTGATGGTTCGGGGGCCGATAGCACCAATGTCGTTTTCGTGGGCGGTGTGGTGGGGAGGCTGGCCAGCAGGGCCGTTCAGCTCCTTGTCCATCTGGTCGTAGACGCGCGGGTCGGCCCCGTCGATGGCCATGTTGCCTGGTTTGGCCATATTTGCGGTTGTTGTTGATGATGCCGGCAGTTGTGTTTTTTGGTGATACTTGGCAAAGCAATAGTCTTGGCGCTGCGGTCTTGGCAAGGCTTAGTTTGCGCCGTGGGGGTGTGAGTGTGAGTGGGTTCGTCGACGACTCAAAAAAAAGAAAAAAGAAAGAAAAAAAAGGGACGACAACCCAAGATTAAGAGGAAAGAAAAGAGAAGAAACAAAAAGAGTTGTGAGTGGCAAGAAGGAAAAGAAAGAGATGCAAACAACAAACGGGAATGCAGACGATTTTTATCCCTTTTCTCGCGTATGGAGAGAACGGAAATGACGGGTGACGGAGGCAAACGTGCCAAAAAGAGGGGTGATGGAGACGTGCTGGAGCCGCTCAGTGCGAACAGCGGATGGTCGCGGAGAGGATGACACGATATGATGGAGACAACTTGCGGAAGACGGAAGAGGGAAAGGGGAGAGAAAGGGTAAGAGAGGAGGAAATAGAACGAGAGAAAAGATGGAGAGAGCTGAGAGAAAAAGGAAGGTGGGAGGAAGGGAACGAAGAATACGAGTAAAGAGAAACAGGAAGGAGGGCGAGATATTGGATAGAGAGGAAGGAGCGAATTGTACGAGGTAAGAGAACCCGAGATACAAAGGGGAGGGGAAGGGACGGACTGATAGGAAGTTGGCAAAGTCCGATAAACCAGTAACGAGAAACAAAAAAGTGATTCCAGTAAAAAGGACAAAAAGACAAAAAGACAAAAAGACAAAAGAAACGAAGCTAGGGGCGAAAGAGGAAGGCGAAAAGGTTGTCGAAAGGTCGAAAGGGCCCGATGTAGAAGCCAAATGTAGCAAGAAAAGAGTGGAGCGTTGATGGGATGAGAGAAAATACATAGGATGAAAAACGAGACGAGGATCGAGGAACGAGGAACAAGGAGGGAAGTGGGGAGGAAAATGGCAAAGGAGGGGGGGGGGGGGGGGGAAAAAAAAAAAAAAAACCCAAAAAAAAACCCAGAAACATAAAACATGACACTGGGCGCAGATTATTTCGGAGGCTGATCATTGCTGGGG